>WNWU01013385.1:641344-688402 GCA_012654045.1 Ptyas mucosa | reverse complement strand
ATATATATATATATATATATATATATATATATATATATATATATATACTGTGAAAGTAAGAAAAAGTAAATCAATATATTTAGTTATTGTTACTGAAAGAAAAAAAATGTAAAAGATGGTAAATGATTAATGAAGTAATGAATGGTTTAAGTGAATGAATTAAAGTGATTTACAAACATATATAAGGATAAATATAAATATAAACATAAGATAATTATTAAGATTATGTGAGATAAGAAGTATATATAGAGTATTAATAATTATATTGTGTAATATATAAGCATAAGGAAGTTGACATAGAAAATATAAATTAATATATTAGATAAAGATATTAAGAGAGATTTCTTTGGAAGACTGTGGATATAATAAATAAGAATTATAGAAGTACGTGATAGAGATTACTGATTGTATGATATTATGGAATAATTTTACTCGAGTGTTAAAAATGTCAAACACAGCAACTATAACTAAAACAGGGAAAAAACCAGCTACAAATCCACCATTAGCTGCTTCCCCATCAAACCAAAGAACAATAGAAAATATGTTGGGAAAAGAAAAAGAAAAATCAGACTTAACAATAAATAGTATGCAGAATATGTTGCAGATGATACAGGAAACATTAATGAAAACACAAGAGAAAATTGCTGATAATCATGAAGAGACGAAATTACACCATAAAGTAATTAAGAATGAAATAGGAGATGTAAAAGAAGATATGCCCAAGCAAAATTCCCCAAGACTAATAGCACTAACCTGTGAACAGCATTAGGACCAAGCTGGGAAAGGCTACACTTTCATAAATGTGAGCAAATGTACAACTTAATGAAACATATCTAATATGGATTTTAGACTTTTCCCCACTAATTTCAGATATACATCCATGTCACCCATAAAAAAAAAAGCTATTATCTGAGCCAAAAACTACTTAGTCTGGAATAAGAGAGAGAGACAGAATGTCAAATGAAAAACCCAAAGGTGCTTTTTCAGGAGGCAACTAGACTTTTTTTTCCTTTGAAGACCTTTCGCTTCTCATCCAGGAAGCTTCAGCTTTGATTGGATGGTGGGGAATGGAAGGATTTATATTCCATGCAGACAGCTGGTCACTTGCATGTTTTAATGTTTTTTATTCCAAATGCAAATGCAAATGCAAATGACCAGCTGTCTGCATGGAATATAAATCCTTCCATTCCCCACCATCCAATCAAAGTTCAAGCTTCTTGGATGAGAAGCGAAAGGTCTTCCAAGAAAAAAAGAAAAAAGAAAGTGTCAGATCCCTAAAAGTGATACTGCCATTCAGTTGGAGGATGGGGGAGACTTGGATTCGATTTATTAGCATTGCCTGTGTCAAGAGATATTTTACAACCTGTATCCTGGCACCAAAGAGCCCTGAGATCCTCTTTACCTGAAGGAATTTTTATGATAGCCATGTGGGTTATTTTACTTTAAAGAATAATAGTGGGAATGCATGTTTGTTCAGGTTCTCAGGGAAGCTAGGAAAGAAAACATCTTCACACTTGTGTATTGGTTAAAATCTGCATTCTGACTTAAAGGGAGGGGTCTCTACTGCTTTAATCCTACTTGTCTTGGCTAAGGGTATTCAGATCGTGCTTTAACTGGATGGCTTTCACTTCTGCTTAATAAAAGAATCCTTTTGAACAAACACATTTCAAGTGTTCGTGCTTTCTTAAGTTGGAAGGAGAGGCAATCCTTACAGAAAGTCCAGTTGCCTCCTGAAAAAGAACCTTTGGGACAACCATACCTGGATGACGGAGAATCTCCAGAGACATCAAAGGGAAAAAATATCAAAACTACATCACTAAAATGTTAATACATAAATGTTAATACTATGATATTTACATACCTAATAGGATTTCTAACAGCATTCAAGAAATCAAGAAAAAGACACACCAGTGTTTTATTTTTGAATTTATAAAGTCGCATTTGCATTCTGAGCCTTTCAGAAGGCTGTTTTTTGCTAGCGTTTGAAGAGTGGAAAAAAGCAGTGTGACTCGACCTCTTCTCTTCTCAGAAGTTTCCTGAGGATGGGCTCGAATACGAGTCCGAAAACCTAGAAGACTAAATCTCTGGTCCAGGTGACGGACTAAGATTGGATCTTGCAACATTATCCTGGGACAGGGTTGTTTGCCTTTATTCTTTCGTATCTCTTTGCCGCTCATTAGTGACCGCAAGGATTATTGCAGAAAGGTATAGTGGCCTTAGATTAAAGCTTTTGTGGAGTTCAACTTCCAGAATTCTCCAGCCATTTTAAAGTTGCCTAATCTGAAAAACACTGGATTAAAACCCGAGTTTCACCCGACTTCAACACCAAAAGACGCTTGCAACAAGGAGGATTCAAACTAAGATTCTTTGAGGCACTCAGCGGTTAACGAGAACGGTGCGCAATGCATGATGGAAGTTGTAGGCATCGACGGTTTGGGATTGCGCAAGCCAATCAGATCCTCCTTTTCTTTCTACTGGTAATGGCCGCTACTAGGATGGTAAATCATGCCGTTTGCTCCAGGGCCGGGGAAGGTTAATGTTTTAGCGGTTGGTGCCCGGGGCGAGCCAGATAACTCCTTTCTGATTCAAATGGTCCGTTCCTCATCGATAGCAACTCTGGGTCCGGTTGAGCCACGTACTTTCCAAGGAAGTTAGCTGGGGTAGCTTAGTGTTCCTACTGCACATGACTCGAAGCATTTGATCGGGAGGTGTCATAATCTGCCCTTCAGTGGTATCATTAGCATTCTTGCGGATTTAATTCGTTTCGGGTAACAGAACAAGTCTGATTTGGGGTCCGTGTTCTCCCTCCCTTCTCCTTTCTTTAGTAGGGCGACCGGATGGTTCCCAAGACCTCAAAGTTAGCCAAAGAAAGAAAGAAAGCAGAAATACCCAGCCACCCCCAGGTAAGAGGCTTTCAGTGGGTGTTTCTCGGGATTGCCATATTATCTAAGACTTCCACTTTTCCAGAACGGAAAATAGCGGCATCCTGTGTGCCTACAAGTTTTATGCATCAATAAATTTGTCCAGTCTTTTAAAATACTACAGGCTTCTTGTTGATTTGTCTAATATTCTGGCAAGACTTAAAAGTGTTTCCATGTCTTCGTTGTTTGTTCCCGGAAATTCTGTTAATTTGGGAGGCAGAAGCTGCCTTCCAGTTCTTGTTGATTCCTGGGGACTTCCTGGACCAGCCCCTGAAGGGTTTTTTTGCCAAGAATTTTTGGGAGTGGTTAGCCCTTGTGTCCTTCCTAGGGTTGACAAAAAGTGACTGGCCCAAGGTCACCCAGTTGGCTTCAGGCCTAAGGTGGGACTCAAATTTGCTGTCTTGCACGTTCTAGTCTATAGCAAACTGCTCTTTTACTCTTGTTTTCCAGTTTTTAAAAATTTATTATTAAGTATAGGAATAGTAATAGAATATTTCCATGTATCACATTTCTGAAGAAAAGATTTACTGCTATAACTATTATGTTTTTCTGTGGGTCAACAAATCCGAGTGAATATGGTAATATTAGGGATGGGAGAATACTAAGAAAATCAGGCTGTAGGTTAGATCATGAAGTTTAATACCATCCGGCAAAGGGAAACCACTTTGGTACATTGCCAAGAAAAATGTGTTGATAAATCTATTAAATCACTAAGCTGAGGATTTTTACCCTTCCCTTCATCCTGTGTGCTTGATGGACTATATTAGATGAAGTTGACCACTGTTTAAATGGTAGAAGTGCTTAAGAGCTCTCTCTCTCTCTCTGTGTGTGTGTGTGTTTCTGAGGATTATTGTTAAATTTTTATCTCAACTGTGAAGTGGATTGAGCTGAGACAGAATGATTAGTCCAATGTCAATCAACTGACTTCCTGTTTAAAGAAGGCCTAAAACTTGCAATCTCCTGGCTTCTAGGCCAACACTAGTACATTAAGCTGGCTGTCAGTTTGGATGGAATATTAATTGTATGTCTTTAAGGCTGCATCCCAAAAGCCATAGAATTGCATCCTAACAAATTTCAATGACAAGACTTCTACAATACTTTCCTTCCCTCTATACGACTTTTCAGTTATCTTTGGACACTTTGTGGAGTCCTTGATGCTCTCTGAGTTTGGTTGTTTGCTTGCAGACATTTCATTGCATTTATCTGACCAGATAAATCATCAGTTTATGGATTTCTTAAATTCTTCTTATAATGCTTATAGCTAAGATTTTAACAGCACAAAACAATTTCTCATTTTACAAAGGTTATTTTTTAATTTTAGTTGAACAAATGTATTTGTAGTAATAACACATTGTGGTTTGGAAAAGGCTAGAGGAGCATTTTATTTCTAATTTACTTTCATGGTTCAGGTATGATAACTGCACTTTTGCTTTGTCAGTGGTGTTATGCATGTTTAAACTATAAAGATCATTATGTCCACTGAAAAATTATGATTTACTCCTTATTCTTAACCCTAAAATTTGAAGAAGGTAGATTCTGGCTATTTAAAAAAAACCCTAGTAGCAGGGGTGAAATGCTCCCGGTTCGGACCGGATTGCTCAATCCAGTAGCAATGGCGGCACGTGGTTCGGAGAACCGGTAGCAAAAATCCCTGTCCCCGTCCCCCCATACCCAACTGAGCCGCACAATCATCAGCTTTTTGTTTTACTTTTAAAGGCATTTTTTCTACAACCTCTTTTGCTGAAAAAATGCTTTTAAAAGTAAAAACAATAAACCTCTGATAATCGTGCAGCTCAGCTGGGATCCTCAAAGGCTTTTAAAAATGCTTTAAAAGCCTCTGATGATTCCAGCTGAGTTGCCTGATCGTCAGAGGCATTTAAAAGAAAAAAAGGCTCTGCCGATCAGGCAACTCAGCTGGGATCATCAGAGCCTTTTGAAAACATTCGCCAAAGAAGTTGTAGAAAAAATGGTTTTAAATGTTAAAAAAGAAATTGGCCATGCCCACCCAGTCACATTACACCCCCCAAGCCACGCCCACAGAACCGGTGGTAACAAATTTTAGATTTCACCACTGCCTAGTAGTGAAAGCAAATTGACAATGGAGATAGTTCGTGGATTTCCCTTCATTGGGTATATTCTAGCAGAGGCTGGACAGCCAACTGTGCAGGTATTAAGTTTGGACTCATGGTTAAAATTATTCCTTCCACATTCATTATATCATTCTTGTCCTATGTTGTAGGTAGGTAGGTAGGAAGAATAGTGTAAATTGTGAGAACATGGATAGGGAAGGAGCATTTAAGCATATTCTGATGCACTCTTTTATATCAGTGAAAGATTATTGTATCTGAACTCTGCTATAGCAAGAAGGCTTGGATATACAAAACTTGCTTATCATACCACTTAAAATACATATATTTTTTTATATTTGTTGCAGCACAAGTCTGCTGTGACTTAATAATTTCTCTTTATTTCTGATGGCAGAATGCTTATATGGTGGAACTACACCACCCATCTTTGCAACAGACCCAGCTGGAATGTACCTCTCAAGATGTGTGTTCCCAGATTCTGCCCCTGACTTTAAGAAGCAGCAAAGCACAGATGCTTCCAGAATGTTAGTAGGGTTGCCATGAATGAAAAAAAATCAGCTAAAAAGACATTTTTAAAAAGCTACAAAAGTTGAGTATTGCTTATGGTTATGAAATACAGCATATTAAAAATGTAGGAAATCAGTTAGGATGGAGTAATAGAGTAAGGAAATTGGCTGTTTTTCTGGAGAAATAAATGAGAACTTGCTGTAAAGCAACAATTGGTTACAGGTCCCATTTCTTCCATTCTGTTTCTTGCACAATAAAATGTTTCATCTACACTCAGGTCCTTTCCTAAAGGGCCTAGGCTAGGCTGTTATGCTGATATTACCGAAAGTGGGTTCTATCTAGTATCTAGTAGCCCTCATAATGTCTTTGCTTTCCTTTCTTTTTGTGTTTAAATACATCTGATTGGTTATTTCTATGTATTTAATATTTCCTTCAGGGTCATCTGATCTGTAATGACTGGGAACATGGCCACCGCCAGGAATGCTTCACAGCTCTTCTTGGTATTTTTCTTGTTGCTTTTTTGCCTACCTGTAGTGGAAGCTTTAGATATGGGTGACGCATTAGCTTTGTTGCTAGGTGTGGCTCTTAGTTGTGTTGGATTCTGTGCCTGCCTCGGTCTATATGCAAGAAGACGACATGGAGAGCAATGACTTTAAGTCCAAAATGTCGAACTGAAGTGCAACTGTCCTGATGGATGTTGTTGCAGTTAAGGAAGAGTTTCAAGATGTTCCCCAGCTCATCAAATCTTTATTGCCATGTACTGCTCAAGAAGAAAGACCATTCATAATGGGAAGACTGTGGTGAAAGCTGCTTCAAGTTCATAAGAACATTTTGTATGTAATTAAGGTGTTGCCTTAAAAGAGAATGCTACTGGTTTTCAATTGCATAAGAAAATGCGCCAATAAAAGTTAATTAACTGAAGTGCAGCAGGAAATATAGAAGGGTAAAAGAGAATATAGTTTGCATTCAAATGATATACAGAAAATATACGACATAGGAAACATAACTATCCTCATAATTACTTGAGAGATGATTTTTTTTTCTTCTACTGAAATATTTCTCTATTTCATTTTTCCCCAAATTAAACCAAAGTATTTTGTTGTAAGGTCAAGTTGCTGTGTACCATCCAATGTTTTGTTGTTTTCATTTGGTTACAATTTATGTTACAGTTAATGTTGAAAAGTTACTCTCCGTTGTCTCCTTAAAGCATTGCAGATATTCTAATATAGTAATATGTAATCCAGTGCCATTAAATATTTAGTTTATAACTCCCATAATCCCTGACTATCAGCCATTTGATTTATGAGAATTGTAATCTTAAAATATGGTAGCCTAATCCTCATAGATTAACTTTTATGATTTCTCAGTTCTACAGAAGAATTGCTGGGAAGAATATTTAAATGACCAACCCTTTTCTATACAGTATATATCTCCTCGCTTGTATTGTTTGCACATTTTTAATAAATTGTGAAACTTTACCTATTTTCAAAGTATTGAATAAGGTAAAGGATTAATGAGAATTAAACAGTGATTTATTCTTGGTTTTTCAGTGTAACTAAATAAACTTTAATATGAGGTTAATTTAATAAGCTCCATGCTCTTTTAACATGCCCTTCGCTGCTTTAATTCACCCATGATTAAATATTAGTTATTGAAAATATGCCTAAATTTAACAAGAGCACTGTTGAAGCTCATATTAAAACAATTTTATTATAATTCAAGTTTGGTAGTAAGAGAAAGGTAGAAATTTTCTTAATGTGCATGTACAGATCCATTAGAAGAGTGTTACCACAAACGGTTTAAAAATATTGTAATATCTGGTATAAATATTGCATATGATATACAAAAGATATAGCAGAAATACACTATTCTAATGTATTTTAAAGGCATTTTTCTTATGACCCATCCACAATCTATATGTACATCCTGTATTGAATTCTGCTGCAGATATATGCAGATAAATTACAAAATATTTTAAAATCTTCTAAAAATGTTTGATGTTATTTAACTAGCTGCAAGTAGTATCTCATAAGGGATTGAATTCCACCACGTTAATCTTAAAATTAAAAGAGGTTGGGATACTTCAGTGTGAAATATTGGTTCTAAAGAAAATTGTGACTGTAATTACATTTTTGGCTCTTAAAAATATTCCTAGAAATAGAAGACAGGAATACTGAATCAGTTGACTGAGTTTGAAGGAAAACAATTTGCTTGTTGAAGCTAAGCTTCTACTGTACAAAATTATAAAAAAGATTTAAGCAAGTTATCTGTGGTACTTTGAAATTCCAAATATGCACACAGGCTTGCAACTTCTAATTTTACAATATTGTTAGCCAGACTATGAGTATCTATGGATTCTAATAGGAATATGAAAATTATCAAAGGAAATTACTGAAAATACTTTCATATAACTGATTTTAAGTTGCAAAATATTTCTCCTTTTCAGCAAATTTTCTTTGTCAATAATACTTGACCAATGTTACCCTCTTTGAAACAAATGGTAAACCCATTACCCCATTAAATCAAATCCACTCATCCTGTCAAACTGCATATTAGTAGTTATGCTGTATATGCTTCATTGTAGTAATAAATATACAAGATTGGTCATTGGAAGATACTCAGTATTTTGAAATTTAGAACTGTAGGCTCAAACTCTGACGCACTTAGGGAATATTAGTTATGCTAGATGCCAAAAATAAATTAACATTACAGTTATTTTCTCATTTTGGACATATTTTTTAATTTGTGGCTGATGTTTAAAAGATTATACAAAGCAAGTTTTTGAAATATGCCTGAGACAACCATTATTTCTGGTCTAATTTTCTTTCCCCTTTCCTTTTGCCTTCTCATGTAAAAGCTGATTTTTGGGCTAGTTGTTCGGAGATATTTCTTCCCTTCTATTGTCACATAGATCCTGGGATCCTGAAATATCCTGAAACCATGATAGTTTAAACTGACATAATGAAGGCTGCACATGGGTCTTTCATCTCCAAGATTCTACTATATGAATGATTTGTTGTAAAGGAATTTGAAGTTATTTTTTTTTTTCATCCTGTTGATGAAATCAACTCATTTTCACTTTTTCATTTGAAACGAAGGCTTCAGAGCATGGTATTGATGCATTGGCTCAAAAACCAAGGACGTTTAGTACCATTTGAATAATTCAGCAAATGACCACTACTAACTGACCTAGTCTGGTCTAGGAATTTAATATGATTTAGCCTGGTTAGTGTTTGGATGGAAGGTTTTAAGGGAAAACCAGAGTTTTAGATTAAACTGGGAAGTTAGAAAACATCCTGGAAGGAGATTGTATCAAAACATTTTCTTACTGTTGTCAGGAAAAAATACACAGAAATGTCCATCAAGTGACTAGGAACTGAGCTTATTTTCACAGTTCTGAATTCAGGAAGGAAACTTCAAAAAACAATCAGGAAAGTTTGAATCAAAATGCAGACAAGATGAAGATAACTTTCTTCATACTTTCCTGTCTTCCTAAGATAAAAAGTTATTAACAGCCACAATAGTAGCAATTTCAGTACAACTAGTCTTTGACTTACACTGAAGTTACAAGAGACCCCCCACCCAATAGATACTTGTGACAAGCTGTTCCCATGGTCGTGGTTGCATTTTGGGCACTCAGCAATTGGCTTGCATTTATGTCTGTTTGCAGCATTCCATGGTAATGTGACTGCAATTTATTTATGGCAAAATGCCTCAAATAATTGGTTTACTTAACAACTGCAGATTCACATAACATCATAGTTAACAATTGCCACAAAAAAGTTAAAATCAAGTTGGTCACACAATTGTTTTATAGTTAATGACTGTCACGACTCAATGACTTTAATTGGCAGGCTCCATTACGTTAAGGACTACCTGTAAATAGTTTGGGGACAGATTCCATCTTCTCCAGCACAACCAAAACAAATATAGGAGCCTTGTTTCTTTTGAAAGTTATTGAGAGATCAGATTGCCAATATTTGTCTCTTGCTTTGTATGTTTCCCAGGAAAACTGAATGGAGCAATGTTTAAGTGTAGCAATTACCAACCTCAAGCCCAAAGACAAAGCAGATCCAAACAAGTCCAAATATTTATTTGCTTACACCTAACAGAATCTTGCCAAATTCAAGCTATACCTTACTAAGCTACTAGATATATTCTAGACACAGGGGTGTCAAACTCACGACATATGTGATGTATCACAACTTTTTTCCCCTTCGCTAAACTGGGGGTGGGGGTGGCCAGCATGTGATACATCTGGCCCATGGGCCATGAGTTTGACACCCCTGGAGGGTTGGTTACCCTGAACCTCTTACCACCAGCCCTCCTTTCTCCAGCTTAGAATTGCCCAGTGCCTTGAGTCTGGTCCCCTAGGGAAGTTCTTAGCAAACTCATTCCCACTGCTGCACATTCCATATCTTTCTCATTTACCTTTTAAGGTATTAATAATTCAGTCAATTTACTGTATCAAAACTGTTCATTAACATTTTATAATTAACATAGGAAATAAAGATACCATTAAGTCATAAACATGAAAGTTTGAAATTTTCCTGACCTGATTTTGTTCATGCTTTATTTCAAAGGGTTTAAGTAATTACCTTATAAAATAAAGAATGATGCATTTTCACAAATGAAACTGTTTTAAATGCTGTGCAGAGGACTGTGATTAACACTTACCGAAAACACCAGAAATACTTTAAATGTGTGAACAGATTTCAAGCAAGCATTAATGGGACTCCCTTATTAATATATCAATAGAAGAAGTCTAGAAAGGCCAACAACTTAACACATTTCACCGTTAACTGACTATATCTTAGCAAAACTGTCTGACTCTTTTTTGAAGAACTTCGATAATGGTTTAGCTCTTCTATCCTTCCTAGCAGTGTCTCTATGAACAAGATATGTGGACCAAACAAATTTTAAACTATATCCTAGCAGTGAAATATGAGCTTTATCTGGAGTTTAATGGCACCAAATCGAATGAATTAAACTAATTAGTGTCTTGTCACAACAAGAATATTCTGCTTATCATCTGTTTATATGAATTAAATCTTAGCCTTCTCACCTGCTCGGTTGTTGCACTGGCACATCTTGTTTTCAGTAGCAATAACAACAGGTTCTGCTCAAATGGTCAAGCCAACATTCATAAGAAGGAGATATGAAAATTTTCAAGAATGTTTCTGTCTTGCTAAAATACAGTGCATATCATTCATATTGACAGGCTTAAAATGTACACGTACTTTTGTCACAAAATACACTCAGATCATTTCATGTCAATCTTAAGGCCAAAATATTACATTGTAACTATTTTGGATTCTTGGTGCTTTATAGAAATGGAAGCTAATTTGATGGAATATGGAAGTAAAGAACTTATTGCAAATAATCAGTAATTATAGTGATTCACTCAATATTCAATATTCAATATTTTCAATATTCTCCAGAGTCCAGACCAAAGAGTTTCAGAGAGAGAGATTTAAGATAGTTGATGCCTTTTGCTTTTTATCAACACTGGTATTAAAGACATAGAAAGTCTGTCTCTATCGTTTTGGCATTCTCAATTGATTCATTGATTGAACATAGTGCCCATTTACCATATATACTCGAGTATATGCCGCCCCCCCTCAATTTTACCCTGAAAAACTGGGAAAACTTATTGACTCGAGTATAAGCCGGGGTGGGAAATGCAACAGCTACCACCAGAAATTACCATCACCATAATCCTGGGGAAGAAACACCAGATAGAGAGCAGCGTTTCTTCATCACTCCTTTTGCAATGTCTGCCAAATCTCACCAAAGCCGGTGTAAAATCAGCGCAGTCCGGGGACGCGCCCACCCCTCCACCCACTGCCCATTACACGTGTAAACAGACCACCACCAGGCCGGGGACCCTCTTCCCATGCGCGCTACTTTTTTCTTTTTTTCGGGGAGCCTCCCCATTTCCTCGGGCACAGAGGCGTGCTTGTAGCTTGGCTAGCCGGCCGGCCGAGGGGCCAGAAAAAGAGGAGGACATATTTTTTAATTTGTGGCTGATGTTTAAAAGATTATACAAAGCAAGTTTTTGAAATATGCCTGAGACAACCATTATTTCTGGTCTAATTTTCTTTCCCCTTTCCTTTTGCCTTCTCATGTAAAAGCTGATTTTTGGGCTAGTTGTTCGGAGATATTTCTTCCCTTCCCATAGATCCTGGGATCCTGAAATATCCTGAATCCATGATAGTTTAAACTGACATAATGAAGGCTGCACATGGGTCTTTCATCTCCAAGATTCTACTATATGAATGATTTGTTGTAAAGGAATTTGAAGTTATTTTTTTTTCATCCTGTTGATGAAATCAACTCATTTTCACTTTTTCATTTGAAACGAAGGCTTCAGAGCATGGTATTGATGCATTGGCTCAAAAACCAAGGACGTTTAGTACCACTTGAATAATTCAGCAAATGACCACTACTAACTGACCTAGTCTGGTCTAGGAATTTAATATGATTTAGCCTGGTTAGTGTTTGGATGGAAGGTTTTAAGGGAAAACCAGAGTTTTAGATTAAACTGGGAAGTTAGAAAACATCCTGGAAGGAGATTGTATCAAAACATTTTCTTACTGTTGTCAGGAAAAAATACACAGAAATGTCCATCAAGTGACTAGGAACTGAGCTTATTTTCACAGTTCTGAATTCAGGAAGGAAACTTCAAAAACAATCAGGAAAGTTTGAATCAAAATGCAGACAAGATGAAGATAACTTTCTTCATACTTTCCTGTCTTCCTAAGATAAAAAGTTATTAACAGCCACAATAGTAGCAATTTCAGTACAACTAGTCCCATTACACGTGTAAACAGACCACCTCCACCGCCAGGCCAGGGACCCTCTTCCCATGCGCGCTACTTTTTTCTTTTTTTCGGGGAGCCTCCCCATTTCCTCGGGCACAGAGGCGTGCTTGCAGCTTGGCTAGCCGGCCGGCCGAGGGGCCAGAAAAACAGGAGGGGGCTTCCCCGAAGGCGCGCATGCTCCAGCTCGGCTCTGTGCCACCCTGCCGAAGGCTCGCCCAGATCAGGGAGGCGGCGTGAAGAAGCAGCAGCCGCAACAGCAGCCACGTCACCATGGTGGGCCTGAACTGAAGCGGCGGCGAGGGAGGAGGGAGAGCGCTCTGCATATCCTCCTCCAGCCCATCCCTGGTGGAGCTGGGCTGGGCAGGGCTAGCGCTGCGCGTCGCGGGGCTCCTTCCCAGCTGACCCCGCACGATCACTCGGGCACCAGAGCCCGGCGCGTGGGGGTGGGGACAGCCGGGCGCTTTTGTGCTTTTGCCCCTTGCTCGCTTGCCCGCCTGCCCACTCGCCTCTCCCTTTCCCGTCCTTCGTCCGGGGCAGCGTATTTGTGTGTGCGGGTCGCGAAGAAAGACCCCCGTCCTTCTGGCGTGGCAGAGAAACCTGGCGCGCTTTGGAGACAGATCCACCTTCCAGGTAGCGCCTGCACATTTGGATCTGTCTCCAAAGCGCTGCCGGCGAGCAAGCTCACCCTGCGCCCTTCTCTGCCGCGTCAGAAGGATGGGGGTTTTTCTTTGCGACCCGCACGATCACTCAGGCAGCTGAGCCCAGCGCGCGGGGGTGGGGAGGGCCGGGTGCTTTTGTGCTTTTGCCCCTCGCTCGCTTGCTTGCCCGCCCGCCCGCTTGCCTCTCCCTTTCCCGTCCTTCGTCTGGGGCAGCGTGTTTGTGTGTGCGGGTCGCGAAGAAAGACACCCGTCCTTCTGGCGCGGCAGAAAAACCCGGCGCGCTTTGGACACAGATCCACCTTTCAGATAGCGCCTGCACATTTGGATCTGTCTCCAAAGTGCTGCCAGGCTCTTCCCAGCTGAGCCCGCGCGATCACTCGGGCACCAGAGCCCGGCGTGCGGGGGTGGGGAGGGCCAGGTGCTTTTGTGCTTTTGCCCCTTGCTTGTTCGCTTGCCCGCCCGCCCACTCGCGTCTCCCTTTCCCATCCTTCGTCTGAGTGATCGCGCGGGCTCAGTGCGCACTTTGAAGCCCGGCAGCACTTTCGAGACAGATCCAAATGTGCAGGCGCTACCTGGAAGGTGGATCTGTGTCCAAAGCACGCCGGGTTTCTCTGCCGTGCCGGAAGGATGGGGGTCTTTCTTCGCGACCCGCACACACAAACACGCTGCCCCGGACGAAGGACGGGAAAGGGAGAGGCAAGCGGGCGGGCAGGCAAGCAAACGAACGAGGAGCAAAAGCACAAAAGCGCCCGGCCCTCCCCACCCCCACGAGCTGGGTTCTGGTGCCTGAGTGATCATGCGGGCTCAGCTGGGAAGGAGCCCTGCGACATGCAGCGCCAGCCCTGCCCAGCCCAGCTCCACCAGGGATGGGCTAGAGGAGGGTATGCAGAGTGCTCTCCCTCCTCCCTCGCCACCGCTTCATTCAGCCCCGCCATGGTGGCATGGCTGCTGTTGCGGCTGCTGCTTCTTCACGCCACCTCCCCGATCTGGGCGAGCCTTCGGCAGGGTGGCACGGAGCTGAACTGGAGCACGCGTGCCTCTGGGGAAGCCCCCTCCTCTTTTCCCGGCCCCTCGGCTGGCCGGCTAGCCAAGCTGCAAGCGCGCCTCTGCGCCCGAGGAAATGGGGAGGCTCCCCGAAAAAAAGAAAAAAGTAGCGCGCATGGGAAGAGGGGCCCCGGTCTGGCGGTGGAGGTGGTCTGTGTACATGTGTAATGGGCAGTGGGTGGAGGGGTGGGTGCATCCCCGGACCGCGCTGATTTTACACCGGCTTTGGTGGGATTCGGCAGACGTTGCAAAAGGAGCGATGAAGAAACTCTGCTCTCCATCTGCCGGCGAGCGAGCAAACAGCCAGCCAGCCACGGGAGAAGCTGCAAAAAGCTGTAAGCCTCCATGCAACCCCTAAAGCCAAAAAGGGTGCGGGAGAGGGGCACCGCACCCTCCCCCACACCCAATTTTAGCTTTAGCTACCTCCCTGCAACCCAGGGAGCCAAAACGGTTGCAGGAAAAAAGGTATTTTTTTGTGACTCAAATATAAGCCGAGGGGGGCTTTTTTCAGCCTAAAAACATGCTGAAAAACTCGGCTTATATTCGAGTATATACGGTACTTGTATTGATATATAAGAATTGCAATGATGTCCAATGTAAAGGAAAGATCTACAAGTTACTATTTAGTGAACCTGTTACTGGACTGTCCCAATTTCAAATTGGGAGGTCAGCTCTTTGTACTAAATAGGGAGAAAATATATCAAAGCATAATCAATTGAGACACACACAGGTGTGCCAGGCACAGGTTTCCTATTTTAGTAAAGATTATACCATTATCACTAAAGAAACATGAAAAATGTTAGAGTGAGTTATTGGGTATCTTGTATTGTGAATATAAGGCTTCAGTCCACTTAATATCTATCTATCTATCTATCTATCTCTCTCCCTCCCTCCTTCTCTCTCTCTCTCTCTCTTTCTCTCTCTCTCTCTCTCTCCATCTCTCACTGCCTCTCTCTCTCACACACACACTTATTTTTATTATTTTCTATCACTAGAATAGTCCATACAAGATGCCTCAGTATGAAGGCTATGTTCATATACTCCTACCCATTGTAAACCTGCCATCATTTATCAAATGTGTCCGATTATCCTGATTGACACAAATATATTGAGCTATAAGCTGGGTTCACGCAACATATTAGGGTAAGATTAGTTGGTTAGTCTGTAGATCAGTATGTCAAATGAACATAGCCAATATCCTAGCACTTTTTTCACGTTTTTAAAACTGGAAGAATCTAAATGTTTATGGAGATTCTCGGTTATCCAGATCATGGTTGTCCCAAAGGTGCTTTTTCAAAAGACAACTGGGCTTTGTTTTTTCTTGAAGACATTTCATATCTCATCCGAGAAATTTCAGTTCTGACTGAGAGAACTGAAGAATTGAACTGAGAACTGAAGAAGATTCTTGGATGAGATCCAAAACATCTTCAAGAAAAAAACCAAAGTCCAGATGCCTTTTGAAAAAGCACCTTTGAAACTGGAAGAATCTATTTGCCATTCACAATTTTCCTTAAATATGTGCTGTTTAGCAGGGGCATAACTTTACTTAATGTAGGATTTCTTTTTTTTTATTGAAAAGTTTTAAGATATTTTTACAAACAAACAAATCCCCCCCTTCCTCCCCCCTCCCAATCCCTTCTCCCTTCCCCTCCCCCCCGACTTCCCAGAGCACAATACAGGGTATAGCATTGGCATCTTTAGTCAAATATAACTATCCTTAAACTAGTAAACATATCTCCCCCTAGAACTTTAACTCCACTATCAATAACATAATACATCTGTAAACTAACATTCATTCATAAGCTATTTGGTATTTTCTTGTCTGATACTTATTCTGAATATAATCAATCCATCTTCTCCATTCCAATATATATCTTTCTTGTGTATAGTCCTTCAAATAAGCTGATATTTTCACCATTTCCGCTAAATTCGCTACTTTCAGTATCCACTCTTCAATAGTAGGCAAAGCATCCTTCTTCCAATTTTGCGCAACCAACAGCCTGGCTGCCGGTAATAGGTTTAAAATCAGTTTAGTCTCTAGTGATGTACAGTCCACTGTTATGCCCAGCAGAAACAGTTACGGAGTAAATTTCAACCTTTTTAAAAAAATATTCTGCATCACCCACCAAATTTTTATCCAAAATGCTTTGATTTTCTTACAAGTCCACCATATATGAAAATAAGTTGCATCCTCACAGTCACATCTCCCAACATTTAGCTTGCAAATTTGGGTACATAGATGACAACTTTTTAGGATCTAAATGCCATCTATAAAACATTTTGTAAAAATTTTCTCTTAAGTTTTGTGCTTGCGTAAATTTAACATTTCTAACCCAGATCTTTTCCCAAGTCTCTATCATTACTGGTTCCTGAAAATTTTGTGCCCACTTTTTCATACAGTCCTTAACCAATTCCGTTTCCGAATCTATTTCCAATAGTCCATTATACAATCTTTTAATATACATTTGACTTTGATCCCTGATCTGTTTTACCAAATTTTCCTCGTTTTGCATAACCCCAATTTTTTGATCTTCCTTCCATCTAGCTTGAAGTTGACCATACTGAAACCAAGTATAAATTATACCTTCTTCTTTCATTTCATTTAAAGATTTCAATTGCAATTTGACCCTTTCCATAAAAAGGAGCTCTTTATAAGTAATCACCTCCTGCTTTTGTTCTATACTTGTATTCTCTGGGCATGTCTGGGATTTGCCCAAATAGGTATTTTATAATTTAACTTATATTGATACTTTTTCCATTCCCTCAACAAAGCATTTCTAAGTATTTGACCTTTAAACACCTTGTCCACTTTTTTCTCATATAGTAAATAAGTATGCCATCCATATAACAAGTCATAACCTTCTATATTCAACACTCTCTCTTCAGTTAAGTTGAACCAGTCACTAATTTGTGATAAAACAGCAGCCTCATAATACAATCTTAAATTAGGCATTTTAAGACCTCCTCTCTCCCGTACATCCTGTATAATTTTCAATTTTATTCTTGGTTTTTTCCCATCCCAAATAAAAGTGTTCACCCCTTTCTGCCATTCCTTCAGATTTCCATCTTTCTTAAGCACTGGTATCATTTGAAACAAAAATAAAAACCTAGGCAACACATTCATTTTTATTACTGCTATCTTTCCCAACAATGATAGTTGTAACTTTTTCCAATTTTCCATATCTTTCTGCACTTTTTGCCAAAGAAATTCGTAATTATTTTTAAATAATTTCATATTTGAGGCTGCTATATATACTCCTAAATATTTAACCACCTTGACTATTTCAAACCCCGTTATTCTTCCCAGTTCTTCTCTTTGTGATAGAGACATATTTTTAGTTATCACTTTTGTCTTATATTGGTTTACTTTAAATCCAGATACCTTACCATATTGACCTAGTATATCCAACATATCTGAAAACGATTCCAGAGGTCTAGATAAAGTAACCACCAAGTCATCTGCAAACGCTCTTAATCTATAATCTTGCTGCCTAATTACAATTCCCTTTAATTTATCAGAATCCAGTATCCTATTCAGCAAGACTTCCAAAGTTAAGATAAACAGTAATGGAGACAACGGACAACCCTGCCTTGTTCCTTTCTCAATTTTAAAAACATCTGTTAAACCTCCATTGACTATTATTTGTGCTGTTTGTTCTTGGTATATTGCTCTAATTGATTGTATAAAATGTTCTCCAAAAAGGCATTTTTTCTATTACCTTAAACAAAAATTGCCAATTCAATCGATTAAATGCCTTCTCTGCATCCAAAAAAACAAACACTGCAGGAACTTGGTTGTTTTTTTCCAAATACTCCAATAAGTTTACTACTTGTCTAACATTATATTTCATTTGTCTCCCTTTTATAAACCCTGATTGGTCCTTATGAACTGTTTGTTGTATAACTGGCATTAATCTGTTCGCTAATATTTTGGCAAAAATTTTATATTCAGTATTCAAAAGTGATATTGGCCTAAAGTTTTCAGGTTTAGTGTAATTTTGGTCTTCCTTTGGGATCAGTGATACAAAAGCTGTTCTCCAAGAAGATGGAGCTCCTCCACCTACTTGGATTTTACAGAATAAAAGTCTAAGCGGTTCTACCATTTCAGACTGTAAATTCTTGTAGTAAACAGCTGTTAATCCATCTGTTCCCAGAGATTTACCTGTTTTTAACTGTTTAATTGCTTCAATAATCTCTTTGGAAGTTATTGGTTGGTTCAGCCCCTCTCTCTGTTCTAGAGTTAATTCAGGAATCCTCTCTTCTTTTAAATATCTATCTATAGCTATACCTTGAATTGAGTCACTACCGTATAACTTTGTATAAAACTCTAAAAAAGCTTCTTTGATCATACCCTGTTGATAAACTTCCTTACCTCTAAATTCTATCTTAGCAATGATTCGTGATTTTTGTTTTTTCCTCAACTGATAGGCCAGCCATCTACCTGGTTTATTAGCATTACAAAATGTATTATGTTTAGCATATTGTAAACTAATTGCCACTTGGTTGGCCATAAGCATATTAAATTGCTCTTGTAATATATTTATTGTTTCTTTTACTTTCTTGTCGCCTGGGTTAATTATAAGTAACTGTTCTTTTTTAAAATTTCCTCCTCAATCTCTTTCCGCTGTTTTTGTTGTTTTAATCTATATTTGTTATTCATATATATTAAGGTTCCCCTCATATAGGCCTTACTTGCGTCCCATACCATTTCCATAGAAGTACCTGTCAGGTTTTGGCGTAATCTCAAATAAACTTCATTCTCAAACACAAAGTCTTTGATGAATCTCTCATTTATTAAAGAATTTACGATCCGACCTAAACTCATATGCAGCCAAAACTGATTCTCCGAAACCAAACCCCTCCCCTTCTGCCTCACAATATCTCAAATGCCAAGCACTAAATTTCAAACTGTACTGCTCGCTCCGTTTTTTTCCCCCTTTTTCCTCTTTGATCATGGCAGTGATGAAAAAATGCAACTTAACTCGCTGACATCCGGCCCCTCTCCCGTCATTTCTCAGAAGCGGCCTGCCGAGAAGGAAAACAACAAGTTAAACATCATTATCTCATCCGAGGGTGTACCCTCCCGTCTCCCGGTTTTCCTGGATGATCTGCATGGAATTTGGCTATAAGGCGGTCAGCTTGGATGTTTGTGCTCCTCACCCAAGAAGCCTCTGATAGAGGGTAACCTTTCCATTTAATTAAGTATTGGAGGCGCCCCCTGTGCCACCTTGAATCGAGGATTCGCTGTACCTCATAGTGAGTTTGGCCCCCAATGACCAGGGGACCGGGAGGGTCACGTGATACCGGTCTTAGAGGTGACCCCACTACTGGTTTTAAAAGGCTGCTGTGGAAAACGGGGTGTATCTTCCCTAAGAGCCGGGGCAGCTGTAATTGTACTGTAACCGGGTTGATTATTTTTACTATAGGGAACAGTCCTATGAATTTCGGACCCAACTTTTTGCTCGGGAGCCTGAGTCTCAAATACTTGGTGGAGAGGTAGACTTTCTCGCCTACTCGGAATGGCCTTTGGGGAGTTAGATGCTTGTCTGCTTGTTTCTTATAGGATTGTGCCGCCTTGGCCAATGCCCTCTTAACGTTCTCCCAGGTTTCCCTCAACAATGCCATCCAGTCAAACTGACTGAGGAAGGGGGCTCCCTCGGGTACTCTGGCATGGGGACGAAATCCATACCACTCACTATTTTAAATGGAGTTAATCCTGTGCTACTGTGGACGGCATTATTATATGCGACCTCCGCAAAAGATAGGTCTGCCCAATTTGACTGTTGATAGTCGACGTAGCATCTTAAGTATTGTTCTATCATAGCATTCAGTCTCTCCGCCCCCCCATTGGTGCTTGGGTGAAACCCCGAGCTGAGGCCTTGGGATGACCCTATAGATTGCAGGAACTCCCTCCAGAATTTTGCGGTGAACTGGACCCCTCAGTCAGAGATGATTCTTCTGGGGACTCCATGCAGGCGGTAGATGTGTTTCACGAATAGTTTGGATAACTGGCGGGCCGAGGGCAGCCCGCTGCAAGGAATAAAGTGCGCCTGTTTGGAGAATAAGTCTATTACAGTCCAGATCACTGTATTTCCACCACTCCTTGGTAGCTCTACTATAAAGTGCATCGCAATCTCCTCCCATGGTCTGGTTGGTTCAGCTACTGGTTGCAACAGTCCAGGAGGGCATCCTGGTCATGTCTTCATTGTGGCGCAAATGGTACAACTTTTTACATAATTTTCTACGTCCTTTCTCATGTGGGGCCACCAGAACTGTCTTCGTACTAAGTGCAGAGTCTTTAGGAAACCGAAATGCCCCGCTGGTTTAACGTTGTGGCTCCTCTTAAGGATCAGGGTGCGTAGAGTCTGTGGGACATAGAGCTTTGCCCCCTTCCATGCTAGGTCATCCCTCTTTGTCAGGAGGTGTTGATTGTCTCGGAACAAGGGGTCCACCTCTGTTTCAGTTTTTAGTTTTGTTGTTAAATCACTTTCAAATTGGTCCTGCTTGTTGCGCCGCTGCCGTCTGGTGACCACCTGGCCCACAGCCTGGGTAGAGGGGATGATGGCGTTCACTACCTGCTCCCGTTCACTGTTATATTGGGGCATCCGGGAGAGTGCATCAGCCAGGAAATTCTTCCCACCTGGGATATGCTTGAGCTCAAAGTTGAAACGATTGAAGCACTGCGCCCAACGGACTTGCCTGGGCGACAACTTCTGCGGGGTTCTGAGGGCCTCCAGATTCTTGTGATCAGTCCAAACTTTGAACGGTCTCTGGGCCCCCTCTAGTAGGTGTCGCCAGGTCAGCAGTGCCCATCTTACTGCGAACGCTTCCTTCTCCCATGCCGCCCATCGCCTCTCTGTGTCGGTGAGCTTTCGGGAGGTGTAAGCACAAGGTTGTAGGTTCCCTTGGCTGTTCTTTTGGAGCAGCACGGCCCCTACTGCCACGTCGCTGGCATCAGCTTGGATGACGAAAGGCTGTTCGGGGTCAGGATGCTTTAGGACAGGCTCTTTTGCAAACATCTCTTTTAACGCTTCGAATGCCCGTTGGCAGGTCGGGTCCCATCATAGTGGTTGTCCCGGGCGGGGCTTCTTTGCCGGACTCCCTGTCTTTAGGAGGTCCATCAGAGGTTTGGCAATTCTCGCAAACGAGGGGATGAATTGTCTGTAGAAGTTTGCAAACCCTAAGAAGCTTTGCAGTTGTCGGCGGGTGCGCGGGGGTTGCCAATGTAGAACTGATTGTACTTTGGCTGGGTCCATCTCTACCCCCTCGTTTGATATTTGGAAACCTAAGTAGTCTAGGCATGATTGGTGGAACTCGCATTTCGTCAGTTTGGCATACAGGTTCGCCTTCAGCAGTTTCTCCAATACTTGGCAGACGAGGGGTATGTGTTCTTCTAAGGTTTCCGTGTAAATGAGGATATTGGTCAGGTAGACGAGAACCCCTTTGTAGAGGTGATCATGTAGGACTTCATTTATCAGTTGCATGAACACCGCCAGGGCTCCCTGCATTCCAAAAGGCATCACCTTATATTGGAAACTTCCTAGGGGGCAGTTGAATGCTGTTTTCCACTCATCTCCTTCTTTGATGCGTATTCGGTAGTAGGCTTCTCGGAGGTCTAGTTTGGTGAAAACTTTTCCTTTGGCCAGGTGGGACAGCATGTCCTTCATGAGGGGAAGGGGATATAAGTTATGTACGCAGATGGCGTTGATCCCGCGGAAGTCAACTACTAGACGCATAGAGCCGTCTTTTTTCTCTTTAAAAAGGACCGGTGCCGCAATCCGCAGTTTTGCTGGCTCAATGAAACCTCTTTGTAGGTTCTTGTCTATGTAGTTCCGCATTTCTTCCATCTCACGGGGCGTCATAGCATATAGCTTAGGTTTTGGTAGTGTTGCTCCAGGGATGATCTCAATGGCGCAATTGGCCTCATGGTGGGGGGTTAAAACGTCACACTCGGCCTCACTAAACACCTCTGCAAGGTCTTGGTACTCCTCTGGGATCTGTTTTGTGTCATGGGAGCTGTCGGATGCGGCCGCCAGTTGCTCTGTTATACCCTCGGGGAGGGACCCTTGCGTTGGCGGCTTCTTCCTTTGCCGTGGTGGGAAAGATCGGGGCTTCTGCATGAGGACCATCCCCCCTGGTTGGAGCGGCAGGGGTTGGAGGCCCTTTGCAATCCTCAGCCTGCGGGTTCCCTCTTGCCACCAGATGATTGGGCCCCATTTGTCTAGCCATGAGAGTCCTAGTATGACTGGGTCCGTCATTTTGGGGGCTATTATAAATCGGATCCTTTCCCAGTGGTCTGCTAGCTCCAGTCTCACTGGCTCGGTCAGATGTGTGGTGTAAGTCTCCCCCAGTAGGGATCCATCAACTTGCTCGAATCGGATTGGGTGGCTGAGTTTTTTTGCACGGATCCCCAGTTTTAGGACTGTGGGTAGGTTAATCAGGCACCTCGTGCAGCCTGAGTCTATTAGGGCTTGGAAAACCCCTTGGGTGCCTGTTTTTGGGGCTGTTAGGCGTATAGGAAAAAGAAAAGGATGGATGGGTCCACTCACCATTGGGTCGTCTTCACCCTCGTCCTCGCTGTCATATGACTCGGGGGATTGGTTTCCCTCGTCTGGGGTCCCTCTGGCTTCGGACAGGTGGGCGAAGGCCTCTGGACCCTGGGGGGTTTTCCTCGGTGCGTTGGTGGTGCACTTGAGTCCTCGTTCTGGGCGTGCCCTGGGCGGTGGGTCTTGTCTCGGTCTCGGGGTTCCACACGCTGCTGCCAGGTGACCGATACCCCCGCATCTGTAGCACCTCAGCGGGCTCTGTGGGATGACTGGTCTCTGGGCGGGCTGTGATGTCGCGGTTCCTCGTCTGTCAGGTGGTCTCCGGTCAGGTTGGCCTTCCTCCTTGCTACCTGACTGTTTTGGCTTGTCATTGGCACGCAATCCCCTGTCGACTCTTATTGCTACTCGGAACCAATCGGAGAGTCGGTTTGGGACATCTCGATAAGCGATCACTTGGCCAATTCGCTTATCCAAGCTCGTCCTAAAAAAGTAAACCAGTAGCCGCTCGGGTAGGGGAGGTAGAGTCCCAATGACTCTCCTGAATTCGCGGATATGGTCTCTGATAGGCTTCCCCTTCTGCATCAGATTTCTGAGCTTGTCTTCAACATAAGGGTCTTCCTCTGCCTCTTCGAACTGGGCTCGTAGCAGTTGCAAGAACCCATCAGCATTGTGCAATTGGGGGGCCCTGTTCTTGTATAGGGCTGCTGACCATGTCCTTGCTTCCCCCTCCAGACCCTCTGCAATGGCACTGACCAGGTCTCTGGGAGATGGGTAGAGGTGCCCATAACTTTCTATGTAGATTTCAGCTGTGTCGAGGAATTGTGCCAGTTGGTCTGGGTCGCCATCAAACTTCCCTCTAAAGCGGGGTGGTGGGCCCTCTCTATCTTCCCAGTGCAGGGCTCTGTAAGCCTGCTCTTGGTGCCAATACTCTTCTTCTTCCCCTCTCAGTTTAGGGTAAGGGGGTGGTATTCAGTCCGGGAGGCTTTGTTTGCTCTGCAAGGGAGGGACCCATGGATGAGGCTTTGGGCTTCTCCTCCTTCCACCATGGGGAGGGGAAAGGCTGCGCCTCCGCCTAGGGTATTTTAATTGAGCAGGCTCGAGTGGTCCCCCCCTCTCCTTTGGCCTGCATGATGGCTTCTCCTCCTCCAGAAGGATGGCACGGTCAAACTTCTCCTTCAATTCATCTATGGGGCCCAGGAGTGGCTTCCCTGAAACTTCTTTGTGTCTGGCTTGCTGCCAATCCAGTAGCCAATCTACTCTCCCCAACTCGCTTAAGGGTTTCCCCTTTCCCTGGACATTCGGGAAAGGAAATTCGACCTCCGCAGCTTTTGGCAAGGGGCCCGTGTATTTATCTTTCTTCTCCTTGGCTCGCGTCCCGGTCTGAGCTGGGCTATCCTGCAGCTTCATTGGGGGAGGGGTGAGATGAGATCCCGAGGTATCAAGCTGGCTGGAGTCAGGACTGGCTCTCCTCCAGTTGCTCGAAGTAAACTTTCCTCGGATAAACGGCTTCCAGACATGGCGTCTGGACTATTCCTCCACTCACCCCAAATATCTGGGACGGAGGTGGGAGCTTTGAAGTCAGCAAGCCTGGCTTGGAAAGGAGTTTTGGCTGTCTGTCAGGTTTCGGCGTAATCTCAAATAAACTTCATTCTCAAACACAAAGTCTTTGATGAGTCTCTCATTTATTAAAGAATTTACGATCCGACCTAAACTCATATGCAGCCAAAACTGATTCTCCGAAACCAAACCCCTCCCCTTCTGCCTCACAATATCTCAAATGCCAAGCACTAAATTTCAAACTGTACTGCTCGCTCCGGTTTTTTTCCCCCTTTTTCCTCTTTGATCATGGCAGCGATGAAAAAATGCAACTTAACTCGCTGACAGTACCCTTATGCATATTATTAGCAAAAAACTCTTTCATTTGTTTTTTAAGCTCCTTAACATTTTCTTCATATCTAAATAAATTTTCATTTAACCTCCAAGACCACCTTTCTCCCCTTTCCTGTTCCATTTCCACCCAAATCGGACTATGATCAGATAAAGTTCTTGGGCATATCTTAGTCTTCTTCACCCTGGAAAAAAGATCATTTGTAATTGGTATAAAGTCAATCCTGGAAAAGGATTGGTGTCTATCAGAAAAAAAGGTAAAGTCCCTTTCCTCATCATTCCAAACTCTCCAGATATCTTTCAATTCATTAATGTAGGATTTCTTGTCAGCTTCAGAACAGAAGCTAATCTAGGATGCAGCTATACATCTGTCCTATAGTGAGCTTTCTAATCTGTTTTGTTATCGTTCCCTCTGAAATCCATGGCAGATTCTTTCCATCCTCCAAATCATCTATGCTTATTTTCAGGAATAGCTAAGGTTTCTGCTTGTTGTTTCTACTACCTTGCTGCACCCCACAAGATACATAAAGTTTGAAGTGAAAGATAAAGGAAAAATATTGGTTGAGCTGATCACAGACAAAGCACACTTTTAATTACCTCATCAGAATTGCTTCTTCAACAGCCATTTAGCCAAATAAAATAATCTAATAAATACTGTAAAATAAGAGAAGAAATACAAGGCAAAAAAATCCTTAGACGACAAAACTGATGTAGAATAGTGATATAAGAAGCTACCTGATGAATTAGGGATGCCTGGATATACTGTACTTTTTGCTCCCTCCATGAACTCTTAAGTTTTAATCTTAATTTTTAACCCTATTATGTGTGGGATAAAGTTAACTTACTTTACGTAAAAAAACAGTGGGCCTTCAACAAGTATGAACTGTCATTGCCAGGATCTCTCATTCTTATGTCTGCTTTCTGGATTGCTACTAGTTGCAACAGCAGCATCTGGAGAAATAGAAGTTCCTAACTCCTGAATTATAGTTATTTTGGTCCTATGCATTGGACTAATCTCAAAGGACATAAAATAATCAGATACCTAACAAAAAGGCCTATTCTCCCCTTTTAGGGAGCAAAAGGAGAAGACAGTAGCATAAAGAGGCAAAATGGCTTACTTTGCCCTGAAGTTACTTGACTGTCAGTCTTGGATGAAAAGTAATCCCTTACCAAAAAAAAAGAGGCAAATTCATTATAATTTTAAAATTAGTGTGCTAAAATCTCAAGGAAACCTTAAAATTCCATGTGAGTCTATTGTTCAGCCAATAGCTTAAATCCAGAAAAAGTTGTGGATCTTTGTTTTAAAAACTTGGAAGCAAATGTTGCATTTATGTTCCTGGTCAGTGATCACATCTGGAATATTGAGAGCATGTTATGGACGCCCTCACAAAATGTGGCTGCACTGAAGGTACTATATAGCTAATGACCAAATGCCCAGTTATGAGAAGGAAAACTGTTGAGTGTCTCCATGCCACTTTTCTAAGCTTCTAGAAGTGTAGCAAAATTGTATGCCACCACTATGGCAGAAGGTTCAGATATCAGAAAATCACACAGAACATTACTTCTCATTATGAAAACACTCTAGGCAGAATTTGCATCACTTTTAAGGGTTCTCACATTTCAGCAGTTTATATTATAATAGAGGAACCAAGGTTTTTGGCTTGAGATTCTGTACCTCCTTTTTTCTTACCCAATTTTAGCTCCTCATTCCTAACATTCCCTCTTCTTTGTATCCTTCCTCTCTCTCCCTTTATCACCTGAGAATCAGTACTTCAGTGTCCTTTTCTACTCTCACCCAATACTTCCATGAGTTGCTGAAAGTAAAATCTGCAGCATATATCCCTAAGAATTTGCAAACAAAACTTGGTGCATCTTGATCAATGCATCAAACAGCTCATGGATTGACAAATAAGAAAATCAATAAATAACCTGATGCACTTCCATTCTTTTTTTTTGGAAAGTATTTTTATTTTTTTCCAACATAAACATAAAATATATCTTTCAAGAGCGAAGTCTCGATCCAGTCACAGATAGGTACAATCGCTTACATTTTTTAAAGAAAAAAGAAAAGAAAAACTCCATTCACAATTTCCCATTACATCTTTTAAAATTAAAAATCAGAACATAAAAAAACTTTTTAACATAAATTCTAATATCTTAATCAGAACTATTCTATTATATCACCACCAATTTAATTTCCTAAAGAAGAACCTTAATTCATTTTATATCCATTTATAAATTCAATTATATCTGGTTCTTTCCCAACTTCCCTTCATTAGACCTTTTAACAACAATATCAAAACATAATTTTTTAAAAGAAAATATTCTAACCTCTTCTGATTGTTTACCTTACAACTTTATCACCACACATCTTAATTTCAAATTGAATACAGCTCTATTTTTGTTTCAATTTATACGTAAAAGTTCTATCTATATTTCTTAATATCTAGACCCTTTCAACAAATCTCTAAATCTTAAGCTTTAACAATTTACCTTTAATTTTACACATTTCATATTAGACAAGTTTATCTCAACATCAGTATCCTCCTCCATAACTCCTATTATTGTTTGGCTGATTTCCAGCATGTTCTATTTTGGCTGATTTCCAGCATATTCTCCTCCAAATCCCCATCTCTTGTTTGGCTAGTATTACCAGCATACTTTCCTCCACTCCTACATCTATTATTTTGGCTGTTTTATTTGACAAATTCACAGCCTATTACATAAGTTGCTTTTTCAGCATATTCTCCTCAATATCTCCCACCAATTTTATATAAACATTTATTTCAACAACTATCTTCTCACATATTTTCTCCTAGGTTGTAAATTTCCCTTAAAATCATCTCTCTTCATATTTATTCTTATTTTTCTATAGAAATCAGATTTTTGTCCATTTTAAAAATCACTTTCCTCTGGTTATTAAATCTGTAAATAATTCTTATTGAAATTCAAAATTTCATTTAAGCATTAAGATATTTAAAAAATCATATTTTCTTTCAATCATTTATAATCGTATTTCATGACCAAGTTAATATTTATATATTTATATAGTCAAGTTCAATAGAAATGGGAGTAATATAAAAAGAGAGAGAGAGAGAGAGAGAGAGGAGAAAGAACAAAAGTAAAGCAGAAGAGAATAAGAAAAAAAGAAAGAAAAGAAAAAGGAAAAAAGAGAGAAGGAAAACACCTCCTAACAGTATTCAGACATCAAATAAGCATTAATCATTACATTTCCATTTTAATCAAATTGTATTGTTTTTCTTATCTTGCTACTCACTATATTCCATTTCTTCTTTTTCCAATCTGTCCAAAACTACTCCTTTTCAATTTCAATGTTATCAGAGTTAAAAGTTCTATAAAGTTTAGTTCTTTTGTAGTATCTATTCCATATATGGTATCATCATCTCTTCTTCTGTTGCCATGCCTTTTTCTTTTGTTGCTGCGCCTGTTAGTTTAGTTTTAATTGTTCCATTTTATTTCTTCTTTCTATCCATCAATAAATTCTCCAATAGACAGGTTGGATATCTCCAGAATCAAACCTCCTTAATTTTTTCCAAAGTAATCCAGTTTAAATAGCAAGACACATAGTTTCTCCTTCAAACCGCAAGCAATCCACAATTTGCACTTTCACTTCGTCACAGCTAGTATCCATTTTGTCTATTACCGCTTGTCTTTTCCCCTTGCTTTAAAGAGTTCCTGTTTGTCGCCTCTTCCCCCTTTCTCTCTTCAAAAGTAAACCATTCCCATTTAGAAAAGAAAAAAGTTTCCCGGGACCGGGCAATGTACAAAGCGACTTGGCGGCAAGCCGGTGAACTCGAGGGAAAGTCCTAGCGATATAGTGCGATGCACCCATGAGTCTGAGGTCGACCGAGTCCACTGGCAGTGGAAGTTGTAGCCGCCCGCCAATGGGACCCAATGACCGGGAGTCACTTGCCCCTCCAGAACGGTTTGTATCTGGAGCCCCGAAAAGGCCATTTGGCGGGCTGCTGGTTCCTGCCATGGTCGTGGAAATGTTGTCTGTCCAGATAAAGGTCCCCGCCTTGGAATGGGACCCGCTGAGACCAGGACCCACTGGGCCCTGAGCTGGTCCGAAAGGGCTGCGGTTGCGAATACGAGGTGTAGCGGCGTTCCAGCCGATGGTACGAGGATGGGTGCACCTTCCGTTTATCTTTGTCCTCAATAAGGACCGGGTCTAAGGCTGCCCCAAAGAAGTTAGGAGCCTTGTACGGTGCCGCTGCCAGCTTCCACTTCGCCTTGAGATCAGCTTTCCAATGGCGAAGCCAAAAGAACCTCCTTGATGTGACGGTGGAGGCGAGGGCCCGCGAGGCAAATTTTACAGAGTTCAGGGAGGCTTCGGCTAAGTATTCGGTGGCCGCTACAATTTTGTTTATGTCCTGATGCAATCTGGTTTCCTCAGGGGAAGCCACTCCTGTAATTGCCTCAACCAGATGAGGGACGCTCAATTGAAAAAGGACGTAGCTGTCGCAGTCTTAATCGCCGATGCCACTGCCTGGTGCGACTTGCAAAAAGCCAGTTCCGCCCATCTGTCCTCGGCTTTGAGACCAGTTGAGTCTCAACAAATCAGTTGAGATGACTGAGGTGGAAGACAGGCAGGCGACCAGAGTATCCACAGCAGGTAACACTAAAAGGTCATCCAGTTCGGGGGCTGAGCAGTATAGTTTCTTATGTTGACTGCTGGGTGTGGTTAATGATCCAGGTTGACCCCAGGGAGTTTGGATCACGTCCGAAAATAACTGGGGGCAAGGTATGAAGTCCTTTTCTTGTTTGGAAACCTTGAACAGTGCATCATGGGATCCAGTAGTGGTCTGGGACCCAGACGATGCCTCACCGGCCACTCCGAGATTAGTCGTCAACCTGGCCTTATGCAGAAGGGATTTGAATAACGAGGGGGCGGAATAACCCGGTGAATAACGGGGTGTCCGGCAACAAGCCCTCGTTCTCCGAGAACTCTATGTCCTCCGGGCATTCCTCCCCATGTTCTGAATCTGCTGGGTTGCCAGAATCCCTACATGTTGGTGATCGCAGTTTAGAAATCAGCTGCTCCTGGGCAACATGTTGTCCGGCCAGGGCCTGAAGTGGGATCTGTGCCGCCTGCTGCAACCCAGCCGCCAGGATTGAGGACAAGGTGGAAGAGAGCATAGATTGTAAGTCAAGGTGAGAACCAGGCAATGACGCCTCCAGTGCGCGGAGCCCCACGGCAGTCAGAATGAAGGTTGCTTCCGGCAATCTGTGGTGAGACAGATGTGAGGTGGGCAAGCCAACCACTGACACGTCTGGCATAGAAAGAGACACCCCTTTGGAAAGGAGCAATGGTTGGCCAGAACAATCCAGATCGACAGCTGACGGAACAGTGGGAGGTGGAGGAGGCAAAGTAGACCCAGGTCTCGTGTCAGTTGGCGTGGGTGATGTAGCTTGCAAAGGGCAAGTGTCCAGACCTAGGGCAGTAGAAACTGACCACTGTGCTTTGTTACATTGATGTTCCAGGGCCTTGTGACACCTCAAGGCATCCCTGTCCTGCCCAGAAGTCGCCCTTGCCTGATGGGGTTTGCGGCTGGGCAATTCAGACCGCTTCCCTGAAGCCGCCTTAAGTTGTTTAGAGGATCTATGGGGTGGACTAGCCTCAGGCTCCAGGTCTGAAGAGAGGGGTGAGTCAGCCATTCTGAACGCAGGGCCTTAGATGTGAGGAAGCCCAGCAGTCTAGTGAGGCTCAAGATCCCTCAAGTGCAACCACCAGGAAACTGACTCCCCCAAAGTCCCTCTAAGTGCAGTCTGAGACGCAGTGTCAGAACACTGATGGTCGTACAAACACTAGTCAGGGGAATAACTGCGCCTCTAGGTCAATGGTGGCCGCTGTGATGAGAGCTGGCAAAATAGCGGCCACAACAGTCGATGCCTTCCAATGGTGGCCACAAATAGAATGAGCTTCAAAAATGGCAGCCGCCAGCAGTAGGTGTTGCAAAATGGTGACTGCAAGTGATAGGCGCTCCAAAATGTCGGCCGCAATCCAAAGGTGCTACAAAATGGTGATCGCCAGCAGCAGTTGTCCCAAAATGGCGACCACAAGTGATAAGCGCTCCAAAATGGCGGCCCAAAAGTTCATCAAATTGGCGGCCGCTGTGCGGCCGACGGTGAGACAAGCAGGCAACTATTCAAAGGGCCGAACCCAATACCACGGTACAGCACCAAGGTCATTCTCACCTGGTCGCCGCTATCCTGCCGTCACTACAGTCCAACCACCTCAGAGCGCGCATGAGGACCGTGCCGCCGCTCCGGAGCCGCCCGCTAGATGAGAGCTAGGTAGAATGGCGGTGGCGGCTTCTAAAACCTGTTACACCCACCGGCGGCTGAGAAATTGAAGCCGGATCTGCCCCGAAGGGAACAGACTCCGGCGGCTGCTGACAGCGCTACGCGCTGAAGCGCGGGCAGCCTGGAGCCCCAGACATGCCACACGCGCCCTGCAGCAAGATGGTCTTCTGCTCTCTCCGAATAGTAAAATAATCAAAAATAAACTTCCTAAACGAGCCTAGTAAAACACTGAACGACAGAAATAACAGGGAAAACCCTCTGCTCTGAAAAAACATGTCAGTCCTGTCAGCAACTGAGAGACTGGGGGATCATGGGATTGTGGGCGCGGTGAAGCAGGAAGAATTTAAATTTTTGTCTCACTCAGTTCCGTCGAAATATGATGAAGTAACCCAGCTATGGATTGTGGGAACAGCGCACAGGAAAATAGGGAAGACACAAATCTACTACGTGGTTGCATGAAAGACAGAGAGGAAGAGAGAGAAACAAACAAGCAGACAAAAATCCCAACATTCCTATTTATATATATTTCCCTTTTCTTTTTTTCTTTTTTTTCCAAGGTTTTTATTGGGTTTTTATTTTTAAACATATATCAACATCAATACATCAAAACAATGTGGCCTCTGGGTATGGTTCATATTAATACAAATAACAACAATCAATTATTACATTGATCAAATTTATATAATCCTAATATTAATGTACTTGATTATTTTAAAGTAGTTATTCAATATTTCAATGTTCCATTCTAATGTCAATGATCTTCTTGAACATATATACCGTCTTTCAGCCTCTCAACTTTCCATCTAATTATTACTTATTTTCAATTTATATAGAAATTATAACTACTAATATTCCCCCTAATTCTTATTTCTACCTCTATTCTGGCTTCTAGTCAGGTCACTCTTGTTAATCCTAATGTTAAAACACATTAATGTTAATAAATAGTTCTTCATATAAAGGTGTATATTCTTATTTCTATCTCTATTTCTAGTTTTTAATCAGGTGCGCAAAGCGCGTGTGCGAAGCGAACCTGTTGTAACACTGGTTGAAACCCACCACTGCTCTGCACTATTGAGTAATCAATTCAGACTTTCATTTTACTAACAACAGTAACACAACTTTTTCTTCTTTGACTGGTTTCCTTTTTTTAGCTTTGCTGCTATCTCTCTTCAATATTTTATCACCAAAGGGGGGGGAAATCCACCTATCAGGACAGACAGCAAGGATATGGGGAGTCTAACTTCAGGACTCAGTTGGTCTCTCCTCCCATACATTTTTCATGTTAAAATAATGTGAAATAAACATATTGGAAAACACCAGGACAGGAATAGAACTGGAAGTAGACATACTACAATTATGCAACTAGTTGGGTCCAGTAAAGCAGAACTGAAACTAATCAGTTGCTGGGCAACCATCTCTCCTACTTCAAAGAGAAGTAGGAGGGAAGTAATTGAAACTGACAAATATCAAGAAAATGACAAATGAGTACAAACATATCTTCTTCATCCATGATCTTCCTTGGAAAAACCAAATGATAAAAAGCAAAATAGCTGATGGGGGCATTATTGTGAGTGCTAATGAACAGGGTATAGACCAGAGAGAAACAGCTGAGACAGAAGCTGATTAGTGACCAGAGGGGAGGGGAGGCAAGGAGGCATGCACTTTTCTTAACTTTTGCATAACATCTACAGTAGATTGCTGCCTTAGTCTCCAAAGTGGCAAATTATATCAGATTTTATACATGATCACTATGGTTGTATTAAAAATACTCTTTTATCAGTACAATTAATGATACTTCCTGTATCCAAGAGCCGCAGCAGCACATTGGTTAGTGTGCAGTACTGCAGGCTACTTCTGCTGACCACAGTTTGGCAGATCTAGTCTCATCAGGCTCAAGGTTGATTCAGCCTTCCATCCTTCCAAGGTGAGTAAAATGAGGACTCAGATTGTTTGGGGCGATATGCTGACTCTGTAAACTGCTTAGAGAGGGCTATAAAGCACTGTGAAGTGGTATATAAGTCCAACTGCTATTGCTATTTCACATAGCAGCACTAGAATGCTTGTTAGTCAGTCTGGGAAATAGCAGAATCAACACTGACTTAAGCATCTCCTTTAATAACTGTAACAGTAGAAGATCTGCGGGATTGATATAAATCTGTCTGAGTTTTCAAGATTATGTTTTAATGCACACTAGGATTAAAGATGTCTTTTTGACATTTGTATGGCCCTTGTCAAGGGGTCTGATTTCAGAAAAGTGCCCCGCTCAAACCATCTAGATAATTTGGAGTAAAGTTGGCCAAAAATAGTGGGGCTCAAAAAAAGGTTAAAGTTTGGCTTTTTATATCTCTGGAAGGAAAGGTATGATAAATGTGAACCTTGGTGCATAATAACTTAGCAACACATGGTTTTCTAATATAAAATTTCATTCTCCTACTGCTTTCCAATAGTTTACAAATTGAGTGTAAAGTTGACATTTTTTGTAAAAAAGCCAAAAATAGGGTATTTTCAGCCCGCTTTTACAAAAAAAAAGACCTTTATTGAAATCCGTGATCGTCAAGCAGGGACCCCCAGACAACTTGACCCATTGGAATGACCCATTACACAGGCTTGTTAGAGGAATAGCTTATCTTGGAATGAACTTATCAGACATTAAGGTTAGCAAAAGCCATTTTAAAATAGGATTTTTTTTCCTGAAATCCATCCCTTGGGTCACTCCCAAATTATGCAGTGCCAATCTTCAGTGACCAGCCTCCTTTTCAGAAAAAGAATCAATATCTTCCTGTTCTTCCTGTTCTTTTGATTATATTATCAATTGTTTTAACTACTTAACAAGGTTTTTAAATGTTTGTTTTGTTTTTTAGTCTTAGCCACTCTGCCAAAAGGTGGGAAATAAATCATAAATATTAAAAAAAAATACTCCTTACCACTATATTCTTTTAAGATAAGAACAGCCAAGTGCATTGTTAAAAGATGTAAATAAAGTCAACTGCTGTCCCAAAGGTGTTTTTAAAGTCAACTGCTGTTTTCCTGCATATTCAGTAATGAAAACATTATGGATGCTTCTCATTATCTTGGAGATTAGCATAGAATGTCTTTATCATCCTTCCTCTTATAACCAAAGTATTGTGAAACCAAATTTGCAATAACAAAAGTATTGTGAACTAAAACTTGCAGAGTTAGATGCAACTAATTAACAAACCTAGACAATTTTATCTTTATATAAAGTAAATTAATCTCAGGGGTGCTTGGGAGTGGGAATCAAAAAAGGTGAAGAAAGCAGTTGAAACCATCAGATCAATGTGTGCAGGATACACATTAAGAAACGATATGGTCACAACCAGCATCTTGACTTTTTTGACTTCTTGTTTATTTAAAAGGTCTGGGTGAACTGGAATGCCTTCTTATGGTGTCAGAAAGTCCAGAGATAATACCAGGTACACTTATCCACAACTAAAAATGCACTCCTTAGTAACCATTCATCTGAGTTCATTCATTCATTTGCATAGGTCTTCTAATTAACATAAGAGGAGATCTTCCAGGAAATTTGACTTCAAAAATTACCATGTTTCAATGGTTATTTAGACATACCCTTAATAAAGTGAGTATTAAAGTCAACTGGTGAGTGACAAAGCCTAAATTCCAGCTGTTATGCAAAATAGTTTTGGGGTCTTCTGCATTTTTAGTGGTTCTAAGGTAAAATGCAGCATAGTACCGGTATATCTTAAGAAGAGGTCTTCTGCAAAAGGCAAAAGATTTGAATAATCAGAAAACAAACCTAATTTCATATTTAAACTTTTGGAGTTAAAATTTTACTTCCTTATTCCTGTGACTCACCATTAATTCAGAACACTGTCCCAAATAACAGAAAAATATTTAATTCTAAGGCAATACAGAGTTCAGGTATTTCAGAGATGATCTATTCATAAACAGGCATTATCAAAACATACCCACTGGATTGAAAAAACGTGTCTCAGATGATTGAACGCTTTCATTCTTTGCTAGAGCCACACTTTATAGCAATAATCCAGTAAAAACCTAATAGGACAAGGCTGCATTGTAATACACACTGTAAATTTGATACTGTTTGCAACGTCCTTTTAATTAACCAAATATGTTTAATCAATTTTAGCTTGCGTTGGCAATGCCCCATTATCCTTCCTTCCTGAAGAAAACATTTACTAAATTTTGATACGTTACTCCTGTTCATCTGCTTAAGTGCTTTGTTGGATTAGGCTGGGATTTTGAGCACCAACATATGCAAGCCAATCCATGTACTTCAATGGGAATAAATTAATATTACAACCAGTGTGCCTTCACAGAGTTGGATAGGACTGTAAATAGAACAGTTTGTGTTTAAATTATATAGCCTAAATAGAAGTTAAAGCTGGACTGTAAAATAAATGTTAAATAGAATAGAATAGAATTCTTTATTGGCCAAGTATGATTGAACACACAAGGAATTTGTTTTTGGTGCATATGTTCTCAGTGTACATAAGGAGAATAAAATGCATTCATCAAAAATAAAAAGATACAACACTGATAGTCAAGGTTACTAATAAGCTATCAAATCATACTAGGAAACAAATAAAAACAATATAAATTGAAAGATATAAGCGACACGGTTATAGTAGTAAGTGGGAAGAGATAGATATTAGTAAGGAAGAGAAGAAAAGTAATACAGTCTTAGTAAATTATTTGACAGTGTTGTGGGAATTAGTTGTTAAGCAGAGTGATTGCATTCAGGGGAAAACTGTCTTTGTGTCTAGTTGTTTTGGTATGCAGTGCCCTATAGCGTCATTTTGAAGGTAGAAGTTGAAACAATTTATGTCCAGGATGTGAGACGTCTGTAGATATTTTCACAGCCTTCTTTTTGACTCGTGCAGTATACAGATCCTCAATGGAAGGCAGGTTGGTAGCAATTGTTTTTTCTGCAGTTCTAATTATTCATTGAAGTCTGTGTTTGTCTTGTTTGGTTGCAGAGCCAAACCAGACAGTTATGGAGGTGTAGATGACAGGCTCAATAATTCCTCTGTAGAACTGGATCAGCAGCTCTTTGGGCAGTCTGAGCTTTCTGAGTTGGCACAGAAAGAATATTCTTTGTTGAGCTTTTTTGATGACATGTTTGATCTTAGGTGTCCATTTTAAGTCTTGAGATATGATAGAACTGAGAAACTTGAAGGACTCTACTGTTGATACTGTGTTGTCTAGTATTGTAAGAGGTGGTATTATAGGAGGTTTTCTTCTAAAATCCACCATCATTTCTATGATTTTGAGTGTATTTAGTTCAAGATAGAACTAAGGCTAGTTCAAGACTACAAGGCTAGTTGTTCAACTTCCCATCTGTATGCAGATTCATCGTTGTCTTGAATGAGACCAATCACTGTTGTATCATCTGCACACTTCAGTATTTTAACAGAGAGATCTTTTGAGATTTAGTCATTGGTGTATAGAGAGAAGACTAGTGGAGAGAACACACAGCCCTGGGGGGCTCCTATGCTAATTGTGCAGGTATCTGATGTGATTTTGCCTAGTTTCACCTGCTGCTTCCTGTCTGTTAGGAAGCTTATGATTCATTTACAAGTGTGGTCAGGTACAGCTAGCTGATTTAATTTAATTAGAAGACTATCTGGAATGATCGTATTGAATGCTGAGCTGAAGTTTACAAAAGGGACCCTTGCATAGGTCTTTGGAGATGCAAGATGTTGAAGGATGTAGTGCAGTCATATTAACAGCATCATCTGTCGCTCTATTTGCTCAGTAGGCAAATTGCAAGGGGTCTAACAGCGGATCCGTGATTGTTCTCAGGTGGCCGAGCACTAGTCTTTCAAAGGTCTTCATAACTACAGATGTTAGAGTAACCGGTCTGAAGTCATTCAGTTCCTTGATTGAGGCCTTCTTTGGCACTGTGATGATAGTAGAGCATTTGAAGCAAGAAGGAACATAGCACATCTCTAGTGATTTATTAAAGATGCGGGTGAAGATGGGCTGACTTTCCTGACTTTTGTCTGTGAAATAGGCTTTGCACCTCATTCTCTGTAATCACCAGAAGTGGTGGGCCCAATGGGATAGGGTAGGTTGTAGGAGACTTAGCTGTTGTTGGTGTGTCTGAGATGGGGATTGTGGAGATGGGTGGCAGTAGTTTTCTCTCAAACCTGCAGTAAAACACATTCAAGTAATCTGCCAGTTGTTGATTTCCTTCAGCTTGGGAAGAAGGTTTGCTGTAACTGGTGATATTTTTAAGAGTTTTCCACATGTTTGCTGCTTTATTTGTTGAGAAATGATTCCTTAGCTTTTCAAAGTAGCTTCTTTTTGCTGCTCTGATGTCTCTTGTTAATACATTTCTGGCCTGATTGTACAGCATTCTATCACCTTTTCTGTAGGCTTCCTCTTTGGAATGATGTAGCTGCTTAAGTTTAGCTGTGAACCAAGGTTTATTGTTACTGTATATTCGCAGATTTCTGGTCGGCACACATAGGTCTTCACAAAAACTGACATGATGTTACACTATCCGTGAGTTCATCCAAGTCTGCAGAGGTATCTTCAAAAACATTCCAATCAGTGCATTCAAGGCAAGCCTGTATTTTTAGCTTTGCCTCCTCAGTCCAAGTCCTCACTGATTTAATTGTTGGTTTAATGGTTTTAAGTCTTTATCTGTAAGCAGGAATAAGGTGAATCATGCAATGATCAGAGTGTCCCAAAGCTGCTTGTGGTAAAGACTGATAAACATCTTTTAATGTTGTGTAGCAATGGTCTAAATTCTTGCCTCTTGTGAGACAATTGACATGCTGAAAGTATTTTAGTAGCTCTTTCCTTAAGTCTTCTTTGTTTACATCTCCCAAAATAATTGGAAGAGAGTCTGGGTATTTAACTTCAGCCCACATAATCTGGTCAGCTAGAGTTCATAGTGCGTTGTTTACACAAGCTTGTGGAGAAATTTACACAGTAATAAGGAGAAATGAGGAAAACTCACGTGAGAAATAATATGGTTTGCAATTGATAATTAATGTCTCGAGGTCCACATCACAGTATTTCTTTAGTACAGTTATGTCTCTGGTCCAGCAGTCATTGATATATAAACATAAGCCTCCTCCCTTCTTTTTACCAGATGTTTCAGCAATTCTGTCTGATTGTTGTATCTGAAATCCTGGAATATGCAGGCTGCTATAATCAATTGACTCATTTAGCCAGGTTTCAGAGAAGCAGAGTGCTGCTGAGTTGTAAAAATTGTGTTAAGTCTAGGAACAAAGGTTTTTTTAAAAAAAATATTTGCTTGCTTCTTTATTTGATTTCTATTCTGCCTCTGTCTATTCAGGTCTTGGTAGATTATAATATAACAAAAAGCAATTCCAAAAGGCAAAAATACAACAAGCAACACATGAAGCAAAAAAATACACTATCAATCCTGTAGGCATCACAACCCATGCCCTTCAGAAGAGCCGAGTCTTCACTTTCTTCCAAAAAGCAGCTAGCATAAGACCTGATCTAACTTCAAGCAAGATGCCATTCCAGACAATTCTTCCAAGCATCAATCCCCCTTAACCTCCCAGAAATGGGCAGTGGTCAAATGCTTTTCCCAATACAAATACAATAGTATGATTTCTCCCCTCACTTAGCAAGGCATTAACAACCTTTCAAATTCAGGATCTATCTTACCTTTCCAGCTAACCTACCCAGGCTTCAAACACATTATGACCTTTGATGTACCTAGTTAAATTTCACAAAAAGTAGGCAACTTTGTTTCCTTTAGATGAGTTGAATCAATTTCTATCAACTGACAATTATTGATTGGAAACTGTGAAAGTTATAAATCAAAAGATGTAAAAGGCATTTGATTGCCACTTCTTTGTCAACACTGAAATATACTCCAGGTTTTCAAGCTGAAGTTTCTTCAGCCATCACTGAGAGAACTTGGTCCTTCAATAAACAAAACATATATCTGCTCACTGAACCAGAGGTGGGTTTCAGCAGGTTCTGACCAGTTCTGGAGAACCAGTAGCGGAAATTTTGAGTAGTTCAGAGAACCGGTAGTAAAAATTCTGACTGGCCCCACCCCCATTTATTCTCTGCCACCCAAGTCCCAGCTGATCAGGAGGAAATGGGGATTTTGCAGTAACCTTCCCTCGGAGTGGGGTGGGAATGGAGATTTTACAGTATCCTTCCCCTGCCACGCCCACCAAGCCATGCCACGGCCATCAAACCACACCCACAGAAGCGGTAGTAAAAAAATTTGAAACCCACCACTGCACTGAACTATAGTTTCTTGCAATAATTTAGGAATTATAATTTAGGCCAGGTTCACATGCCTATAATCATCACCAGTATTAATATTTGTTTGTTCTTGTCATTGCAGTATTTGGCTGTAAAAACAGAATGGACTTTTGTATTTTTTTCACCACACCCATTAAGTGCTATCTGTTCATATATTCAGTGACCAAACACTGGGAGTATATTAACTTTTTTGCAGCTTGATAGAATGATCTTTTGGGGGGGGACTGAAAACCTATTACAAAGGACTTCTTGATTGGCCTATCATCCTCTGAGAATGCGTGCTTAAACATAAAGAAAAATATATTCTCTTCTGGCTTCCAGGTTTGAGAGCCTTTTCCCTTGGGTTCCATCAAAGGTTTGGCCGTGATCTAATACTAGCCAAGTCTAATTCTATTTAACTTTTTCAAATTGTCATCCACAATAACACATACCCTGTTTCCCCCAAAATAAGACATCCCCTGATAATAAACCCAATCAGCCTTTTGAGCACATGGCAATAAGGCCAAGCGCTTATTTCAGGGTTCAAAAAAATATAAGACAGGGTCTTATTTTCAGGGAAACATGGGTACACATATGCTTTTCAAAATGTACTAAAGTATCATTAATTTAGACAATCTCATTTCAATGACAACCAATATGAGGATTGCTAAAACAACTATCTTTCCAGTGTTCTTTTGAGAAGGCTGGTCACTATGGGGAAAAATTAAAATAGATGTCTTTAACTTATGGATTTACAACCCATGTTGCAAGAATAATCAGTCAATGTTGGCCAAATACAGGCTGTCTTCTACCTTGAGACAGAGATCAGCACACAACAGAGATCAGCACACAAAAACTCATATCTTTGGATATGTGATACAATTGGAAGATGAATGAGAAAAAGTGATAATGCTTGTAGATAGGTAGATAGATGAATAGGATCAAAAAGATTACTGAAATATCCTTGAAAGAGTCAGAAGCTATTACTGAAGATTGGTTAACATAGTGGGAGTGTTTGTCCATGGAGCTACCTGGAGCTGAATCTGACTCAGTAATTAACTGCTTAGTTCAAAATGGTTTGCCTTTCTTGATGATGAGCCTTAGTACTGTATTCCCACTTTTAGTATCTGCCAGCAAAATTGAAACTCCTGCTTTCAAAGCAAGGAGGGTCCAGGGAAGAAAAGAGAGAGGCAAGCAGACAGTTACACAAACCTACACTGCCGATCAGTGAGGCCACTATAGTCCATGACATTACTAGCACTTTTCGCTAACAAATTACAACTGAAGCTGTACTATATTGATTTATTTTATGTGTGGCTGAATTCTCTGGACTGTTTCTTCACTAACTTCTTTGAATCAGAGGAAGAGGGGTTGTTTCTCAAGTGTGTTTGGGGATATAAGCATGAGGGTAAACTCAGTCATGATTCCTGCCTTTGACATGGGCCGAAACTCTCGATTTCCAGAAAAACAGGCTTCGTTTTTTCTCCACGCCTCTCCCAGTTCACACTTTCAGTCCAGTCCAGAACACTTTCAATTCCACAGCTCCATTTGTATCTTTCATTACTGCTGGAGCCACAACAAATAATTAGATCTCCCATCCCCCAGTAAGACAAATCATGAAATCCTAGGAATTTATGTCAGATATTGCCTACGTATGATGCCCCAGGCACCAGAAGGGGTTAAGTCTTCTAAGTCTACAGATATCCCATGTGACTGTATAAACCAATGAACTCCCTTATTGGAGTCATACCCACAAATCAATTGGATATCTTCCCTAATTTCTTCCCATCCATCTCAGCAAGACAGAAGTGAACCTCTCTCCCTCTCAACCTCTGAGCCATACAGTTTCAGGTTTAAAAGTTATTTTATTATTTACAAATATACAATAATGAACAGGGTGTCCTGCTGCATTTATTACCCTAACTGTATGGCTCAGAGGTTGAGAGGGAGAGAAGTTCACTGCTGTCTTGCTGAGATGGATGGGAAGAAATTAGGGAAGATATCCAATTGATTTGTGGGTATGACTCCAATAAGGGAGTTCATTGGTTTATACAGTCACATGGGATATCTGTAGACTTAGAAGACTTAACCCCTTCTGGTGCCTGGGGCATCATACGTAGGCAATATCTGACAGACCCCTTCTATTGCCAAGTGTGATGGAACAGTGCTCAAAGATAATAATAAACAAGTATAAGAAAAATAAATTATAAGTACAGTCCAACTGATTTGCAGTGGTTCCAATGTGTTTCACAAGGTACAGGTTTAGTTAAGAAATCAGCAATTTGATCCTTGGTATCGCAATAAACAAATTCAACAAAACCCTTTTTAACTAGGTCTCTCACATTTTTATAACGTATATCAATATGGCGAGATCTGAAGCTGACATCATCCCTGACCGAAGAGGCTATGACGGACTCATTGTCCTCGTGGAGAGTGATAGGTAGTGAAGGTTGTGTCCAAATGTCTGAAACTAATTCATATATCCATGTGAGAAGTGTGCAAGCGTCAGAAGCACTGGCATATTCAGCTTCGGCCGTGGAATTAGCAATGAAGTTTTGGCGACAAACGCGCCAATCTATGGGGCAACCATTTAGGAAGTATATAAAGCCTGATGTGCTTTTTCTTGATTTTTCATCCCCTGCCCAATCGGCATCTGAATAACAGGTAAGTTTTGGGGTTACCCCTTCATCAGGTTCTAATAATAAGACCATATCTTTTGTATTATGCAAATATCTGAGTAACCTTTTCATAGCAACCCAATGTTGTTCTTTAGGCTCATCTACTTGTCTAGATAAGAGATTTGTACTTAATGATATATCGGGTCTACTCCATCTGCTGATATAAAGGAGTGATCCTATGATGGATTGATATTGAGTTTTATCATGATGCTTGTTACCGTCTAGATAAGCAATTTTATTATAGTCAGTGCGCATGGGTGTATCTGTGGGGTTGCAGTTTTCCATGCCACATCTTTGTAGCAGGTCTTCAATCTTATCCTTTTGTGAGAAGCAAAACCCTCTATCAGTTTTAAAAATTTGTACACCCAGATATTGGTCTATATGACCTAAGGTCTTTAAATTAACATGTTCTCTTAATTTGTTTGCAAATTGTTTGCTAGATTGTTCGTTGGGCCCGATATAAATCAAATCATCAACATAGATTAAAATAATTTCTTTTCCCCCTTCATAAGGTTTTGTCATTACGCACTGGTCAGATCGAATTTGATTATACCCCATTGATTTTAAAGTTTTGGTAAGGCAGTCAAACCAGAGCTTGCCCGATTGTTTTAAGCCGTATAACCCTTTGTGTAGCCTCCATGTTTTGCCGAACTCAACTTGGAACCCTGGTGCCCCATTGACATAAATTTCCTCCTCTAATGGTGCATGGAGGTATGCGGTTTGGACATCAAATTGATAGACTTCTTGATTTGAGATAATGGCTGAAGTCAGTGCCGTTTTTACGCTTTCTGGTTTTACTGTGGGGGAGTAAGTTTCATCATAATCTTCGGGAAAGCGTTGGGCAAAACCTTGGGCTACGAGACGTGCTTTGTATAGATATGTGTTGTCAGGGAGTGTTTTAATTTTGTAAACCCATCGAGTGCCAATTGGGTGTTTGTGTTGTGGAGGTGTTGTTTTTGTGAATACTTTTAAATTTATTAAACAGTCCATTTCTTTGGACATAGCGTCCCACCATTTTAATTGTTCTGATTCCGGTAATTGGAGCATGTGTTTAAAATTTTTTGGAGTGATGGGTATTTGGTTTGTCTGTGTCACATTGTTCACATCAAATCTTTTAGGTGGGATGCCTTGTGTAATTCGTTTGGATTTTCTGATTGGTAGTTGTGTATCTGTGTTGTTTGTTCGAGGTGTAACTTTTGGTGTTGTTGTTTGTACATGTTGAATTCTCTGTGGTGTATCTGATGTATTTGTTTCTTGGGTTAATACGTATGAGTCATTTGAGTGTATTTTGGTCCAGTTGTGGTTTTCTATGAATGTGGCTGAACGGGAAATTATTACTGTGTTGTTGTTTTTTATGAATCGATATGCTTTCGAACCTGGTGCATATCCTACAAAACGTAATTTTTTGGACACCTCATTCCCCTTCCGTCTGAGTGGTTTGGGGATATTGACATATGCAAAGCAGCCAAAAACGCGAAGATGTGTGAGGTGTGGTTGAGTGCCATATACAAGAAAATAGGGCGTTTGGTTAATAACCTTATTCCATGTGCGGTTAAAAGTGTAATTGACATATGCAAGGGCTTCTGCCCAATAGCTAGGGGGTACATCAGCATCTAACATGACACTGCGCATCATGGTCTGTAATATTCCATTTTTTCTTTCACAAATCCCGTTCTGCTGGGGGGTAAAAGGAGATGTTTTGTAATGTATAATGCCTTTGGAGTCAATCCAGTTTTGAAATTGTACAGATGTGAATTCGGCTCCACAATCTGTTTGAATTTTCTTTAGTTTGATGTTGTGTTGGTTTTGTATGAGAGTGTAAAAATTTTTTATTTTTTGAAAGGCTTGAGATTTTTCAGTAAGAGTATAGATATGTCCGAAACGACTGAAATCATCGACTAGATTCAAAAAATATTTGCGTTTGCCCAAAGAAAGTGGAAAAGGGCCTACAATGTCAATGTGTACCAATTCGTATATGTGTTTTGATCGTCTAGTGCTAGTGTGGGGAATTGGGGCTGCCTTTGATTTTGCAGCTTTACAAATCTCACAGTCAAGTTGGATAGGGCAATCCTTAGTGCAGACGCCGTGGGAAAAATTTTGAGTATTGTCTACAGCAACAGTATTGGCATGTGCTAAACGTCTGTGTAATAAATGGGCACAATTATCATGTAAAGGTTCACCTATATGAGTCTGAATTTTTGTTTTTGACGTTCGTTGGTTTTGTGATGTTGGTGAAGTTGGAGAGAGGTGTGGTATGGTGTGTTGGTTGTTATGTGAGTCGGAAGTGTCATGTGTATTGATATGGTGAGGTGTGGTACCTTGGTGGTGCGTGGCAGGGGTACGGTCGGGATGATTGTCAGGGTCAGGTCTCGATGAGGATTGAGGTAGTTGAGTCGTGGGTGAGGAAGATGTAAAGGAATCTGGAATAAGAAAGGGTAAATCATTAATGACAGAAATATTGGCAATAATATTGTTATCATGTTTGGATTTTATAAAACCGTGTTGATCATCAAGAGATACTTTAAAACCGATTTTACCTAATTTTGAAGTACTCAAAATATTGTGGCCAAAGGTAGGTGTATAGAGCACTTGACTAATTTCCCCTATACCGGGTATAAATATAGATCCTTCATATTCAACTGTATTGGAAGTACCATTTGCTGCTGTAATAGAGATATTGGTTGGGAGAATATCATATAATATGGATTTGTCATTGGTGGTATGGTGTATGCTTCCAGAATCGATGACCCATAGGTGCGTGGTATCACGCAGGTATTGTTGGGTGTTGGGAAATATGCCAAGTGTTTGTGATTCGGAGTTAGAATATATAGATTGTTCAGTAGGTTGTCCCCTTCTGTCTTTATAATCTTTGTGTGTGGGACCCTTTCTAATGTAAAATTCAGTGTGCATGGATCTTTTAGGTGCAGTATGTTCTTTGATAGTATGATATCTTTTGTTAGTCTTGTCTGTAGGGGTGTATCCCCTTGTATCATGAGTGTGGGTGGTGTTATCACCGTGTGGAGGATGGGAATTGTAGGTATGATAACGTCCTCTATAGTTACAATAATTAAAATTATTTTGATATTGAGAGGGGTGGTTCTGCCAGTTTTGGCAGAAGGGTTTGTGTGAAGAATGTGAAGGATGGGAATCATGTTTAGAGTAAAAGGGGTGGTCAAAAGAAGTAAGGTATCTATCAGTATGGTAGAGTCTTCTATCATAGAGAGGTTCAGATGTATGTTTATAAGCATTAGATCGTCTCCTATCTTCATCTATTAATTTGGATTTGATTTCGGCGACGGTGTACATGTGGGTGGGTAGGGAGTGGAGACTATTTATGAATTCTGACCAACCAGGAAAGTGTTTAATAGAATTAAAAATGATACCAATCATGGCAGTTTCAGGTACAGGATGATTGCGTTGAATCAGTTGTTTTCGCATGGATTCGAGGTGGAAAAGATGTTTGGCCATAGATGTGCCAGGTTTATATATGGTGCTATAAAAGTCACCGGCAAGAGTAGCGATAGTTGCAGGCGAGGGTGTGTTGTAATGTTTTTGTAGGTATTGCCATACCTCTTGTGCAGTAAAACCTGTAGGTATAGAATGAACAATATCACTTTCTAAAGTTGACATAAGAGTGGCATAAACACTATTGTGAAGAAAAGTTAAGTCAGATGACCACGGTTTGTTAGGGGGAGATTCAATAATAAGAAATGTGCCTTCTCTTAAAAGATGTAAATGAGTTTCATGTTCCCAAGTAGGGAAATTATTACCTGAGGTTTGTAATTTTTTGAAGTTTGGTGATAAAGGTAATGGGCCATGTTGTTTAAAATGTTGCAAAACAGTTTCAATTTCTAAAGATAAATTTACATTAGTACATAAAGACAAGGAATTATTAGTTTCAATATTTAAATCATTACAGTTTACAGTAATAGAAGGCTGAAATGAGTTACTGTCAGCAGAGATAGGTAATTGAACGTTGGATTGTTGATTGGAGTCGTTTGGTGTGAGAGAAGATGTTGTAGGTGATTCGACGATAGGAGGAATAATGGAGATGGTGGTTGTAGTTTGATTCGGAAGAGCTGCTGCGACAGCGTCGGCTGCAGTAGAAGGTAGGTTGGCTTTTGATGCAAAGGCTGCAAAAATCGTGTGAATTTGTTGTTTGGACGGGGCATCGGTGATGTTGGAGGCGGCAGCAGCAGCAGCGGTGGTGGCATCTTCGGCGATGAGGGGGGGAAGCGAGGCGGCAGCTGCAAAAACTGAGAAAGATCTTTTTACATTGGAAATAATATTGGTATCAGTAGAAATATTTGCAGCTGCTACAGCTGTAGCGGTGTAGATAGGGAGGTCTGCAGCGGCAGCAAAAATAGAAAAGTTCTGAAAATTGGAAAAGAAATTGGGAGGATTCGAACTCGGTGCTCTGGATGAAGAAGATAGGGAATCAGTCTGAATATCTCCAGTTGTGGGGTGGGTAGAAGGATGTATGGGGGTAAGGGGGTTGGTTGAGACCTTGTGGTCTGAAGTGGTAGACATCATTTTGTTTAAAGTGTGGTCATATAAATTGTCGGCCATTTTGGGGACCGCATGGTGGGGTATGGGGGCGGCCATTTTGTCAGCCATTTTTGAAGCCATGCTTTCGGGGAAGGTGGAAGCCATTTTGGAAGCCATAAAGTCAATAGGTGGAGAGGGAGGATTTGTAATAAAATGGGTGTTTAAAAGTTCAGTCTGGGAATCTGTGGGTTGAAGCAAAAAATTGTCGCTTACCAGGTCTGATGAGGTTGAAAGGGTGTTTAACAGTTCAAGAGTTCTTTGAGGAGTCCAGCCTGCATTTAGCAGGCCTGTCGCATGTAAAGCTTGATATAAATGCTGTTTTGGAGAAGCTTGAGAAAATAAAAATTGGTCTGAAGTTGGAGGGTTGGAACATACAAGGGATTCAGAAGGTTGAAGTCCTTGATGAGAGTCATGAGGTGGAGTAGAATGGAGATCGAAGCAAGGTTGTTGTAAGCGTGGGTCTGGTCTTTCGGTGTTCGAGTGAAGAGAAGGAAAAAAAGTTGGGTCCTTTTGTAAAGAGGTTTGTACTTGCTGGGTAGCTTCAATAGAAAGTTTTTTTAGTCTTTTGGTTAATGATTGGTGCTGTTTTGTTAAGGCTATGGTTAATGCATCAATCTCTTGTAAAGATAATTCGTTCAGGTTCAAGGATTCCATGTTAGGTAAAACGTTCTATGATTTTAAAAAAATTACAGAAATTCATAGACCTGAGCAATAATTCTCCATCGTCTGCTACCATTTGTCAGATATATACTGATGGTCGTGCTCATTCAGTCTATGCGGAAG
>WNWU01013385.1:579894-636344 GCA_012654045.1 Ptyas mucosa | reverse complement strand
CTTCCGCATAGACTGAATGAGCACGACCATCAGTATATATCTGACAATTTAGGCATAATGGGCCCCAACTAGTCTCTTTCCTGAATTTCTCTTCCTAATTTCTGCAGTCTTTTACCATTCAAAAAAATCAAATACCATGTTGTTGAAGTAATAGTAGGGAAGTTTCCTCACTTCCTTGCCAAAAAGGGAATCGGAGGAATTCAGTTCAGAAGCAGAATGGAGCATCCCCATCTTTTGTCCCTCCTCCCACCACGGTTCTGCCAAGTGCAATAACAATGCAGTCATCATCAGGAGAAAGAAATGGGGGCGGCGTGGGGGAGATGGCGGGCGTGGGGAGGGGAAGGGAAGGGAGAGGGAGAGGGAGCGTCTCCCGGACTGAAAACAGGCGAGTTCCCAAGCAAGCCAGACCTGCTCCGGGCTTGTCGGGCTAAAGTGCCAGCAGGATTCCAAGCCAAGGGTTGCAGCGGCTGCACAGATATTTTGCCGGCCGCCTGCCCGCCCGGCCTCCTGCCTGGCTGCTCCCGTGGCTTCTGAAGCTGCGCGTGCTCCTCGGGGCGACGGCGACGGGGCACTAACTGCTGCTGCGTTAGTGGGAGAGATTGTGTGGCTGCGACGGGGAAGACGAGACTAGGCGCTCAAGGATGTTCACTGAGCATGCGCCGTCTGAGACCACTGACTCGAGCCTGAGCAACCGAGGAGCCCAGGAAATAAAGAAATAAATCAAGACATGAAAATACCAGCAAGTAGAAAAAAGAAGATCCAGTGAGGGGGGCGGGGGGGCTTCTCTCTATCTCCCCTTTCTCCATCACCTACAGGTATAGGGGCAACGCCGCGCGCGTGTATGTGTGTGACCCGAGATTTATCTGTGTGAGGAGAGGAGATGCGACGTAGCAGTCGGAGCAGGGCTGGAGGGACCCCCTCCCTCTATTCTTTAAACTAATCCGGTGTTATGGTGGTTTCTTGGGGGGGGGGGGGTAATTTTTGAATCAGCTGATGAAGGGAAAAGTCGACGCCTGAGAGCTGATGTCCACAGCAGGTGAAGCACTTAGCTCCGAAAGCAGACCTTGTGCATCTGCTGGCCTCTCGACGCGGTGTACATGAAAGAGGGGACTGGAGGTTGGGGGGAGCATATTTCGCGGGGTCGATGGGTTTATTTGATTGATGGAGGCTCTGTGTGTTCATGTTGATGTGTCTGTTTTTGGAACAATGCTGTTGTGATCTGATCGAGCTCTTGTTTACCGACCACCACCACCACCACCACCAGCAGTCAGGCAAAATTCCTGGATGGTGGAATGGTGGAAGGGCTTTTCCTTGGATGTAATTTTGTAAACCTAAGAAGCAAGGGCGGAGCAGGAACACTACTGGAAAAGAGGTGAACAAGCAGCCTTGCCTGCCACCACCTTGAATGGCTCTCCCCAAATCCCTGGAAGTAGCAGGACATTTTATTCTAGGTCTGGGAACTGTTTCTGGGAGAGAGCTTCAAAACAAATTCTGAAGTTCAATGGTCCAAATATGGATCTTTGCATTTTGTGGTAACCTGGGTGGAAACGGCTGAATAAGATGTTATTCCTGGGGTATGTTTCCTATACACACATGATTATCTCCCTGGATATATTCAGTATTGCTCTGCTTTTCCCACCTCCATATCATAAGAGGACACAAAAGCCCATAAAACACAGGGCTGTCAACTCTTTAGCACAGGCATTTATTTACAAGTCTGAGGAAGGGTTGAACCCAAATCACTGGGAAGATTGTGTTTCTGTTATCTTCTTTCAGGTGGATGAACTAGCAGGATATGATTATATGTTTTTGGAAGCTGAGTTAGAAAACATACATTCTGCAGGGTTTCTTTTGGATGTATTCCATACCAGCCCAGCATCTGTCTTGAAGCACAAACAGAAAAGATGGACATGACAAAGCTATTCAACAGACTTCCTTCCCATTTTATTTTCAAAATATACCAGTGTCAACAGTGCTTGGAATTATCTTGTATGAATCCAGCTGTTTGAAAGTAGGGAAAGTACAGATTTCTTACCTTGCCCAGAGATTTGACTGTAAATCTGAGAGATTGTGAGTAAACCTAAAGCATTGCATAGTAGGTGTGCAGTTCTCACTGAATTTCCCTCAAACAAATAATAGTACTCCAACTTGCAACTTCCTTTGGCTCTCCATAAATTAACATGTTGGTTAGCACATCCTGGCATTATTTGTATATTAACTTATGGCCTGATGGCTTGATTTTTTTTTTCCTTCCAGATATTTTGATGGCATGATGAATCTGATGGAACAAAAGAGAACATACTATGTAACTAAATCCCAAGTCAGACCTGCTTTTGGAATACATTCACAGTAAGATGTATGGATCTATTTTTTTGTTATTCATATATATAGAACATGAGACTTGACTAAGGCAACCTTCTTATCTTCCATCCATCTATGGCGAACTACAGCCATGCAGCTGACAACATTTTGCAAAATCTTTCCCCTTTAACAGCATTTTTGAAATTGACTTCTCTGGGATTCATCATAGGAGTCAGTGTAGTAGGGAACCTCCTGATCTCCATTTTGCTCATTAAAGATAAGTCATTGCATAGAGCTCCTTATTACTTCCTCTTGGATCTTTGCTGCTCAGATATCCTCAGATCTGCAATTTGTTTCCCATTTGTTTTTACTTCCGTGAAAAATGGATCTTCTTGGACGTATGGGACCCTCACTTGCAAAGTGATTGCTTTCTTGGGTGTTTTGTCCTGTTTCCACACAGCTTTCATGCTGTTCTGCATAAGCGTCACCAGATACTTAGCTATTGCCCACCACCGCTTTTATACAAAAAGACTGTCCTTTTGGACTTGTTTGGCAGTGATCTGTATGGTGTGGACCCTATCTGTAGCTATGGCTTTCCCTCCAGTATTGGATGTGGGCACATATTCCTTTATTAGGGAGGAAGACCAGTGTACCTTTCAGCATCGTTCCTTTAGAGCCAATGATTCGCTGGGATTCATGCTGCTGCTTGCTCTCATCCTTCTAGCCACACAGCTTGTCTACCTCAAGCTGATCTTTTTTGTTCATGATCGCAGGAAAATGAAGCCAGTTCAGTTTGTTGCTGCAGTGAGCCAGAACTGGACATTTCATGGTCCTGGAGCCAGTGGTCAAGCGGCTGCAAATTGGCTGGCCGGATTTGGAAGGGGCCCCACGCCACCTACCTTGCTGGGGATCCGGCAAAATACCAACACCACAAGCAGGAGAAGGCTACTTGTGCTGGATGAGTTCAAAATGGAAAAACGAATCAGTAGAATGTTCTATATAATGACATTCCTCTTTCTCACCTTGTGGGGGCCCTATCTGGTTGCCTGCTACTGGAGAGTTTTTGCAAGAGGCCCTGTGGTTCCTGGGGGATTTCTAACAGCCGCTGTTTGGATGAGTTTTGCCCAAGCTGGAATCAATCCTTTTGTGTGCATTTTCTCCAACAGAGAGCTGAGGCGCTGTTTCAGCACAACCCTTCTTTACTGCAGAAAATCCAGGTTACCAAGGGAACCTTACTGTGTTATATGAAGGAGCATCTGTAAAATCTTTATTCTTGTGAAAACACTACCCTTCTCTACTAAGCAATTGTGGGGTTACTGTTGCCATGTCTTGAGAAGAAGAAGAGGAGAAGGAAGAGAACAGCATTAAAAGAGGAATGTCAGCAATTGTAAGGATTTGGGCAACAATATTCTGCCATCTTTGCAATAGCTCATCATTAAATCCTATTTTGAAATTTAAATTTATTCCTGCTGACCACTGGGGAGGTTTGTAATTAAGGATAAATGACTGAGCCATTGCCCTAAAATGCTTTGATATGGTTGAAATCTAGGTAATGATTCAGAGAAGCAGGTGCTAAGTATATCAGCACTAAATGCTGTATATATACCATGACGTAAAGTAAGATCATCACAAAGGTTAGCATTGGACATCTGAATCAATTAAGTTTGACATAAGGTTAATATATTGATAAAACTAATTTTAGGCACTGGATGACCTTTCAGCTATTTCATATGATTATTATTTTTTGAAAACTAAAATTTAGGGACTGACTGAAGTCCCGTAGTTGATGGGAAATGATGTGCCATGTAGTGCTGAATTTTCATCCTTTGTTTGTTTAGAGGAACATTCCAAAGCCAGTTCTGTTTTCTAGATTTTTTCCTCCCCGCCTCTTTTGTTTAAATTAAAGACTTTTAATGTTCTCTGAGTATATTCTTTTTTGTTTAAAATACTTTCATTTTGGATGAAATATTACATGCATATAATTGTATTCTCTGATAGTTTGTTTCCTTTTTATGTCTTTTTTAAAAAGTGTAATTTGATTTAATATTGATTAGACTCACTTTATATTTTTAAAAGCTAGATATCGATTAGATAGGCAACATAAATGAGATTATCTAATTGTAATGTCAAAAAGTAATCCTTACATGGAATATACCACATGTTGCCTTAAGGGATTATCTAGTATCTTCCATTTTGTTCAGTATTTTAGCAGATAAGTAAAGAAAAATGAATCGGTCACTCTAGTCTGTCATTTGGGAATGCATGAAAGATCACTTAAATCCTATTTTTATTCCATGATTCCCCCAGATCAGTACGCCTATTGCTAGGATGATATTATTTTTTGCCACTCTAAATGTGTTGCCCATTCTAGTTTGTTCTGAGAAACACAGGCAGCCTATGTGTGTTTATATTTTTAAGGCAGCTGTCATGGGAAGACCCTCAGCCTTAGTAAGATAACTTGCACAATGTGTAAAGCATTATTCTACTAAAGGCACAGTCTTGTTGATACTTTCTGCACATTTTTGGTGTATTAGTTGTTTTAAATTATTTCAATTTTAACTTGTGAAAGCATATAATATGATTTCTAGTACCTTAGAAAGACATTTGAGTCTGTGAATCTTTCCTTCTTTAAGATACAGATGTGTGGATTTCAATATAAAGTTGCATTTACCAAAATTTATTTGTGTAGCCTGTTAATTTTCCTTGGAATAAATTTTTACATTTTTCCACTTTTATAACCATACTTTCATTATGATTATTAGTAATATTTTATTAAGTGAGCATGAATTATTAAGAATGTAGCCATTCTGGATTATTATTCTTTGAAATTACTGTTTATTCTGTGAGCCGCCCGAGTCCTTCGGGAGAAGGGCGGCATATAAATATGACAATCAATCGATCGATCATATTTGAAATCTAATACAGAGAATATTTTTTAATGCAGTAACTTAGTGAAACAAAAATTTGAACCAAAAGATTGAACTTCTGTGAACAAGGACATAAGCCTACTAATATAATTAATTATTAAATAATACTGTGCCTTATACTTGACTGAAGTTCTACAACTCGTATTACTTATCCCAAAATATTTTCAGTTATGCTAATACTTGAAGTACAATATATTCATAACTAGATACCACAGGAATAATATTCTTTTAACACACATATAATCAAATAATACAATTACAGATTAGGGACTAAACATTGAATGCCTAAATGCACCTTTAAATGATCTCATTTGTACTTTGTTCTCATGTTGATGGGTTCAAAGGCTAAATTTAGCATGTAGTATTAAATACTGCAATACTCAATTTTCATCAGTGCAAAAACATTTCATGTCATAATCCCCAAAATACGATGTGCGTGAACTTTCAGAGTGCCACTTTATTGCCTGAACTTCATAATACAGTTCAGTTAGAGTACTGAGATACAAGTCTGATCAAGTCTAATTCCAATAGTATTATTTATTTATTTGCATCCCCCCCTTTATTATTTTTACAAATAACTCAAGGCAGTGAACATATCCAACATATCTTCCTCTTTCTATTTTCTCCACAACAACCCTGTGAGATGGGTTGGGTTGAGAGAGAATGACTGACCAAATTCACCCAGCTGGCTTTCATGGCTAAGGCATGAAACTTGAAACTTGCGGTCTCCTGTTTTCTAGCCTGAGATCTTAACCACCAGACCAAACTGGCTTTCTTATAATTCCTGAACATTGTGTCTATTTTTTGCATTTTTTTTTCCTACACAGGTATAGGAAAATTTTGGCTTATCCATTCAAATAACCACATGTAAAGTTTATGGGTATGCCCATTGTACTGTGTGTATTTACATGATTAAATACATATGCAAAAGTTTGGAAAATCCCGTCATAATAGTACAAGTGATGTTGTGTCTGGCTGCTCTACATGCATGGAACAAAACTTTTATGAATGATTATCTGCAGGTCAGTTTTCAAAATGTCTATCTCAAAGGGTAATTCTCAAGTAGAAATTTTTTGAGGAGCTAACAGCATAGAAATAGAGTTTCCCTTCCATGTAATAAGGATACATGAAGCTATTCTATTTAAATCTGGCTGCTATGATGAATTAGCCATTAAGTTCTGAACATTAATTACATTCATAAGATATCATTCTCACATTTTAACAATTTAATAAAAGTACAGTTTTTATTGTAAATGCAAACAAATGCAGTCATTTCAAAGGCCAAAAATTTTTAAGCTTTCTCTTATTCAGCAGATGGCACAAATAATAGGAAACTTAACATTTTGATTATATGATCTGGAAATGTTAACTGGGCCCTGTTTACCATTTATTGGTTTACATTTAGGAAGGAAATTTACAGTGCTGAAAAATTAACAACTTATACATGCCTATTCAAGGGTTCTGTCAGTTGAGTTCCTTAGGACAAAGTCTGAGCAACTATGGAACTAGATTGCAACCCAAAGTATTTGTTTTTATTTATTTTTTGTTACATGTTTCCACAAAGTTGCTTTCATTTTGATCCCAAAAGATGGGCAGAGGTACACAAAATAAAATTAAAAGGCAAAACATGGTATTTTAATATTTCATTATTACTTGATTAACAAAATGGATTGTAACACAAAATACCTGGCAAGAGCACATTTCCATAAACTGCTAATATGCTTCATCTTCTGAGAGTGCAATGCAGGAAATGAGAACTTCAAAGGGAAGTGCCTCTGAGCAAAACAGCTCTGCTTGAATCCTGTCCCTACTCTCAGATAATTTTATATATATATATATATATATATATATATATATATATATATATATATAAAAATGTGTGTGTGTGTGTGTGTGTGTAGGTCTTTGGTTATTCGGGTTTTCTCCCGCGTAAAATTGGAAGTGTCTTGGCGACGTTTCGACGAAGTCTCATTCGTCATCTTCAGGCTGGTGTTCTCGGCTTCGTGCTTCCAGGAGCAATATTATTTATCTATATATATATAAATAAATAAATAAAACTTGGGCAATGAAAATATAGTATAAACCTGTTGAAATACAGTTTCTCATTCTGCTTTCTTACTCTTTATGGTTTTCCTTTGTACAAAACAGCATCAGCTAATTTCTCTTTGTATTATTTATTTATTTATTTATTTAACTTCCTTTAATAGTTCAGACACATGCTTCTAGCATTTTCCTGTAAGACAGGCTTATAAAACTTTGCCTATCACATATAGTAGACTGTAGAATCTTTAACCCCTAGCTTTCAGGCCTAACTCATCTGAATTTGCCCTTCAGAATGTTGCCTTGTAGTTCCTAAGAAACAATTTGCAGTTTTGAAAAACCTCAGTGTGAACGATGCTATTATTTATTTTACTTATGTCAGACCCACAAAACATATCCCTGCCCATTTTCCAGTTAAATATAATCAGTCAACACACTTGGTATAGCAATAGCAATAGCACTAGACTTATATACTGCTTCACAATGCTTTACAGCCCTCTCTAAGCGGTTTACAGAATCAGCATATTGCCCCCAACAAGCTGGGTCCTCATTTTACCGATTTCGAAAAGATGGAAGGCTGAGTCAACTTTGAGCCGGTGAGACTCAAACTGCTGGCAGTCAGCAGTCAGAAGAATTAGCCTGCAATACTGCATTCTTACCACTGCACCAACATAGTATATATTATTAGTGTTAGTGTTTCAATTCAGTTAACTTGGCTTTTAACAAATTAAATAATGAACTTTATAGATTTTAAAGCATCTATGAAGATTCATTTTCTGAGATTCTGGATCTGGACATTAGGTGAAATAACAAATTGATAAAATAATAGATTTTTAAACTATTTTTTCCTAATATACAAGTGCTTAAGACTTTTTTTTCCTTTAACAAATCTGCAACTAGAATACAAAAAACAGGCCCAAATAATGATTTGAGTTGAGAATTATAAATTTAATTTGCTTATGATTCATATTGACAGCTGAAAAAGCATTAAAATGCTTAACTTTGACAGGTATTTTTTTTTGCTATCTTTGGGTAGAATAAAAAACCATCTTTGAGTTTCCTATTCATTAAATTTGGAGCATGTGAGAACATCTTTGATCTACATAGTAGTGAAGACAGATGCCAAGACCTAGTGATTAATTGTAGAAAACTTTAATTACCATTACAATTGTGCTTGATTAATCAATTAAGCCTGTTTTAATTGTTCATCTAAAAGTGTATGACATCTTCCTACAAATACATTATAGTTGGCTGATCACAGCTCACAGTTATGTTCAGCATATGGCAGTGCAAAGAGATATGAAGTTTGTCCAGTCTTGTGTTATGCTACATTTATAAAGTAAATAGCAATAGCACTTAGACTTATATACCGCTTCACAATGCTTTACAGCCCTCTATAAGCCATTTACAGAGCCAGCAGATTGCCCCCAATAATCTGGGTCCTCATTTTATTGACCTCGGAAGGATGGAAGGCTGAGTCAATCTTGAGCGGGTGAGATCTGAACTGCCAAACTGCTGGCAGCCGGTGATCAGCAGAAGCAGTCTGCAGTACTGCGTTCTAACCACTGCGCCATTGCAGCTCTTATGCTCTGGGAAACCTTATTATAATACTAGAAAAGGTATAAGAGCAAATAACTATGGAGATTCTCAGTCATCCAGGTCATGGTTGTCCCAGTGGTGGGTTTCAAAGTTTTTTACTACTGGTTCTGTGGGTGTGGCATGGCTTGGAGGGTGTGGCTTGGTGGGCGTGGCAGGGGAACGATACTGTAAAATCTCCATTCCCACCCCACTCCAGGGGAAGGTTACTGCAAAATACCCATTTCCTCCCGATCAGCTGGGACGTGGGAGGCAGAGAATAGATGGGGGTGGGGCCAGTCAGAATTTTTACTACCGGTTCTCTGAACAACTCAAAATTTAAATAGAATAGAATAGAATAGAATAGAATAGAATAGAATAGAATAGAATAGAATAGAATAGAATAGAATAGAATAGAATAGAATAGAATAGAGAGTTGGAAGGGACCTTGCAGGTCTTCTAGTCCAACCCGCTGCCCAGTTAGGAAACCCTACACCACTTCAGACAAATGGTTATCCAACATATTCTTAAAAATTTCCAGCGTAGGGGCATTCACAACTTCTGCAGGCAAGTTGTTCCGCTTATTAATTGTTCTAATGGTCAGGAAATTTCTCCTTAGTTCTAAATTGCTTCTCTCCTTGATTAGTTTCCGTCCATTGCTTCTTATTCTACCCTCAGGTGCTTTGAAAAATAGTTTGACTCCCTCTTCTTTGTGGCAATCCCTGAGATATTGGAACACTGCTATCATGTCTCCCCTAGTCCTTCTCTTCATTAAACTAGACATACCCAGTTCCTGCAACTGTTCTTCATATGTTTTAGCCTCCAGTCCCCTAATCATCTTTGTGGCTCTTCTCTGCACTCCCTCTAGAGTCTCAACATCTTTTTTACATTGTGGCGACGAAAACTGAATGTAATATTCCAAGTGTGGCCTTACCAAGGCATTATAAAGTGGTATTAACACTTCACGTGATCTTGATTCTATCCCTCTATGTATCCCAGAATTGTGTTTGCTTTTTTGGCAACTGCTGCACACTGCTGGCTCATATCTAAATGGTTGTCCAGTAGGACTCCAAGATTGCTCTCACAGTTATTACTATTGAGCAAGGTACCACATATACGGTACCTGTGCATTTTGTTTTTCTTCCCTAAATATAGAACCTTGTTTTTTTCACTGTTGAATTTCATTTTGTTAGATAGCGCCCAATGTTCAAGTCTGTCAAGATCCTTCTGTATCTTGAGCCTATCTTCTGGAATGTTGGCTATTCCTGCCAGCTTGGTGTCATCTGCAAATTTGATGAGTTCCCCATCTATCCCCTCATTCAAGTCATTGATGAAGATGTTGAAGAGCACTGGGCTAAAACAGAGCCCTGGGGTACTCCACTGCATATTTCCCTCCATTTCCGGTACCGGTTCTCCAGAACTGGTCAGAACCTGCTGAAACCCACCTCTGGGTTGTCCCAAAGGTGCTTTTTTCAAGAGGCAACTGGACTTTCTAGTTTTTCTTCTCATCCAAGAAGCTTCTTCAGCTCTGACTGGATGGTAGGGAATGGAAGGATTTATACCCCTTGCAGTCAACTGGCCATCTGCATTCTTTTAGCTAGTCGTTAAGGTCACCTAGAGATTTATCTGTGTGTCAGGATCACTTGAGTAGTGCAAATAGGTGTAGAGCCTTCTTGGAATCATTGAAAGAGGAAATGGTAACATCAACAACTTCCATGAGGAGAGATGGCCTTTCAGTAGAATTCCACTGAGTTGCTTATTCCTGAAGATAGAAGAGAAATGCACACTCTGCACTGTAGATAGCACAAACTCCACTGTAGAAACATACTCTTGGATTTAGAGATACAAAGACATGGGAAATGGTGGACAAGCAAAGGAAGCAATGAAGTTGAGTTTTAGTTCCTGTTCCTGTCATTGTTTGCACTGGGCAATGCAGAAAAGGGGTTTCTGAATGTTTTTCCTTCAGTTACTTATAACAACATTATTTGCAAGATTTGGCATTGATTTTTTTTAAAACTTGGGAATATATTGCATACATGGCATTGATTTTTCTATTGACAGCAGCTTAGTGGGCATGTCTATTCTTCTTTTTTTGACTTGGGAATAAATTGATAAAACCAATTGGCAGAGGTGCATATTTTATTATAATAAATAATTTAAAACTGGATTTATTAATTGTTCATAGGTATTTTGCTATTTTATTTGCAATGTGCCAAAAACATCATAATCATCCCTTTCCTGGGCTTCATGGTCAACAGCTGAGCAGACAAGCTCTACACATATATCCTTTATTTATCAAAATAGAGCAAACATAGCAAAGGAAAAAAGGGAGACAGACAGAGGCTTCTCATATATAACATGTATGTGTTGGAAGAAAAATCCATCTGGTTCAGTTCCAAGCTGGGAGAAAGACTCTGGAAACATGGAGGCTGATTGGAAAGATGGTTTATTGATGAAGCAGAACCACATGTGATTCTGGGCAGCTGACAAAATGGAGTTGAGAGTGGGTGGGTTTTATACCTTCTTTGGGCTTTGTATTTGAACTTCCTGTTCCTGGGCAAGAACATGTCCTTTAATATTCTATTGCTGTTGTCAGATTCCTATGGGGTCATATAAGGGGTTATAGCTGGCTCTATAGGCAAAACAGGAAATGCAAATCCTAGGAGTTTGTCTGAGCTAATCTGGTCAACCTCTGGTTTATTGTTTATCTGAGCTCCCAGGTTTCTGTGACTTTGAAGTTTGGATTGTCATGCAATGAAGGGGCTTGTGTTCTGAAAGGGTGTTGGGAAATTCCTACTGTGGCTAATGGCTTTTGTCCTGTGTTGGATCTTGGGTGAGAGGCTGCTTCTAATCCCATCACTCTGCTTTTGTTAGCTGTCAAACTTTGCTGCAAGCAGTTTCGAAATATCCTGTCTTAAATGGATTTCTGTCTGCTGTATTTGCTTTGCTTATGAATAGAGCCATCTAGCTTCTTTTAATAAACTCTTTATCTCTTAAGTGCTGGCATCTGCTGTGGGCTATTAAGAAAAACTTGGGGCTACTTCCTGCCTGTAAAAAACATGTTTCTCCATTTCTCATTTAAGGAAATATAATATTCAGCCTTTTTAATATTTCCCAAAATATTTCATTCTTCTAGGGGGTAGATGCTGACTTTCTACATATGTAAGAATTGTAATGGAACTAAGTAGGAGTTTGTTCTAGTTTTTGATAACATATTTTATTTTTCCACTTTATGTGCTGTTGGCAACCATAAAAGTATCTATATAAATAAAGACACACATATGGAAAGTCATAGAAGTTTTCATAAGCAATGGAACAAAGATATTTGTTCTGTTGTTAAAGACATGAAATTAAAGGAGGTTTCAGGCCTTTTCAGGAGCTTTAAGTCCTTAAGGGCATGAATATCAACTATGTGTCTCACTACTTAAAAACAGCAATAGCTGATTTAAACTGTGGGAAGTACACCCCAAAAGGACAGTGCCAGAAACATCACAGCACCAGAAACCTCAGAAAACAGTACCAAGAGACTCAAGCCAGCCCTTCCCCTTTAAGAAAGCATAAAACGAAAGTCCCAGCCAGAGCTGATTGAAAGTCTGGGCATTCTGATTCCCCTTCCCCTTCTACATCTATTTCTTTTCAGAGTCTGTGATGTGTCCCAGCTGGGAACGAACTGAGGAAATTTCTTCCAACAAACCTTTCTTTACTCTGTTTTCCTTGTGCTAGGACATTTAACTTTATTAATATTAAGATATAATTCCTAGAGTAGCTTATTATGATTCATGACTAAAAGCAGCAGGATTTTTTCTAAATTAATTTGAAGTTACACTATACAGTTCACTTAATTTTAGAAAATCTTGTTTAGTTGTATAATGTGTTACCAGTTCATGCCTAGACGTATTACATTTTGTGTCACTTCAAGAAACTAATTCATATTTGACTTGTTCCCTCCCTGCCCCACACACAAAGGAACTGATACTATATAAAGTAAATTGAATAATAATATCATTAGAAAAATACTAAAAATGAACTGTAATAATTCAGTGCAACTTTGCCAACAAGAATATAATTTTTATTTTAGATTTAGACTTGCTTTTCTCCAGCCATTACATGATGTTTGGAAGAGGTATAAGCAACTGAAAAAGGCAAATAAAAGACAACTGGGAAAAAATATACAGTTTAGAAAATTTCTAATTTGGGGGAAAAGGATAACTGGAAATAGACATCACAGAAGAGCATAAAATTAAGCACATGCAGAGTACTGATTTAAAAATCCAGGAATATCTAATGAAGCTAAAGGATGAACAAGTCATGACCAATAGCAGGACCCTCCACCCCCCCCCCACCCTCCCCAACAGTGTATACTAAACTGTAATATTGTATTAGTGGTACACCATGTTTACACTTTTAAGGAAGATTAAATGCTCACATAGAGAATAGGGCTATGAATGAATACAAGGTATGATAGCAGTGGTAGGTTGTCCCTGGTTTGGACCAGTTTGCAAGAACCGGTAGTAAAACCGGCGGGAGGCCCCGCCCACCACCCCGGATGTCGTCATCAGCGATCTGCGCCAGAGGTGGGTTTGAGCAGGTTCTGACCATTTCTGAAGAACCGATAGTGGAAATTTACAGTAGTTCGGAGAGCCGGTAGTAAAAATTCTGACTGGCCTCGCCCCCATCTATTCTCTGCCTCCCAAGTCCCAGCTGATCGGAAGAAAATGGGTATTTTGCAGTAACCTTCCCCTGGAGTGGGATGGGAATGGAGATCTTACAGTATTTTTCCCCTGCCACGTTCACCAAGCCACGCCCACAGAACCGGTAGTAAAAAAAATTTGAAACCCACCACTGATCTACGCATGTGCAGCAGCAAAGTGAGCATGCGCACGTGCGCGATCCCATTGCAAACCGGTGGTAAAGGTAAGTAGAACCCACCCCTGTATGATAGCTGTATATTATCTATGGAGGTGGGAAAGAGAATAATAATTCAGCTGGGAAACAAGGCATAGTACTGAAAGCTTGTTGTGGTTATAAGAACTAAATTAGATAGGTTTTTGGTCTAAAACATCTCCTTTTGGTTGGTTGGTTTCTAATGATTTGTGATATCTCTGTTCTCTGGCAGTGTCATTCACTGGAAATGTTTACATGGAGGACAAAATGCTCTGACTAGTATGGCTTCAGAAATAGATGCCATAATATGGAGGGTCTTTTTCCCTTGGCTTTTGTGTCTATAGCCTTGCACAAGAGGCGTAGTCACAATAATGTTTTTATATTGCATATGAGGACAATCTGTCTATGCCATATGTTACCCCACTGATCACAAGGGATGATCCAATTAATGTGGATTGCGAGGTGGATGTTCCTTGTGTCCCTACGAAGTTGTGGGCTTGGTGGGAAGAGGGTGACCATCCTAGATTGGAGTGTACTATTGTTCAGTTAAGGATTTGATTTCTTTGTGCTTCTTCCCTCAGTATCTTAAGGCATGATATCAGGGCATTCTTTAAACAATATTTCTTTCGTTGATAGCAATAGCAATAGTGTTTAGACTTATATACTGCTTCACAGTGTTTTATAGCCCTCTCTAAGCCGTTTACAGAGTCAGCATATTGCCCCCAACAATCTGGGTCCTTATTTTACCGACGTCAGAAGGCTGGAAGGATGAGTCAGCAACCTTGAGCTGCTGAGACCCGAACTGCCAAACTACTGGCAGCTGGTGATCAGCAGAAGTAGCCTGCAGTACTGCATTCTAACTACTGTGGCTCTGATCAAAATTTATTTTTTATATTAATTTTTATATTGCTTATTCAGAAGTTCATTTTCCATAATTCACCCACAACACAAATAGCAACTTATTCACAGAAAAAACAATTAATAGAAGTTCAGGTGTTCCAGAACAGCTTTTTAAAAATGTGACTATACTTAAAGAGTATAAGAAGTTTATGTTTAACCTGTTTTAGCAATTTTAATAGATAGATTAAATTATTATGACTAGTGTTAACAGAATTCATTTTTCCCTTCTTTTTTCAATCTTTCATTTCAGAGAGAATGAGATGCCAGCAGGGACATTCTGCCAAATATTGACACCTCTTGATCCTCACCATCTAAAGATAGATATCAAGTACTAAATATTTTATTAGCTTAAAGCTCAAAGGAAGCTATTATTTGTACGTCCAGCTAACTACAATAGAAATTAAACTAATCTTCCATCATCTTTAGTACATTGAACTTTGATCTTGGTAGACAGTATGGTAGCTTTTATGAACTTTTTCCAAAAAAGAAATAATAGCAGATCTAGAGTAATGTGTATAGAAATATCTCAGATTATTTCTAAACAGATTTACTTTTTAATTAATAGATTTTAAAATCATGTTTTCGGCCTGCTTATTCTTTCTTACAAACTAGCCTGGTTTGCTTCCAATTTTTGGGATCACTATTGTTTTGTATGACTTTGCCATCACTTTCTACTTAATGAAATTATTCCTCACATTTTATCAGACCAACTGTTTAAAAGTAGGAGGTCTTACATTTTTCTACACATATGATTTTCTCTCCACTTGCAAAAAAAAAAAGATCCTACCTCCAAATTTTTCAGTAGATTCTTTTTTATGACAGTAACACCAATATTTCTCAGTATGTGATTTAAATAAATGACAGCTCTGAAGAGGGAAGAAATACTGTCCTAGTCTTGTTAAATGCTCCCATTCTTTTTGATGCTTGAATATAAAGAGTTCATTTTCTTTCATTGTAATTCCATGGCCTATTTCTGATACTCTTGCATATTGCATCTTCAAATAGAGACTACACATATTCCCAACTTACAACCACAATTAGGACTGGGATTTCTGTTGTAAGGCATTGTAGTCATAATTGAATCATAATGTGACTGGACCCAGTTTTACAATTATTTTTATGATAAGTGGAAATCCAACTTAACCAGTAACATTTTTGCTGTAATCTGACAAAAAAGTCAAAATCACAATTGTGTGACCACATGATGCTGCAACCAGTCATAAATGTGAGCTGGTTGCCAAGTGCCCAAACTGAGATCACATAATTGCAGGGGTGGAGACAGTGATTGTAAATTCCAATTTAGATCATAAATGGCTTTTTTCTGTCATTAATTCAAATAATCATTAACTGAATGGTTGTAAGTCAAGAACCAGTTATATATTTTAAACAAATATTTATTTGGAAGTTACTATGAGAGGAACAGGGAAAAAATAAAATTATTATTCTCTTTCCCACCTCATTCTCTTTCCATTTCTTTTCCATCAAGAGATTAAATGGGATAATTTAATATCTTGGTCTTGCATTCATTTATCATTTCATTAGTAGAGACCAGCTTTTGTAGACACTAGTGTCTGCTGAAACTTAGATACAAATCTATATTTTTATTAAATAGGATAATTGCCTCAATCATTATCAAGGCAGCACCTGTGTGGGGTTTTTTGTTTTTCATTGTTGCTTATGAAACCTTTCCCCATACTTTTTCATGTCTTCCCACAATTACTCTCAGGGCTTTTAAGATTGGTTCAATGTTGGCAGAATTTTCCAAAGCACTTACTTGTTAAGGAATGAAGACTGGGTCCAAGCCTGTTTAAACCTCAGAAATGGAGATCTCTAACTCAAATATTCAAATATTCAGAATGACTCCATATTGAGTATTTAAGGCCTGATAATGATAGGGATTTCTTATGGTAGCTATAAATAGGCTGGTGTACAGTGTTGGAAGAAATATCCATCTGGTTCAGTTTCAAGTCGGGAGAAAGACACTGGAAACTTGGAGGCTGATTGGAAAGATGGTTTAATGAAGCAAAACCATCAAGCATATGGTCCTGGTGCAGTTGACCACATGGAGTAGAGAGTGGGGGTTAATTATATCCTCTTTTGGGCCTTGCCCTTGAGCTTCCTGTTCATGTGCAAGAAATGTATTCTATTGGCTGTAATCAGACTCTCATGGGGCCATGCAGGGGTCATAGCTGACCTTGTAGGTTTTCTGATTCAAGCTTGGTTGAAGCTTGCTGCGTGATGCAATGAAGAGGCTTGTGTTCTGAAAGGGTATTGAGCAATTCCTATTGTGTCTTAATGGCTTTTCCCTGGTTTGGATCTTGAGTGAGGGCTAACCCCATCACCCTGAGGCTGAAAGTTTTTTGTCTTGTAGATAGGCTGGCCCAGTCCTTCTCAATGGGCACCAAATATCTGCTGGGGACAGGGAGCTGAAGCTTTGAGTTTCTGTCTCCCTTAAGATTTCTATTTCTCTATTAGGAGAATTATAATATTCTGTCTTTTTAATATTTCCTAAAATATTTCACTCTTCTAGGAGAGGGGTAACTTTCTACAACAGATGAAGTAAGTAGTCCTGCTCCTGGTAATAGCCAAAATACTGGGTGCCAAGCAAATATGCCACAGAACCCAAATACAGTACATTGCAAAAGATTCTAGGGCATATACAATTCATATGATCCTCCTGAGCCTCTCTCTTACTGAGCTTACTTCCAGGGCTTCTGATTGCAAGGGAAGGCTAAGCAAGTAATTTTTCAAATAAACTTGTCAGACACTATAGAATTTCACAGCCCAACTCACCTCATATGAGTGTTCTTGTGGGGAAAATAGGAGGAGGAAGGTGTGCTGGATATGTTTGCCACCTTGAGTTATTTGTAAAAACAATAAAGGTGGGATCAGTGGTGAAGTCCTCCGTGGGTTGCCACCAGTTTGCTGCATGTGCGCAAATGAACAGTGCATGCCAAACACATGCTGCATGTGCATGCGCAGTGCACACCAAATGCACGCTGTGCACATGCGCATCCACAGTGTTCATCAAATGCACGCTGCATGCGCATGCACAGTACACTCCAAACATGTGCTTCGTGCAGAAAAAGGAGCCATCTGAAAGTAAGTAGAACAGTGAGGGGAGGAACAGCTCGTGATTTAGATTCACTAAAAAGCAGGATTTCCTGCTTTCTAGTGAATATAAATCGCGCGGCACAACTGATCGTCAGAAATACCGGTTCAAATGAACCGGTAGCTTTTTTTTACTACCAGTTCACCTGAACCGATTGCTTTTATTACTACCGGTTCACCAGAACTCATACGAATCGGTAGGATTTCACCCCGGGATACAAATAAACAAATAACAAATAAGGAAAAAAAATTACATTCCTCTTTTGAATCAAGCAGACAATGAACTGAGGCCATCTGCAATAGCCATAAGAACTTAAGAGGATGTTGTTATTCTTTCTGTATAATCATTGTGGCTTAGTTTCATGATCCTCTTGAATATCATCTAACTGAAATAGTATAAAATTAAATAAATTTTATTTAATTTGCCATGGAATTATTGTCAGTACAGTAATTTCATTTCATTTAATTAGATTTATATACCACCCTACTCCCAAAGGACTCAGGGCGGTGAACAGGCACAGAATAAAATACATAGATACAAAAGTTAAAAACATAATTAAAACCAAATTAAATAATTTAGCCCAAGACAGTTAAAAATCCCAATAATTTAAAAACAGATTAGAATTTCCCTTTAAAAGAATTTAAAAGAAATTTAAAAGAAAAGGGGAGAAAGTTAGGCCAGGCCGGCTTGCTGGAATAGAAGGGTCTTAAGAGCACGGCAGAAAGTACGCAGATCCGGGATCCTCCGTATCTCCGGGGGGAGCTCGTTCCAGATAGAGGGTGCCCCCACAGAGAAGCTCCTCTCCCTGGGGGCCACCAGTCAACATTGTTTGGCTGATGGCACCCGGAGGAGCCCCTCTCTATGAGAGCGTACTGGCCGGTGGGAGGCTGTTTGTGGTAGTAGGCGGTCCCGTAAATAACCAGGTCCTAAGCCATGGAGTGCTCTAAAGGTGGTGACCAAAACCTTGAAGCGCACCCAGAAGACCACCAGGAGCCAGTGCAGCAGTAATGAAAACTCAACAGTCATTAAGCGCTACTGTGTAGAAAAAGGCAATTTTCAGGGACTTTAAATTTCTATTGGCAATGATATGAATAACTTCATCTACCAGCAACAGAGTGGGCAACCCCTGAAATGCTCTACCCGACTCTGTTGTTACATCCTCAAACCCTCAGTGGACCAATCATTCAGCAGACTATCAAATTTTTATTGTTTTAACCACAAGTTAGGGTAGAAAGTGGGAAAAAGTCATAGTTGCAAAAAAGATAATATGCTCGCATGATATAAAGCATTCATAATATTTATTTTATTTTATTTTGTTTGTTTGTCTAACATGTATAAGGTAGCAAGTATAAGTATGAACATAAGCATGAAAAAAAGAAAGTAAAGCCAGATAAATGGGGAGAGTAAAACAGGGATGGTAGGCACACTGGTGCGCTTATGCACGCCCCCTTTATGGACATCTTAGGAATGGGGTGAGGTCTATGGTAGACAGTTTAAGATTGAAGCTGTGAGGGTTTGAAGATGTAACAACAGAGTCAGGTAGACCATTTCAGGGGTTGCTTACTCTGTTGCTGAAGTCGTATTTTCTGCAATCTAGTTTGGAGCGGTTTACCTTGAATTTGTATCGATTGTTTGCCCGTGTATTATTGAGGTTGAAGCTGAAGAAGTTATTAACAGGTAAGATGTTGTAGCAGACAATTTTGTGTACTATGCTTAGATTGGACTGCAGGCAGCACAGTTCCAGTTTGTCCAAGCCCAAAATTTCAAGCCTGGTGGCATAAGGCTATTGTGAGTAGAGGAGTACTCTTCTCGTGAAATATCTCTGGACCCGCTCAATCGTATTAATGTCCGATATACAGTGTGGACTCCAGGCAGACAACCTGTATTTGAGAACTGGTCTGCCCTAGTTAACAATTCAATGTTACTGGAGAAGAAGCTTTGCAAAATAAGGTGAACAACTCTTAAGGCCTTTTTGCAATGCTGTTACAGTGAGCTCTGGGGCTTAGATCGTTTGAGATAAGTACTTCTAGGTCCTTGACAGAGTGAGGGTCAGCTATGGGATCGTTTCCGTCTAACTTCTATTTGGTGTTCTGATTTTTTTTGCCAGTGTATAGGACAGAGCATTTGTTAGTTGAAATTTGGAGTTGCCAATTACGCAACCATTCTGACACATAGTCTAGGTTGCTTTGTAGGGCAGCAGCATTGTCGGTGGTGTTAAATAATTTTACATCATTGGCAAAGAGGATGCAGCTGCTTTTAATTGATCATATATGTCATTGATATAAAGCAGAAAGAGTGTGGGTCCTAAGACACTGCTTTGGGAGACACCGCTATTAACTGGTGCTGGATTTGATAGGGCCCTCCCTATTTTGACCATTTGCTGCCTGTTTGACAGGAACATGGCTATCCACTTGTGCAGGGGTCCGGAGATGCTGTAAGAACTAAGTTTCAGCAATAATTTGTCGTGCACCATTGAATCAAAGGCTCTGCAGAAGTCTATGTAAATTGTGTCTATTGCTCCACCCTGGTCAAGATGTGTGGTCCAAATGTTTTGCAGTGTAGGAGTTGCAGATTATAGGACAGATTTTTTCTGAAACCAAACTGCTTGTTAGAAAGCAAGTTGTTTGTTTCTAAGTGGAGGGTGATGGATTGGTTTATAATCAATTCCATGACTTTACAGGCGACGCAACACAATGGGATTGGTCTGTAATTTTCTACTAGACTAGGGTCTCCCTTTTTAAAAATAGGTATGACCGTGGCTAATGACCATAAGTCGGGCAGGGAGCTGATTCTGAAAGATACCTCATAGATTGTGCTTAGAGGTTCAGCTAAGACAGTGGCAAGTTTTTTCAAGAAGTAGGCAAATAATCCATCAGGGCCAATAGATAGATATGGCTTTAGGTTGCGTAGTGCTGTTTCAACGTTAACTGCTGTAAAGTCAATATGTAGTAAGTCGTTACAATTTGTTATGGTGCGACTGGGAAATGGGGGGCAGCAGCTGTTGCTGTCAACAAAGAGTGAACTGAAGAACATATTAAAGAGGTTGGCCTTAACAGCTTCATTGTTACAGTCTTCCCCATTAGTGTTCTGCCCCAGCTACGGACTCCAAAGAACACAGCACACACAAAATCTGTACAAACTTTAGTTTACTAAAATAAAATCAGTTTTTTTCTTCAAACAAAGGCTGTTAATTAACTTTCTTAACAGCCTGCAAGAATCCAAAGAATAAATAATCTTAATCTTACTATGGTTGGCAGAAAGCCCAGAAGCAATTTGCAAAGAACTAAGATCAAGGCACAAAGGTATGTGAACTAAGTTGCTCTCTGCAAATTGCTTCAGTTGGCGTTCTTCCTTAAATAGGCTAAGGGAGTGGCCAATTAGCCCCAAGCCTTACTCTTGAGAAGATCTCCTCCTGAGAAGCCACTCCTGCCTTTTGGCAGCTCTGCGCACCCATGCATCGGGAAGAGGCTCCTCCTCTTTGTCCTCCTCACTTAAGGGAGCTTCTGGAGCTTCTGAAGGCCCTGGCTGAATCCCCGCCTCTAGCACCACATCTTTTCCAGCCTCCTCATTGTCCGACTTGGGTGCCAGCTGCACAGGCTGCTGGCGCAGCACCACACCAGCCTCCTCACTGTCTGAATCAGCTACTAGCTGCACAGGCCGCGTATGGGCCACAACAGTTAGGCCCTTTTATGGGTGGGATAGATTTTGAGTCTTTAAGTTTGGCATTTATGAAATTGTAGAAGGCTCGGGGAGAGTTGGAGTTTAACAACTTCTCCTTCTGTCTGCAATGGTGATTGATACACTCAGCCTTTCTCTGGCGGCATAAGGTTTTGTAGCAGTTTTTAAAGTTGGCTACGTAGCTACCATGTTTCCCTGAAAATAAGACCCTGTCTTATATTTTTTTGAACCCTGAAATAAGCGCTTGGCCTTATTGCCATGCTCAAAAGGCCAATTGGGCTTATTATCAGGGGATGTCTTATTTTGGGGGAAACAGAGTAGTTTTATTTTTACACCAAAGAGATTTTTTTTGGATTGTAGCTTTCTTATTATTATGGGTAATTTGTTCTTATTTTTGGTTTTAAGGGTTATTTTTGGTACATATAGATTAATGACTCTATTGACTTCGAGCAAGAAAGTGTTATAATGGTCTTCTGCAGTATTACAAGCTGTGAATAGGAGGTGCCAATCAAGAGATGAGAGGTTGGCCGCTATGAGATCATAGTTGGCTTTTTTATAGTTATAATTTGGAGTCCCATCATTATGACCCTCTATGCAGGGACACAAGTCAAGACAAAAATCAAACATGCTGTGATCACTGTTGGAAAAAGGTTTTTTAAATTGTAGGCCATAAATCGAGTTTAAGCTATTGCAGAAGATGAGATCTAAGCAATTGTTGAGCCTAGTGTTGTTTGTTACCAACTGCTGCAGCCCCAGAGTTGTAACAGCATTGTACAGGGTTGCATGTATATGTCCAGGTGAACATTCGTTTAGTGTCCAATTAATAAGAGGCAGATTGAGGTCACCAAGAAAGATAAGGGGGTGTGGGCAGGAAGCTGCCCATGTTAGTAGTGCAGTTAGCTTGTTCATATGACCAAGGTCATAATCAGGGGCTCTATAATGAAGTGTGGTATTTAGGGACAGTTTGCAGACAATAGTCTCAGGTAGAGCAAGCTCTTGAGTTATATTACCGTATATACTCGTCGACCTGAATATAAGCCGAGGCACCCAATTTTACCACAAAAAACTGGGAAAACCTATTGACTCAAGTATAAGCCGGGGGTGGGAAATGCAGCGGCTACTGGTAAATTTCAAAATAAGCAAAATACAGCAATACAGCAGAGGGAAGCAGCTGGATTTTGCTTTGCGGAAGCTGGCGTCTGCAATGGAGAGCAAAATCCAGCTTCTTCTCTCCGCTGTAAGTGCGGCATCAGGATTCTGCCTTTGTATATTTGCGGCGCAAGGCAGCCCTCCTCTCCTGCCGCTTGCAACTCAGAGTGGTAAATGGTGACTGGTCCAGGGAGCAGTCCTGATGCTTACAGCAGAGAGAAGAAGCTGGATTTTGCTTTGCGGAAGCTGGTGTCCGCAATGGAGAGCAAAATCCAGCTGCTCCCCGGACCAGTCACCATTTACCACTCAGAGTCGCAAGCGGCAGGAGAGGAGGGCTGCCTTGCGCCACTGGCTGGCACAAATATACCGAGGCGGAATGCTGTTGCCATGCAAATGAAAGTAGTGCTTCGCTCCCGCAGCTTCCAGCCATCGCAAACGCCGCTTCTTCCCGCTTCTGCCACCCCCTCCCCTCCGCCACAACAGCACCATTCATTCTGGAGGGCGAGGGCTGCACTCTGTTTGCACCACCTGGGAGCCAAAAAGGGGCGTGGGGGAGGGGCGCCTCACCCCCCCACACACACACCCCATTTTGGCTTTAGCAAGCCTCCCTGCAACCCCGGGAGCCAAAACGGTTGCAGGAAAAAAGGCATTTTTTTCGTGACTTGAATATAAGCCAAGGGGGGCTTTTTTCAGCCTGAAAAACATGCTGAAAAACTCGGTTTATATTCGAGTATTTATGGTAATCTTTTTCAGACCTAGGGACTTTTTATACAAGTTAGCAACACCACCCCCTCTATGATTGTCACGGTCAGAATGGAAAATGTGATAGTCACTTACTGTAATAATGGAGTCTGGAAAGGATATATTCAACTATGTCTCGCAGACAAAAATAAGGTCAAATAGAAAAAAAACACACACCGGGAGCCACAAAACCTGGGTGGGCATGGCCAACTCAATGTCACTCACTCCCACCCAGTCACATGACTCTTGTGATTTGAAAATAAATGCAAATCTAATCAATAAAGGCATCTTAGTTAGCTCAATTATATTGTCTTGGTTATCAGTTCCTTATAAGTCATTTACATCATTCCAAAGTTAATAAGTTTGATTCAGATGTAAATGTTATTAAAACAGAGCCACTGAAATCAATGGAACCTACACACTTTAACTAAATCTAGGTTCAACCAAAAATGGTAAAGCAGGACTCTGAAATCATGATTGGTTGAACTTAGTCTAGATGCTACTCCTCCTTGGAATAATGTAATGTTAGAGAATAATGGAAAGTTTCCATATTACACAAATAAAAAAGCAACCAACCACATTATGATTAGCATGAACAGATAGCAACTCCCTAAAACTGAATTCAATTTTGGTTGATCAGAAGGATCCATGAATGTAGCTTTCTCAATGATAATATGGAAGTGGTTTGCAAAAGCTGTCTTCCAATTTTTCCCCCCAATTCTCAATCTAGCCTAACAGCTTTAGTGGTCATCCATCCAAGTACTAACCAGATCTGACTTTGCTTTGGGGTTCTGTTGTTATTGTCATTTTAAAATCATCATAGGTCAGCTGGGTGCTGTTATCTAAACTGGGAATTACGTGTTAACTAGATCAGTTTTTTTATGGTTTTATTTATTTCTTAAATAAAATTCTTATAACATCATATTTTTAATACTTTATTTCTGTTTTGGGAGTGATGTTCCATCTGATTCTAGAGTTGCCCTTCATTATTCTTATCTTACTTGCTAGCTGCTGATTCCCTTCAAGGAAAGTAAGTATAATTGATCTTAGGGGCAATACCATGATGAAGGAAGGTTGTAAGTTTCACATTTGAATACTCCCACAATGTTAATACAATGCTGCATACATGAAATTGAAGACAGTTCAATTCTTTCCTAGACTCTGAATTTTAGTTTCCAGTTATATGAATAGTAGGTGTGCAGTGTTCTTACTCATTCACAATTTTGTAGAGTTCAAGGTAGAATTGGGTTAGAAAGTTTTCTGTAAATTGAAGTGTTTATTTCGTCTGATTTCACTTAGATGACTTTCAATACTGGTACATTAGTTGATACATTTGCTGTTTTATTGTACCATACTAATATAACATTTTATTTTTACAGATTTCTTATAACCTGAAAGGATTTCAAAATCTAGTTGACTGTAGCACATTGTCCAGAAATATTACCCCATTTAATGACAATAGGCCTTTTGCAGTGAAATCCAATTCATTATTTCTCATACAAAGGGAGGAGGAGGAGGAGGAGGAGGAGGAGGAGGAGGAGAAGGAGAAGGAGAAGGAGAAGGAGAAGAAGAAGAAGAAGAAGAAGAAGAAGAAGAAGAAGAAGAAGAAGAAGAAGAAGAAGAAGAAGAAGAAGAAGAAGAAAGGTCAAATTTAGAAGGAAGATAAAAGGAATTTTATATAGTAATGTTAATAATATGCTCTCTACTTTATCTATTAAGATTATACATACATAAATGTCAAAGGGTTTCATGATTTTGAAGAAACTGTGATTTGAATCAGTGTTGAACTTAACTAATGGACAGTAAAATCTAAGATTGATTGAAAGGTTATTGAAATACTAATAGTACCTGTCTAAGCCAATGTGCAATTTATTTAAAGAAATGCAGCAGTGATTGTTACACTGATACAAAAGGGGATGGTTCACATAAGCAGAAATTACTAGTCTGACAATTGTAGAAGTCTCCCTGCAGCCCTATTATTAAGTATTTGTATGATGTGAGTGCTGTGAGTGTTGTAGAGTAATCAACATATCCCTGCATCTCTTTGAGACAGGATGTTTGCCCTTCACCTACCCATTTGTTATATACTTCTCAGACATATACTGCTATAGTTGTGTGATTTACAACACAACTTCAGCTCGAACACATGGAAATCCAGGCCTAAAAGTTGCATCTTTAGAGAAGACTCTTTTCTAGAAGTTTACTTTCCCTTTCTTAAGAAACAGATACACACAAACAGCAGGCTGTTCTATGGGTTAAAGTGCTCCTCAATCTAGGCAAAAAGACTACAGTAGATCAATTCCCAATTCTTTAATTAATTAATCTTAAAGATTAAAGTTTCTGATAAATTAATATAGCCTATGTGATAAATCTATGCTATACTTTGGTTTGTCTTTAAATTGCAACTATCAATTTCTGATATTTTTGGCTGCATTATGTAATTAATTGATTTTCTGATAGAGGTTTGGACTCCAATTGCAAAGCAATGGAAACCCTCAGCTCTATATGCCTGTCCCACACAAGGATATGATAAATCTATTTTTTTGTCAACCCATCTATTTCCATACAGTGTAAATAGGTCCAAAGAATACAGATATTGAAAAATATTAACCCTCATCAAAGTCAAATTAACATGTGTTAATCATCCCCAGAATATAGTAATTTTAGGACATTGAAGAATATAATTTAATAAATCATACTTCTCAATGTATCTCCAACAACAGGATGGTTTATTAATTCTTTATCTATACAAACACAGTAGGATCCAATAAGACTGAACTTTTTTTGAATACGATATAATATTAAGATTTAATTAATTACCATTTGTTTAAACAAAAGGTAGCTCCTCAATTATTTGTTCTATTCAACTTTTACAATTGGCATCAGATTAATTTAGTGATAACAAGTATTTATAAAAACTAATTGTGTATTTTTTTTAGTAATCCAGTTTAATAATCACACTTGGTCAATAAAGAATTCTATTCTATAATTTATGTGTCCATTAACCTGAAAATACTGGTGAGAGATTTTATTCATATATACAGTCAAAGAGCTTGTGTGAGATCTTGATCATGAAAGATCAAGATAAATTTGATAAATAAATAAAGGCAACTCCTCAGCTGCTGGCTACAAGTTGAATATTTGTCACAATCACTGGACACTCCTTGCCATTAGCTTTCAGCAATGGAATATCAGCATTCAAGCTATTAAAGTGACTCTATCAGAGAATATTCCCCTTATGATGGCCTTCATCCCTCAAAAACTCACAGGACCATTCATGACATACTAAATCAGGCCTGCACCTCTCCTAGGGGATACAAGAAGAATTGAGAAATGCCAAAGTGACCAATGCTGCTTCTGTCCTGTGCCTGGTCCTGAATTCTGACTGAAAAGGAACTATGTAATCTGTTTTATATAGGAACTCTGTGGTGGATTCACCAAAATCTTTCCAACAATCTTTCCTAAAATGGAAAGTAGTAGATTAGGTAAATGTTATCAAGCATGATGTCAGATCCACCATCGTGTCCTGCTATTCTGTTGGGGGGTGGAGGAGGAAGGCTTGCTAGTATTTTTTGCATGCTTTCACTTTTGCTATAACTGCTTGGGAATTAGGAAATGGAACAGATTCGCTCCCAGCCAGTTCCAGTTTGGGTCCAAGGCTGTTGTGCCCCGAGAGTGATCTGTTATCTGCCTAGCATCTCAGCATTCTCAAAACATCCTTGCAGCATTATATTGGCTGCCGGTGGACTAGTCAGGGGGGTGGGAGGTTTGGGGAAATGAAAGAATTGCTTTGCGCTTGGCATGGGACCTTCAGATTCCGACTGACTTTACTGCAACCACTTTATCTCAGTAAAAGTTCTTTTGATTCAATTCAATGGAGTCAAGACTCATGCTTTCCTGAGGGACCAGCTGGGGCAGTTCCTTACATTAGACAGAATCTGTAAATTTGGCCAATCCAGAGAGGCACACAGCCCTACCATGGGGACAGTACACATGATGTCAGCCCAAGCTAATGACCAGGAGGAAGCTGAATTCTGAAGAGAAGTATCATCCAAGGCCTCCCCCCCAGGCTGGATTTCTCCAAATGGATGGAGGAGGTCAGGAGCCTGGGAGACTCGTGGAGACCCAGGTGGTCCATTGGAATCAGGAAGAAGGAAGACTGGGAAGGAAGAACCAAAGAGATGACCCTCAACCGAGTCAGTCATGGTGGCCAACAACAAGAGTGGCAGCCAGAGTTGCTGGAGCTTGAGGACGATGAGGAGGAAGGCAGAGAATCTGACCATGCTGATCTACTGATGAAGCAAGCCATGCGGTTCACCTTCCAAACCCTGAAGGTATGTGAAACCCATGCCATGGCTGCCACCAGCGAGGCCCAACAGGCACAGGAGTGGGACAAGTGGCTGTGCTGGATATCACAGCAGGAGCTTCAATGACCTTAGATGCATCTGCCAAACGCACAGCACCAAGGGGGGCCACCAGAGCTGTTGCCCTGGTGGGATCTGGCCAGGCAAAAGGAAAGAGTTGGAAGACTCCACCCCTCCAACAACTGGGATTCTTTCTGGCCATATCCTGACATACCTGCAAGAATACAGTCAGAAATTCCTACTGAAGGTGCCAAAGTGAGGAGTGCCACCCTGGTACTAGAGGGAGCCACAGCCACAGATTTCACAATATGAATGCGCCTAAGCTGAGAAACTTTGATCAGTTCATGACAGCACTTTGTCAGCAGTTCAAAGACCCCCTAGCTGACTGCAAAGTCAGGGACTGCATCAAAATCATGTGCCGAGGCCTCAGAGTAGTGGCTGAATACACAAGAGTTTTGTGATCTGGCATGCCGACTCAATGATTGGATGGAGGACATCCTCATCAGCTGTTTCAAGGATGGAATGAACAATGATTTGTACAATGCCTGTGTCTCAAGGGGAGCCTGCGGAGCTGGCAGCGGAGTTGGAAAACGATGAGGCTGAGGAAGAACATGGGCCAGTCCTGGAGGCTGGGGAAGGCTCAGATGAGGGCTCTGCATTGGAGGCAAAGATGGGGCTAGGGCCATCGGGGAGTGATGTGCGGACTTCGGAGCCTCCAGAGGCTGACAGTAGAGAGGCAGAGGAACAGGAGGAGCCTGTTCCTATTGCACGTATGAGAAGAGCTGCCAGAAGGCAGGAGCAGCTAAAGCTGAGAGGACGACTTGGGAGTAGGGCCAAGAGCTGATTGGCCCCTTCCATAAGGCTTAAAAGACCAGCAACGGCTCTTGGCCTCTATGCCGGAAAACAACATTGAGAGAATTGCTTCTTGTTTGGCTGTATTTATTTCTTGTCGGCGTCTTCTGCTTCTGAACTTTTGCCAAGAAAAGCCTTTGGCAGTTTACCTAATTATACCAAGGTCGGTGATAAACTGAGGAATGGTGTTTTGAAGAATTTGCTTTAATATAGTTTGGATTATGCTGAGAATGAGTTAATTCTCAGCTGTTCTAATAAAATCTGTTTGTTTTCAAACTATTTGCATTTAATACTAACTACTTGGGCCTGGGTCACAACATATGTCCTGGCTGTAGAAGTGGAGATTGACCAGGCATGTAACAAGTACTCCTGGCCCAGCCATGGAAAAAGTCACCATCAGAGAAGAGAAGAGAGAGGTGATGAAACCACAAAACCCACAACCATGCTCCAATGCTTGCTTCAAATATGGCCAGGAAGGTCACTGGGCAGCAGAGTGCAAGACTGGCTGCCTGGGCAAGAAAACCACTCCTGGCCCTGTGGGAAAGACCACCAAGGTGCCACAGTGGGCTAGGGAGACTGCACTGAAGGGAGTGGAGGTTGTGGAGTTCACCCTGTTACCAAAGTGGGATGAGGGCACTCCGACCCCACCAACCAATGGCAAGGGGCTAGCCGACACCAACTCCAATGACGGTCCCCTGGTAAGTGGCCTAATCACACCAGTAACAATCCCCATAGAGCTAAATTTCCAAGCTTCTTGGTCAAAAGCCCTGCTAGACTCAGGCTGCACCAGGTGCCTGGTCCTGGTTGAGAAATTGGGGATCTGCTTGAGATGGCTGAAAGTCCCGATTGCATTTTGCCAACTAGATGGATCAATAGCAGGGGGCATTGTCACTGAGCCCATAGAAATGGGATGGGGGCCCATGTAGAAACTCTAAGCTTCATAGTTGCTCCTGGGATGGAACGGCCCCTGGTATTAGGGATAGCTTGGCTAAAGAAATGGAATCCTTGTGTAAACTAGAGAAGGGCACTGCTAAAAATCCGAATGAACTGCCCTCCCTGAGAGCAAGGGGGAATCCGAAAGGCAACCTACCCACAGTGCGAATTAGGTGCAACAGCGCAAGGACAGGAAAAGGTCCTCCCTGCTATCCCCAAAGAATATTGGGACTTAAGAGAGGCATTCAGTGAAAAGGGGTCGGATGAACTTCCCCCTCACTGTCCAATGGACTGTGCTATAGAGATCCTGCACAGAGTTAAACTGCCTAAACCAAAGCCATATTCGATAACCTTGAGGGAGTTAGATGAGCTACGGTTGTTCACTGACAAAAACCTCACCCGTGGGTTTATTCAGCCAGCATGACCCCAGGTAGTAGCCCCCATCCTGTTCTGAGAAAAAAAAGGATGGGACACTTCATCTATGCATTTATTATAGAGGTCTGGATGCAAGGAAAACATCTACCCTCTGCCCCTGATGAAGGACATGTTAGTTCACTTGGCTAAGGGCAGAATATTCACTAAATTGGAACTGCAAGAAGCTTCTATCAGGTGAGGATCAGGGAGGGAGATGAATGGAAAAGCACTTTCAACTGCCCTTTAGGGTGCTTCCAGTTTAAAGTCCTCCCTTTTAGCCTCCAGGGCGCCCCTGGTGTGTTTATACAATTAATAAATGAGGTCCTCTATGAACACCTGTATAAGGAGATATTGGTGTATTTAGACAACAGTTAATTTACATCAAAACAAAGGCAGAGCATGTGAAACTGGTGAGGGCTGTACTTAAAAAAATTATAAACTGCCAAATTGTATGCGCAAATGCAAGTTTCCAAGTGCAAGTTTCACCAGAGCAAAATAGACTATTTGGGTTATTGTATCTTGCGCGAAGGAATTGAGATGGACTGCCAAAAGGTCCAAGCAGTGAGGGAGTGGGTTCCACCCCAAACCAGAAAGCAGCTGCAGAGTTTCTGTGTTCACCAATTTTTACCACCAGTTCATCCCATCTTTTGCCCAGATTGCACTCCCCATCAAGAACTTGTTACAGACAAAAGAACCAAGCCCAGATTGCCTCTGAAATGGACTTTAGAATGCCAGGCAGCATTCAAAAAGCTTAAATGGCTGTTTGCAGCTGAACTGGTTATGAAGCATCCCGACCCAAACCCTCCCTTATTATTCAATCTGATGCTAGCAAAGTGGCCATGGGGGCTGTGTTATAGCAGAAAAATGAAAACAGCCAACTGCAGCCATGTGCTTACACCTCTAGGAAATTATCAGAGACTGGCTGGGTGGTACTGGGTGGGTGGGAGACTGGGTGGGTGGGAGAAGGAAGCTTACACGGTGATCACTCCCTCCTTCACTTTGACCTTCGAACCACCACACCCCGCCGCAGGGAGGCGGAACGGATAAGGTGGTTCCGCCCCAAGCGCCTGATGGACCCAGATAGGTTCCAGAAGGAGCTTGGGCCATTTCCTGAGGCTCTGGCACATGGCTCGATCGAAGACCTGGTGGCCACCTGGGATAGGGAGGCTGCCGGGGCCTTGAATCGAGTCGTGCCTTTGCGGCCTCTGACTCGACGCCGATCTCGCCTGGCTCCTTGGTACACTGAGGAGCTGAGGGAGATGAAGCGTCGGAAAAGACGCCTGGAGAGCAGTTGGAGAGCCAGCCGATCTGAATCTGACCGAACACTGGTAAGATCTCATATTAAGACTTACCTAGTGGCGATAAAAGCGGCAAAACATAACTATTTTTCCGCTCTTATTGCATCATCAGATAACCGCCCGGCCGCCTTGTTTAGGGTGACCCGCTCCCTGCTCCTTCAGGAAGCGCGGGAAGACCCCTTGGAGGGTAGAGCCGAGGATTTTGTTCAATATCTGTATGATAAAATCGCTCAGATTCGGGAACACCTGGACTCTGAAATAGTAGATTCAGAGGAAAGGATGGAGGCAGGTCTTGAGAATACCACCTGGAAAGAGTTTGATTCTGTGACTCCCGAATATGTGGACAGGATACTGGGGAGGCTGAATGCTACCACATGTTTATTGGACCCGTGTCCCTCCTGGTTGGTGCTGGCCTCTCGGGAGGTTACACGAGGCTGGCTCCAGGGGATTATAAATGCTTCTCTGAGTGAGGGTGTCTTTCCTGCTGCCTTGAAAGAGGCAGTGGTGAGACCTCTCCTCAAGAGGCCTTCCCTGGACCCGGCAATATTGGCTAATTACCGTCCAGTCTCCAACCTTCGCTTCGTTGCGAAGGTTGTTGAGAGTGTGGTAGCACAACAGCTTCCTCAGTACCTGGATGAATCATCTTATCTGGATCTGTTCCAGTCGGGCTTCAGGCCTGGACACAGCACGGAAACGGCATTGGTTGCATTGGTTGATGATCTCTGGAGGGCTCGGGACAAGGGTTGTTCCTCTGCCCTGGTCCTATTAGATCTCTCAGCAGCTTTTGATACCATCGACCATGGTATCATGCTGCACCGGCTGGAAGAGTTGGGAGTGAGGGGCACCGTGTTGCGATGGTTCTCCTCCTTTCTCTCTGACCGGTGGCAGTCTGTGTTGGAAGGGGGGCAGAGATCGACCCCGAGGCCCCTTATATGTGGGGTACCACAGGGATCGGTTCTCTCGCCCCTTCTGTTCAACATTTATGTGAAGCCACTGGGTGAGATCATCCGTGGTTTCGGGGTGAAGTACCACCAGTACGCTGATGACACCCAGCTGTACATCTCCACCCCAGACCACCCCAATGATGCCCTTGAAGTGATGTCCCGGTGCCTGGAGGCTGTACGGATCTGGATGGGGAGGAACAGACTCAGGCTCAACCCATCCAAGACCGAGTGGCTGTGGTTTCCGACATCCCGATATAGTCAGTTGGTGCCAACGCTGACTATTGGGGGCGAGTCATTAGCCCCCACGGAGAGGGTTCGAAACTTAGGCGTCCTTCTGGACTCACAGCTATCTTTAGAAGAACACCTGACGGCTGTGGCCAGAAGGGCTTTTTATCAGGTTCGCCTGATATGCCAGTTGCGCCCCTTTCTAAATCGGGACTCATTAAACACGGTCACTCATGCCCTCGTCACTTCCTGCCTGGACTACTGCAATGCTCTCTACATGGGGCTCCCCTTGAAGAGCACCCGGAGGCTCCAGTTGGTCCAGAATGCAGCCGCGCGGGTAGTTATGGGAGCGATGTGGCGCTCCCATGTGACACCCCTCCTGCGCGAGCTGCACTGGCTTCCTGTGTTCTTCCGGGTGCACTTCAAGGTTTTGGTTACCACCTTTAGAACGCTCCATGGCTTAGGACCGGGCTATCTTCGAGACCGCCTTCTGCCACCAGTACCCTCTCACCGACCAGTACGCTCCCATAGAGAGGGGCTTCTCAGGGTGCCGTCGGTCAAACAGTGTCGACTGACGGCCCCCAGGGGGAGAGCCTTCTCTGTGGGGGCACCCACCATGTGGAACAAGCTCCCCCCGGAGATACGGACAATCCCAGATCTCCGCGCTTTCCGCCGTGCCCTCAAGACGTTTCTATTCCAGCAGGCTGGCCTGGACTAACCTCTTCTAAAATTGCTCTTATATTTTTAAATCTTAATCTCATAAATTTAGAGTTTTAATTTTAGGTTTAAGACCAAATTATTTAATTGTATTTTAATCAATTCTTTAAAATATTTGTATTATATGTATTTTATCATTTGTCTGTACACCGCCCTGAGTCCCCCGGGAGTAGAGCGGTATATAAATATAATATAATAATAATAATAATAATAATAACTGGGCACTTTTAACCTGGAGACACTTCTTGAAGAGAGCAAGGTGCCTTTCAAAGTGTGGACTGATCACAAGAACCTAGAGGAATTGAAAACATCACGGAAGCTATCTCCCAAGCAGGTGTGATGGGCACAATACAATTAAAGCAAAACTGCTTCAATTTTACATTATGCTACCTCCTGGGGGGGGGGGGAGACTTTTTAGCAAATTCTCTATTGTGAATGCCTCAATACAATTGCCTTAAGGTGAAAGTGGTCAAACGTTTGATCCCATCCTGCCAATTGGCTGCCCAAATAACCACCTGAGCGCAGACAAAAGAGAAGTGACAAATAGATAACAAGGTGACCACATCCCTTAAAGCTGCACTGAAGAGTGACAAATGGTTTCAAAATCATGAGAATGTCTGCTCAACCTGCTCAGTGTCTGTTCAACCAACTGCTCAGAACAGACTGGCCTGGATAGGGGCTAAATTATATGTACATGATGGTTTTGGGGAAGAGCCACAACTCCAAGGCTGCTGGACATTGTGGTTTCATAAAGACTTTGCATTTGGTCAAAAGGCTATTTTAGTAGCTGTCTCTGAAAAGGGACATTGAAACTATGTGGTGAATTGCCCCATCTGCATGTCAGCCAAGCAACAGCAAGGGAAAACCCTAGGACTCTTCCAAACTGTGGAAGAGCCATCAACACCATGGCGAGAGATATCCATGGATTTTATTGTGGCACTCCCTTAAAGCTCAGGAAATAGTTATATGGGTGATAACAAATTTATTCTCTAAACAAATGCACTTTGTCCCCTGTCAGAAGATTCCTTCAGCATTGGGGTTGATCAAACTATTTCTACGCCATGTCTACCAATTGCTTGGGGCACCCCCAATGTATCATTTCAGTTGGGGTGTGTGCAGTTCACTTCTAAGTTATGGAAAGCTTTTCTAGACCTACTTGGGATAGATCGGGGGCTTAGGTCCAGTCGTCACCCCCAAATGAATGGGAAGTTTGAACATACAAATTCAGGATTGGAACAGTACCTCAGATGCTATATCAATTTTCAACAAGATAACTAAACTGAATTGTTGCCTTTTGCAGAAGTGGCATATAATAATTCCGTGCACAATAATTATAATTATAATAATTCCCCCTCCCAGATGTCACTGGTCACATTGTTTAATGAAAATAGCTGGCAGGCTGCTTGGTCACTCCTCTCCTTCTTGGACAGCCACCTGTTGAGATGATCTTGGTTCCCACATGAAAACTTTGTTTTGACTGTTAGCCAGTCTATCCAGTGGTGGACTTCAAATTTTTTAACAACCGGTTCTCTGCCCTAACGACTAGCTGGGTGGGTGTGGCTGGGTAGGCATGTGGCTGGGTGGGCATGGCCAACTCAACGTCGCTTCTTTGCCTAAGAGATAGCCTATCTCTTTCTCTCCCTCTGGACTAATGAGTTAAAGAGCTGCCTCTAGACATTCATTTTAATAAGATTTTTAGAAACCTCTAATTGAAAGTTCTTCATGTCTCCTTACCCCAAAGACCCAATTTCATTTGGAATTTAATCCCAAACTGATTGCCCTTTTAGCATTTCTCTTGATACTTCTCCAAAATGCACCCCTAAGAAGCCACATCTCTCTCCCTCTCCCTCCTTCCCTCCCTCCCTCCCTCCCTCTCTCTCTCTTACACACACACACACACTCAATTTAAGCAAATTCCCTTGTTCACTGCTATTCCCTAGAATCACAGGCTGGAAGGTACGTTGGAGCTCTTATAGTTCAACCTTCTGCTCAAGGCAGAAGACCTCATACATACGCAAGTTCACAGACATCCCAGCTTTGGCTGCAAGAACTGCAGGCAGTCTTCCCAACCACACACTTCCTCCTCCCGCTGCCACAGGTGGGAGGCCTGAGAGAAAGTGCCTGGTCTGGGCACACAGGCCTCCATGACGGAGCTCCCTTCCCAGGGAGCAAAGCAAGAACTTACTGATCTGTCCCAAGGGTGAGCTTCAGAATGGCAGTGGCAGCTCTCTGGGCGGGCAGACCTTGGGGAAGAAATTTTCTCGCAGGCCTCCCACCCATCAAGATATTGCTTGATCTCTGCTTCTTGTGGCCCTGGTTGGTGCTGGGCATGCCTTGGGCACAGCGTAGCAAAATTTAGCAGCCGTGAGCCACCGCTTTCCTCTAAGTCCCATCCGGAAGGTGCTGCAGCAGAGAGAAGCAGCTAGATTGAATGCTGTTTCTCTCTGCTGCAGGCCCACAGTGCTTTCCAGATGGGACTTACAGGACCCAAAGTGGCAGCTCACGGCTGCTAAATTTCGCTGTGCTACACAAGAAACCTCCCAGCAAGAGCAGCAGTGGAGAAAAACAGCTGCTGACCTGGAGAGCACATGGAGCATCTCCATGAGTGACCAAGGCTTGCCCAACACCAAGGGTCAGAAGAAGCGGCTGCAAGATATAAGAGATGCCAGAGATTCAACCCAGTTGCTTCTCTCCACTGCAGCACTTTCTGGAAGGGATTTCTTACTGTACGGAACTTACCCAAACCTCTTTGCCCCCCCCCTCGTGCCCATGCTGCACCCCCTTTCCCTGCTGTCCTCCCCCCGGCCCTTTGGCCAAAGTGACAGGCCAGATAAATTGCTTCAGCTTGGGTGGGCCATAGTTTGAAGCCAGAGGTGGGCATGCGGGCAGCATGCAAGCCGAGGCCCAGGGGAAGGCCAGAGCCAGGGACTCGCACATCCCCTGACCCAAAGCAAAGGGTGAGTGGGTGGGGCAGAGGCCCCGGGGAAAGTCAGAGCCAGGGATTGGTGTGTTCCCTGGGCCCCGACCCAAGGCAAAGGGTGAGCAGGCAGCATGCAGATGGAAGGATGGCGAGAGCCAAGCCTGAAAGGTGGCTTAGCCTCGCCATGTCCACCCTAAGGGGGCCCTTTGGCTGAGCGCCTTACCTTTGCTGGCAGGTGCAGTGAGTAGAACGAGCGAGATGCGTAGATCAGCTGGGCCATATGGCCAGCATGGTAGACCGCGATGAAGGCAGGCAAGTGAGCGAAGTGCAGAGATCAGCTGGGCCGTGTGGTCTGGGTGAGCAAACCAGAGTGTATCTGGGAGCGGGCATGACTCTAGCCACCGGCCAAGGTGGGTGAGGTGAGATAGGGTGGGGTTGAGTGGAATTTGCCAGTTCACCAAACTGCACAGAATCATAACAACTGGTTTACCTGAACTGGTCCAAACCAACAGCAACCCACCTCGGTCTATCTACTTTTTCCCTCCCTTCCCCGTCTCATGGTTCATGGCAACTATGAGGCAGCAAAAGATAGCTTCATCCAGGTTCATTTCAGAGTTGACACTTTCTTGATCAGTAGTACACACATTCCAGCAACATGCATTTTCCAGTGAGTTCATGAAAAGGTTAACTATGGTTGTAAATTACAGGCCCTCTATATTCATAACTTATATTTGTGACATATAATATAAAATATGTAACAGTGTCAAGCCTAAGGTGATAGTTAGCCCTGATCACCTCCACTTCTGCCAACTTGAAATGTTTAAATCCTATGCTGGGGTGAACACTGCATGTTCAAAATCTCTTTACTTCCTGTGCATACAAAAAGAAATATTCAGTAGCTTGTCTGATGCAGAAAAGATGAAAACAGAAAATCTTGGTTAATGACTCCATCTCATTTGGTCTGGGCTGTGGACAGGTTGCTACAGAGATGTGAAACTAACATTTCCTCCTTAGCAGTGTTCCTCAACCTCTGCAACTATAAGACATTTGGACTTCAACTCCCAGAATTTTCCAGCCAGAATGTGGTTGAGAATTCTGAGAGTTGAAGTCTACACATCTTAAAGTTATTAAGGCTTGGAAACATTGCTCTAGAAGACCTGCACCTCAAGAACCAGGGCCAGGGGTAAGCCAAGAGTTATCTCCAATTAAAAAAAAGATCCTAAAGAAAAACCAAACCAAACAAGATGAAATAAAACCTATCTTTGCTACTATTTTAAGCACCCCTCAGTTATATTAGAAACTTATGACCTCTCTGACATAGCTGATATTTTGACTATACAGACACTGGAAACTGCTTACCAACTGGTCACAATTCTCACGTACAAGCATTTTAGATACTTTAAAAAATGTTTCTTTAGAGAGGAGGTTAAAAAAATATGCTTGCCAATGCAATTGGTAGCATGAGATACAGGCAGGAACAACTGTGAAAAGCAGAGTAAAAAGATCATAGAAAACTAATAGTTTCCAGAAATGGTTCAATTATCAAACAACAGTACTTGTTGACATTTTGATGGAAAGCAGTTTACTACTACCTGCCAATCATAATACTTCATCTAGACACGAGTTAATGGGTAAAAAGATATCAGTGCTAACACTTTAGTTTGTTTAGCTTTAGGTTGACTGGCTCTCTAGAAAATTAACCAATTTGGGCAGCGGTGGGTTTTGGATTATGTTACTACCAGTTCGCCCCAGAGATATGGAAGAGGAACTGCTTTCTGCACCTGATCTGAGAACACATATGTGGAGAAAAGGCAGGAACAATGAAGGTCAGTTTGATTTAGGGGTGAAATGCTCCCGGTTTGGACCGGATCACTCGATCCGGTAGCGATGGCGGCACGTGGTTGGGAGAACCAGTAGCAAAAATCCCTACACCCCCCCCCCCCCGATGCCCAGCTGAGCTGCACAATCATCAGAGGCTTTTTTTTTTAAATTTTTAAAAAGCTTTTTTTCTACAACCTCTTCTGACGAAAAAATGCTTTTAAAAGTTTTTTTAAAAAGCCTCTGATGATCGCGCGGCTCAGCTGGGATCATCAGAGGCTTTTCAAAGCATTTTTTTCCTGCAGCCTCTTGGCCAAAGAGGTGGTAAAAAAATGTTTTGAAAAGTCTCTGACGATCCCAGCTGAGTTGCCTGATCGGCAGAGGCTTTTCTTTTCTTTTTTTTTATTAAAAAGTTTTATCAAAGATACAAACATTTTCTCCCCCCCCCCTCCTCACCCCCCCCCCCCTCCCCCATCCCCCCCCCCCTCACCCACCCATTCCCCCTCCCCCTTCCCCCCACCCCCCTCCCCGGACTTCCCAGAACAAATACAGGTATAGCATTTAACAATCATAAACTAAAATATGCTAGCATTTTATAGACTCCAAATTCTCCCTTGATCTTTAACTCCACATAGTTCAAAAAGCTATAAACATAAACTAGAAATTAGATTAAATATTTCATTCATAGGCTATTTGAAACTTTTTAGCCTGATACTTGTTTTGAATGTAGTCGATCCATCTTCTCCACTCCAATACATATCTTTCATTTGAATGGTCCTTCAAGTACGCTGAAATTTTTGCCATCTCTGCCACGTTCACTACTTTTAACATCCATTCCTCAATAGTAGGTAAATCTTCCTTCTTCCAGTACTGCGCCACCAAAAGTCTAGCTGCTGTTATTAAGTTTAAAATCAACTTAGTCTCTATAACCGTACAATCTGTAAATATACCCAACAAAAAGAACTGTGGAGTAAATTTTATCTTTTTCTTTAAAATATTTTGGATAATCCACCATATTTTTATTCAAAAAGCCTTAATTTTTTTACATGTCCACCACATATGATAATACATAGCATCTTCACATTCACATCTCCAGCACTTAGGTTGTAAACTTGGATACATACAGGCTAGCTTTTTTGGATCTAAATGACATCTATAAAACATTTTATAAAAATTCTCTCTTAAGTTTTGGGCTTGCGTAAATTTTATATTTCTGACTCATATTTTTTCCCATGTTTCCATCATTATTGGTTCTCCAATATTTTGTGCCCATTTTATCATACAGTCCTTAACTAGCTCTGTTTCTGAATCTATTTCAACCAATGCATTATACAACCGTTTTATATGCTTTTGACTTTGATCTCTAATTTGTTTTACCAAGTTCTCATCCTCTTGCAAAATGCCAATTTTTTGATCTTCTCTCCATCTAGCTTGCAGCTGACCATACTGAAGCCATATTTTAATTATTCTTTCTTCTCTTAATTGGTTCATAGATTTTAATTGTTATATAACTCTTTCTTTATTAAGAAGTTCTTTATATGTAATCTCATCTTGTTTCTGCTCTACACTTATATTCTCTATCGCATGTCTGGGTACCGTCCAAATTGGTAACTTATCGTTTAATTTATATTGATACTTTTTCCAGACACGCAATAAAGCATTCCTTAATATGTGACTTTTAAAAGTCTTATTCACTCTTTTATCATATAATAGATAAGCATGCCAACCATAAACCAAACCATATCCTTCAATGTTCAATATTCTTTCCTCTGTTGAATTCATCCAATCACTAACTGCTGAGAGGGCAGCTGCTTCATAATACAATCTTAAGTTGGGCATTTTGAGACCTCTTCTTTCACGTATATCTTGCATTATCTTTTGCTTTACTCACAGTCTCTTTCCTGCCCAAACAAAGTTACTAATACCCTTCTGCCATTCCTTCAAGTTTTCATCTTTTTAAGTATTGATATCATTTGAAAAAGAAATAAAAACCTTGGCAAAACATTCATTTTTACTGCAGCTATTCTTCCCAACAAGGACAGTTGTAATTTTTTCCAATTTTCCATCTCTTTCTGTATTTTTTTCCACAACGGTTCATAATTATACTTGTATAATTTCACATTTGAAGTCATAATATAAACCCCTAAATATTTAACCTTCTTTACTATTTCAAATCCTGTTAGTCTTTCTACTTCTTCTTTTTGATTTATAGTCATATTTTTAGTTTTATCTTTGTTTTACCTGCATTTATTTTAAATCCAGATACTTGTCCATATTGATTGATTATATCCATTAAGCCTGTAACCGATTGTGCTGGTTGGATTAAAGTAACAACCAGGTCATCTGCAAATGCTCGTAATTTATACTCATGCTGCCTGATTTTAATTCCCTTTATTTTATCTGACCCACATAATTTACTCAACATAAGTTCCAGCGACAAAATAAACAATAGTGGAGACAAGGGACATCCTTGCCTTGTTCCTTTTTCTATATTAAAAGTATCTATTAAACCACCATTGATTATTATTTGCACTGTTTGTTTCTGATATATTGCCTTAATAGATTGTGTAAAATATTCTCCAAATTGCATCTTTTCTATTAATTTCAATAAAAAGTGCCAATTCAGTTGATCAAATGCTTTCTCCGCATCAAGAAATATTAGCACTGCAGGGACTTGATTGTTCTTCCCCAAATGCTCTAACAAGTTGACAATTTGCCTTACATTACTTTTCATTTGTTTACCACTTATAAAACCAGTTTGGTCATGATGAATCATTTGTTGCATAACTATCATTAATCTACTTGCTAGTATTTTAGCAAAAATCTTGTAATCTGTATTTAAAAGTGATATCGGCCTATAGTTTTTTGGATGCGTATGATCTTGATCCTCCTTAGGGATCAAAGAAATAAAAGCTGTCTTCCATGATGGGGGTACCCCTCCTCCAAGTTGTTTATTGGCAAATAATTCCTTAAGTGGTTCCACCATTTCCAACTGCAAATTTTTATAATAAACAGCTGTCAAACCATCCATCCCAGGAGCTTTACCTACTTTCAACTACTTAATTGTAAACATGATTTCCTCAGAAGTTATCGGTTGGTTTAAACTTTCCCTTTGCTCTTTTGAAATTATATGAATATTCTCTTTCTGTAACTATCTATCTATATCTATATCTTGAATTTTATCACCAATATACAACCTGGTATAAAATTCTAAGAATGCTTTTTTAATCATCTCTTGCTGATAAACCTCTTTGCCTTTATGTTTTATTTTCTCTATAGTCCTTGACTTTTGTTTCTTCCTTAACAAATATGCTAATCATCTACCTGGTTTATTAGCATTACAAAAGGTATTGTGTTTAGCATATTGCAAGTTAGTTGCTACCCGGTCTGCCAAATAAATAAATTAACATATTAAATTGCCCTCGCAATAAGTTAATTGCCTCCTTTGTTTTCTTGTCTGCTGGATTCAATATCAAACCTTGTTCTTTTTTTTAAATTTCCTCTTCTAAGTCCTTCCTTTTTTCCCCCTGCTTATTTTTTTATTTTTTTTTATTTTATTTCCAATTTCTATACCGCCCTTCTCCCTGAGGACTCAGGGCGGTGTACAGCCAGAAATAAAAACATGAAATATAAATATTAAGACAATTAAAATATATATAAATTTGGCTACAAAATTTAAAACTCACAAACCAATTAAAATATTTAAAATTTCTTCTTAAGCCAGCCCGGCTTGTTGGAAAAAATGAGTTTTGAGGGCATGGCAGAAGGCACTGAGGTCATGAATTCTCCTTATCTCCGGGGGCAACTGGTTCCAGAGAGTGGGTGCCCCCATAGAGAAGGCTCTCCCCCTGGGGGTCACCGGCCTACATTGTTTGGCTGATGGCACCCTGAGGAGGCCCTCTCTGTGGGAGCGCACGGGTCGATGGGAGGTCATCGGTGACAGCAGGCGGTCTCGGAAATAACTAGGCCCTATGCCATGGAGCGCTTTAAAGATGATCACCAACACCTTGAAGCGCACCGGGAAGACCACCGGAAGCCAGTGCAGCTTGCGCAGGAGCGGTGTTATGTGGGAGCGCCATGCTGCTCCCGTCACTACCCGCACGGCCGCCTTCTGGACCAGTTGGAGCCTCCGGGTGCTCTTCAAGGGGAGCCCCATGTAGAGAGCGTTACAGTAGTCTAGGCGAGAGGTGACGAGGGCATGAGTGACTGTGCACAGGGAATCCCAATCAAGAAAGGGCCGCAACTGGCGAATCAGGCGAACCTGACAGAAGGTCCCCCTGGCTACAGCCGTCAGATGTTCCTCCAAAGACAGCTGCCTATCCAGGAGGACTCCCAGATTGCGAGCCCTTTCTGCAGGGGCCAAAGACTCGCCCCCGATAGTCAGTGATGGAGTCAACTGACTATATCAGGATGCCGGGAGCCACAGCCACTCCATCTTGGACAGGTTGAGCCTGAGTTTGTTTCTCCCCATCCAGATCCACACGGCTTCCAGGCACTGGGACATCACTTCGAGGGCATCATTGGGGTGGCCTGGGGTGGAGATGTACAGCTGGGTGTCATCAGCGTACTGATGGTATCTCACCCCAAAGCCACGGATGATCTCACCCAGCGGCTTCACATAAATGTTGAACAAAAGGGGTGAGAGGACCGACCCCTGTGGCACTCCACAAATGAGAGGCCTCGAGGTCGACCTCTGCCCCCCTGTCAACACAAACTGCAACCGGTCGGAGAGAAAGGAGGAGAACCACTGTAATACAGTGCCCTCCATCCCCAACTCTTCCAGCCGGTGCAGCATGATACCATGGTCGATGGTATCAAAAGCCGCTGAGAGATCTAATAGGGCTAGGACAGAGGAGCATCCCCTGTCCCGAGCCCTCCAGAGATCATCAACCAACGTGACCAATGCCGTCTCCGTGCTGTGCCCAGACCTGAAACCCGACTGGAACGGATCCAGATAAGATGTTTCCTCCAGGAATTGTGGAAACTGTCGTGCAACCACACTCTCAACAGCCTTCGCAATAAAGCGGAGGGTGGAGACAGGACGATAGTTAGCTAATACTGCCGGGTCCAGGGAAGGCTTCTTGAGGAGAGGCCTCACCACCGCCTCTTTCAAGGCGGCAGGGAAGTGACCCTCACTCAAAGAAGCGTTGATAATACCCTGGAGCCAGCCTCGTGTAACTTCCCGGGAGGCCAGTACCAACCAGGAGGGACACGGGTCCAGTAAACATGTGGCCGCACTAAGTCTCCCCAAAATCCTGTCCACATCATCAGGAGTCACAGAGTCAAACTCTTCCCAGGTAACATTCTCAAGACTATTCCTTGTCACCCTGCCCAGATCTACCCAGTCGGAGTCCAAATCCCCCCGAATCTGAGCGATTTTGTCATACAGGTATTGTCCGAAATCCTCCGCCCTGCCTTCCAAGGGATCCTCCCGCACTCCCGCATGAAGCAGAGAGCGGGTCACCCTGAACAGGGCGGCCAGACAATTCCCTGATGACGCAATAGAAGCGGAAAAGTAATTAAACTTTGCCGCTTTTATCGCCACTAGGTAGGTCCTAATATGCGACCTTACCAGTGTTCGATCAGATTCAGCGAGACTGGCCCTCCAACCACTCTCCAGGCATCTTTTCTGGTGCTTCATCTCTCTCAGCTCCTCGGTAAACCAGGGAGCCGCTCGAGATCCGTACCGGGTCAGAGGCTGCAGAGGCACGACTTGATCCAAGGCTCCACCAGCCGCCCGATTCCAGGCAGCTACCAGGTCCTCGGCCGAGTCGTGTGCCAGATCCTCAGGAAATGGCCCAAGCTCCATCTGGAACCTATCAGGATCCATCAGGCACCTGGGGTGGACCCATCTAGTTGGTTCCGCCTCCCTGCGGCGGGGTGTAGCGGTTCAGAGATCTAGGCGAAGGAGTGAGTGATCAGACCATGACAAGGGTTCTATGTCTATATCCCCTATAATCAGATCACTCAACCACTGGCCAGAGACAAAAATCATGTCCAGAGTGTGCCCCCCCATGAGTGGGGCCATGAACTAATTGGGTCAGGTCCATGGCCGTCATGGAAGCCATGAACTCCCGAGCCACCTCAGACGTTTCACCAATGGAAGGCAAGTTGAAATCAGTTTATTGTTCAACTATATCAAAATACCTCTCATATATGCTTTACTCGCATCCCACACCATTTCCATAGATGTACCCTTGTGCATATTCATAGTGAAAAATTCTTTCATAAATTTTTTACATTCTTTTATATTTTTCTCATACCTAAACAAATTTTCATTTAACCTCCAGGACCTCTTAGGTCCCTTTCCATACTCTAGTTCCATCCTAACTGGACTATGGTCTGTTAAGGCTCTTGGGCATATTTTCGTGTCCTTCACCCTAGAAAAAAAATCATTAGTAATTAATATAAAATCAATCCTAGAAAAGAATTGATGTCTGTCTGAAAAAAAAGTAAAATCTTTTTCTTGTGGATTCCTCTCTCGCCAAATATCCCTCAGCTCCATATCATCCATCATTTCAAAAAAAGATTTTGGCAATCTTGCACGCGTTAAGACATTTTGCTTAAGTCCCTTCTTGTCTTTTTTGATATCCAAAACTCCATTCCAATCCCCCAGTAAAATTCATGATTTGTAATCCCATTGCAAAAGCTTGGAATGTAAAAGGTTATAAAATTTTTCCTGTTGTTGGTTCGGTGCATATAATCCAATTAAAAGTACTTTTTCTCCTTTTATTAAAAGTCCAATTGCTATAAATCTTCCTTGATCATCTGCTTCATTTATTTTAGCAATTAAATCTCTTTTTAAATATATAACTATACCATTTTTCTTCTCTGGGGCTGATGCAACAAATGTGTACCTAATCTCGCATTGGTTAAGTATTTTTGATCTTTTATTCTGATGTGATTCTCTTGTAGACATATTACTTCATTTTTAAATTGTTTCAGATAATGAAATATTTTCCTCCTCTTTTGTGGTGAATTCAAGCCATTAACATTCCAAGTTAAAAATCTAGTTGTCATCTTTGACCTTCTGAAGCATTCGGAGCATCTGCTGATGTTTTTCTCGCATTTGACTTTTGGGTCTAGCTCCTCCCACTGCTTCTGTTTTTGTGGTTTCGTGGGTTACCATCTGAAGTTGCTGCAATCTTAATTCTTCTTTATGTTTGGCTGTTGCTGCTCGAGTCTGTCGTTGATCCTTAGGTTCTTCTGTTATATCGAGTAGGTCCAAATCTTGAACAGCAGTCAGAATTTGTATTAAAACTTCTTGAGTATTCGAGGCTCCCCCTTGAGCTTGTGCCAACAAATCTTCATTCTCTCCCTTTCTTGCCCCCACCACTTCCTTCTTTCTTTTAACCTCTGGGGATTTTGGGGGTCCAGCCTTTAATACATTGGCATAGAAATCTCTTGCTTTCCATACCGAGTTAAGACAATATATTTCTCCTGAATAGTTCACCACTAAACCGGCTGGCACCTCCCATCTGTACTGTATCTGGCAATTTCTCAATTCCTCCACCAGAAAGGCATACTCCCTTCTGGCTCTCAGCATTTTAGGGGGGATTTCTTTCATTGTCAGAATCTCTTGCCCTTCCACTTGAAGCTTATTTTTAAAGGTGGCTTGTAAAATTTCATTACGTATCCTCTTTGTAGTGAAATATATTACAATATCTCTTGGTAAATGTTTCTGTCTGGCCACCCACGAATTGACACAATAAATTTTATCAATTTGCCATTCCAAATTAGCATTTTGATCACCCAACATCTGGGCCAGTGCTTCTGACACAATCTCTTTCAAATTCTCTTGTTTATTCTCCTTCACCCCTCTTATTCTTAAAGCAAATTCCATGTCTCTGTATTGTATCATTATTACATCTGATTCAGCTCTTTTGATTTTATTCTGAGCTCTCCCAGCTTATTTTCCAAAATCTCATTAGATTGCTTTATTTCTTCCATTTTGTCATCCAAAATTTCAATATGACCTGCCAGACCTTTGAATGCCAAAATTGTATCTTCTCTAATTTCCTGATTCCAGGTTGAAATCAAATATTTGATAACAGCATTTCCTCCGCAATACTCTGCATTTTTTCATCAATCACAGAGGCAATTTTATTCTCTGTGACTTTTAAAGCTTCCTGCAGCATTTCAAGTGTTAAAGTCTGTGATTCTGTTGGGGGAGCAAAGCCTTGAAATTTAGAGCTATGAGCTGGGGAACTCCCAGCACTACCAGTTCCTTTAACAGGAACAGTCTTTATTGGTTTTGAAGCCATCTTTAGCTTTCAATTTAATTTTTAATTTTAATTTAATCAGCAACCAGAACAAAAATTCCACAAAGCCCAGAGATTTTTTCCAAGCATTGGGTAGTGCCTTAAAATCCTCTTTCTTTCAATGCCGAATTAGTTTTAACCAAGGGCTGTCAGCGCTAAACGAAACTTTCCTTTTAACTTTCACTTTCCATGCCCCATTAAGACTCAATCGCCATCTTGTTCTCACTTTCCTCTCTTAATAGTTCAGAAGGAAGTAATACACATTGGAGTTAAATTAGGATACTTGCAGTCTGATTTCTCCTGGCTTTGGTCTGCCTGCTTCAATTTATGATGTTTATTGCAAGCATTGTTAGCAGAGGTGGTCACGGCATCTTGCTCTGCTTATTAGCAGAGGTCTCCCAGATCTGGAGCTTTGACAGGCTTCCAGGGAGGTCTCGCCCTTCGCACCCCAGAATTATTCCTGGGGCACTTGGGGAGCTCTACCTGAACCTGTCTGCTCTCCTCCCTCCCCTTTGCCCAGGGAGAAAGTTTCCGAGCCTCTAGACAGCTGATTTTCGGCTGTTCTAGCAGCTTTACAAGATCGGGGAACGGGCGCTCACAGAGGAGCGTCTTCAGCGCCAATGGTGCCAACCGGAAGTCAGAGGCTTTTCAAAGCATTAGAAAAAATGCTTTGAAAAGTTTTTTTTAAAATTGGCCACGCCCACCCAGTCACATTATCCCCCCCAAGCCACGCCCACAGAACTGGTAGTAACAAATTTTACATTTCACCCCTGGCTTGATTACTTGTGAGGAAGCAGCCTTGCCCTTCTTGATGAACTGAGCCAGAAGCTGGGTATTTAGCACAGCAGACAGATGGAAGTGATGCTGGGAACAACATGTTCATTTTCTAGCTGTGTGTCTCCTGATTGTTGTGATTCCTGCCTTTCTTTGGATTGACACCATGCCTTGACTTCAATCATGCCTTGTGAGCTCTGGACTTTTCTTGCTTTGTTAACCCTCTTGTATTGTGGATTTCATTTTGCCTGGAGGGTTTATCTTGTTTGAGAAACTTTCAAGTGCCTTGTGGACTCATTGGGTATTTCTCTGTGGACTAGCATCAGTCTGCTTGTGGCTGGACTTAGTTGGGACAGTTCTACATTTTTAGTGAAGGGAATTGTTGTGGAATATTAATGAAATGTAGTGGGTTCCAATAAAGCCAGGCGACTCCCAGTGACTTCAGCTCTTTTTTATTACATGTTAAAAGCAAGTAAAAAGGATTAAAACCAGCCTGCATAGCAAGGAACAAACCAAGAATTATATACAATCAGGAAGTCACTCATTGGTTGGCCACTGGGTGGAGTAAGTGGCCAACAAAGCTGATTGGAGCTAACCCCGGCCGGCCAGCCCCAGCCACTAATGAGTAGAAGCTGGAAGTTTACCGGCTAGAGCCAGCAACCCGGAACTCAGCCAAAACCAATCCCAAGACACAACACTCCTCCCCTCTAAATTCAAATCACCCCACAGACATAGTCTTTAAGGGGTATGGACCACTGCCGCTCTCGGCATGACCTGCGTGGCAGGGTCACAGCAGGGGAGGTGACCCCCTCCCTGGTTGTAGCTGGCATATTGCCCACAGGGCATTCCACGATCACATCCGCCGGCCCCGTCTCCCACTGGGATCGACTGGCCTCTAAATTGGCGGGGGGTTCCAACCCCACCGGTTCTCGCTCCAGCCCCACTGGGCTGGGTGGGGCAAGTTCCTGCCTTACTTCTGGGTAGTGTGGGTACTCCCCCACTTCCACCTCCTCCTCTTGGGGTATTACCCTCCGTCTCAACTGATCGATATGATGTCCCCAGATGGTTCCCCACTCTGTGGAAACCTCATAGGAGGTGAGCCCCTTAACCCGTACCACATGGCCAGGCATCCAGGCCAGGCCAATGCCATGGTTCTCGGCATAGACTGGGTCCCCGGGAAAGAACCCCCTAGGTGCTGCCCTTTCTTCCGTATTGGGCCGTAGGAGGGGTACCTGTCGGGATGAAGCCTGTCTAATAAAGTAGTGAGCTTTCGCCCCATAAGCAATTCGGCAGGGCTATAACCCGTCGCCATACAGGGGGTGGTATGCTGTGCGATTAAAAATTGGGCCAAACGATGTTGTAAGTCCCCATCCCCCAATCGCTTAAGCCCCTCCTTGGCCGTACGCACCATGTGTTCTACCTGACCATTAGTAGCGGGGTGGAACGGCACCGACCATATGTGTCGGATACCGTACCTCTGAGTAAACTCTAAGAACTCCCTTGACGTAAAACCTGTGCCATTATCTGACACAAGCATGTCAGGCAGCCCAAAAGTGGCAAACAGCTTTCTCAAAACTCTAACCATAATGGCCGTGGACATGGTGGAAACAGGAACAACTTCCAACCATTTCGAGTGGGAATCCACCACTATGAGGAACATTTGTCCCCGTACTGGCCCAGCAAAATCTACATGGAGGTGGGACCATGGTTTCTGGGTATCCTCCCATGTCTGCCCTGGGGCCCTGGGAGGAGCTGGACGTGACTCCTGACAGGGCATACAACCCCGACCCCATGTCTCAATTTCCTTGTCGATCTTGGGCCACCACACATAACTTCGGGCAAGAGCTTTCATTCGCACCACCCCAGGATGTACTTCATGCAGTGCTTCCATGACCCGTTTGCGTAGCGGTGGTGGAACCACCACCCTGCATCCCCACAACAAACACCCCTTATGCACTGATAACTCCCCTTGCTTCTCAACAAATGCCATGAACTCTGGGCCCGGCTTGGCCTCCGGCCACCCCCTACCCACCCAGTCAAGGACCCGGGAGATGACTCAATCCCTAGATGAATATTTTGCAATGTCCTTGGCATGGAGGGGCGGTTCTGGGAGGTCCTCCAGGTGCATTATGGCATGAGCCGGGGCAGGGTCAGGCCCACTCTCTGGTAGTGGAAGGCGACTCAGCGCATCCGCATGCCCCATAGCTTTGCCCTTTCGATACCCCAGAGAGTACTGATAACCAGCCAGAAATATTGACCACCTAAGGACCCGGGGTGAAAGTACCTGTGGCATCTGGCGATCTGGTGCAAAGAGCCCCAGCAATGGCTTATGATCGGTCAAAATGGTGAAGGGTCTGCCGTAAAGGAAATCATGGAACTTTTTGACCCCCTTCACAATAGCCAGACCCTCCTTATCTATTTGAGCATAGTTCTGTTCAGCTGCCGAAAGAGTCTGTGAAAAATAAGCCACCGGGACCTCCTTCCCATTAGGCAATATATGGCCCAAAACAGCCCCTACCCCGTAAGGGGACGCATCACATGCTAAAACCACTGGGAGTGACTTGTCAAAATGGGCCAACACATCATTGGAAATCAATAAGTTCTTAGCCGCCCGGAACGCTGCTTCCTGCCGCGGGCCCCAAGTCCACTTGGTGTTTTTATCCAGGAGTCTATGAAGGGGCTCCGCAACCGCCGCCTTATGAGTTAAAAATGCATGGTAAAAGTTTAAAAGGCCAAGGAATGCTTGCAATTCCACCTTGCTCGTAGGGGCAGGCGTGTCACAGATTGCCCATACCTTCTCCAGTGCCGGGTGGATGCCACTGGCGTCTACGGTAAACCCCAAAAAGTCCACTCGCTCCACCCCCAAAAGACATTTCTCCCGTTTGACTTTAAGTCCTGCCGCCTGAAACCTTTGCAACACTGCTTGTAGTCGGGCAACAAATTCTGAAGACGTCGGGGCAGAAATTAACACGTCGTCGAAGAATGGCGTTACTTCTGGCAGACCTTTCAAAAAAGAGTCCATTAGGTTCTGAAAGATCCTGGGTGTGACGCTAACCCCGAATTGTAGTCTCTTCACCTTAAAAGCACCTCGGTGTGTAACAATCGTCTGTACATCGGCCGTAGCCTCGTCCACCTGCAGCTGTTGGTATGCCTGGGCCAAGTCGAGCTTGCCAAAGACTTTAGCCCCTGCTAACGTGGCCAGGACGTGCTGTATGACTGGAACTGGATAGGCGTGATCGGGCAATGCCTTATTGAGGGTACATTTATAATCCCCGCAAAGGCGGACCCCCCCCCCATCCGGCCTCACTGGTGTCACAATTGGGGTTTCCCAAGACCCATGAGGCACTGCTTCCAAGACCCCTTGGGCAACTAGCCGGTCCAGCTCTGCATCGATCTTAGGCTTTAAAGCAAGGGGGACCCGGCGTGCCTTAAGCTTAATTGGCCTAACAGCCGGGTCCAACTGAAGGGAGATTGGACGGCCCTTATATAGCCCCAACAAACCGTCAAATACGGTCGGGAACTCCGCGCAGACCTTTACAAGATCCGGGTCTGCGGTTCTAATCATATTCACCCCAATTACCTCAATGCCTAAAGGGCCCATCCAATTCCTGCCCAATAAGCTTGTGTACCGCCCTTCCATTATGAACAGGTCGAGGTTCTATCGAACCCCCTTAAATTCAATCACGAATGTTCCGACCCCTTTCAACGCTATGGGTTTTTTTTTGGAAATCTCTTAGCTTAAAGGGGGGGGGCTTCAAGTGGGAATGACCTACTGGGACAAATACCTTGGAGTGTTTTAGCTGAAATAATGGACACGGGGGATCCCGTGTCCAGAAACATGGGACATGATGTGCCCTCAATATTAACTACTACCCGAATGGAACTAGGGGCTTCTGAGCTAAGGCTGTGTACCTGCAAGAGGTCATACTGGGGCCAGGCTACATCTACCTCAACATTCACCGTCTGTCTTCCTCGCAGACTCTTGCTCTCCTCTCGACCCCCCCTTGGCCTGGCATACATGGGCGATGTGTCCCGGCTTCCCACATTGCCAACACTTAGCTTCCCGGAACTGGCAAGTCTTCCGTGGATGATCCCCACCACAACTGCCACATTGATGACCAATGGCCTCTGACGCGTTGTTCCAAGCCATCTCTCTGCCGGGCCTAGGGGCACTCCTACGCCTCATCAGTCGCACATCCTTCCCAAGTCGGAATCTTCATTGGGGCTCTTATGATGAAACCCTACTCAGCTGGGTGCCGACATGGTTCCCCCTTTCCGAACCTCTGGGATCGACTCCTTGGCTGCAATGGCGATGGCCAGGGCGTCTTCCATCTTAAGGTTTTTCTTTGAACAAAATTTCCTCAACAACTTCTTGTCCATCTGGCCGCATATAAACTGGTTGAATAAAGCCTCATTCAAGTCATTAAATTCATACCAATGTTTGCGCAATTCCGCCAAAAACGTTGCGGCTGACTCGATAGCCCAACGCCTACGATTAAAAAACTCTACCCGCTGGGACACCAGCGTTGGTTTAGGTGGTAAATGAGCCGTGATAACCCCCACCAGGTCAGAGTAGGAGAGCTGATCCACTTTCCTCAGGTGCACAAGGCTTACAGCCAGCCCACACAAGTCGTTTCCGCAGCAATTCAGGAATCAGTCTCGCCATGCACCCTCATCGATAATGCCATAGCACTGGAAAAAAGACTCCAGCTGCGCTCGACATATCTCCCACGAGTCCGGGCGGCGTATGTCAAACTCCAATAAAGCCGCTGCACCAGCCAACCCCAACTGGGGAGACGGGATGGCAGGGGTGCCTGCATGCAAGATAGCAGCGGTACCAGCATTGCTGGAGGTGCTCGTAGTCTCCCTTGAAGAATTCATGGCAGAAGCCTGGAACAGCCACTGGCTCTAATCGCTGTATGCGTACGGCGGTGCAGCATGGTCTCCTACTGGGCCACAATGCCGCTTCCATCAGCATCCCACCTTCATCACCAGTGAAATGTAGTGGGTTCCAATAAAGCCAGGCGACTCCCAGTGACTTCAGCTCTTTTTTATTACATGTTAAAAGCAAGTAAAAAGGATTAAAACCAGCCTGCATAGCAAGGAACAAACCAAGAATTATATACAATCAGGAAGTCACTCATTGGTTGGCCACTGGGTGGAGTAAGTGGCCAACAAAGCTGATTGGAGCTAACCCCGGCCAGCCAGCCCCAGCCACTAATGAGTAGAAGCTGGAAGTTTACCGGCTGGAGCCAGCAACCCGGAACTCAGCCAAAACCAATCCCAAGACACAACAATTAATAAACCCACTAAACCACTGTTATACATGTGTGTGAGTGAGCAGGACAGCACATAGTGATGCATGCGTTGTCAACAAGAAGAAAAAAGATACATAAAGTGCTATAACTAGAAAATCAATATCAATATCAATTTCAGAAACATTTTACATGGATTTTATCATAATTTCTTATCCATCAAATTAATGGCATGCTTGAAAATGTTCTTGCTAAGGTTGAGATATAGAATAGCAAATTCTACCAACAGTGCAGAGAAACTGCATACTTGCCCAACCAATTAAGACATAAAAGATCAATCAACTCTTATATGGCCACAGAAAGTAATTACAATAGAAATGGGTTACAAATTGAAAACCATCCACCAAGCCCCCCCCCAAAATTAAATGGAACAGTAGAAAATTAGACTAAAACAAATTAATTTGAGAATGATCTTAGCATCTTACAAAATTTAAAGCAACAAAAAATGAAAAATGAAAAAAAAAATACAAACAAGCAAAAAAATATCATCCAGATAGAAAACAATTGCAGTAGTGACAGAAATATTAAAAGTGGTGGCAACTTCTAAGAAATTTGAACTGAACCACATGAAAATAGGATCAAGCAATTCCAATTTATAAGGCAATTCTAGACAAATCAACTTTGGGGTTTCTTTTTCAAAGTAAAGTAAAAACACAAAATAATAGAATGCCGTAAAAATAAAGAAGAACTATTGGAGTTTTGAAAAACATTTAAGATAAGAAATTGCTTTCATTGATATTTGATATAGAAAAACAAATCTGAACAAATGGAAAATAGTGTAGTAACAACAAAAATGATTTAAAAAACCCTAAGAAAGTAAAAAATACAGAAAAAGATAAACAACTAACCATTTTATATCAAACGTTGCATCAAGAATTAATAAATGACTGGCTCACTGCCACCAGTGAACATTTCTGATCATGAAAGACAAACCAAAAGAAGCACCATCCAATTTTTTATATCCAGCACCAACTTGTTTGCATACAATGTTCAAGCTTTTAACAAGTATCATTAGCTGTAACATCTACAAATACATGATCTTAAATTCACTATACTGTTCAGTGCAAAAAAAAGAATATCAAAATTCTAGAAATATAAAAGACCATTTTTGTTAATAAAACAATATTTAAAATTGTAAAAGATGCAAAACCTTTATCTGGTTTAGATTGATTACAAAAAAATCATTTGACTCACTACCCTGTCACTGAATTAAATAATATTTGGTCATTTTTGGAAAAACAGAAAAATCATAAGGTTTTACATTATAGGGAACAAAAACTGGGAAACAACATTGATGGCAAATACAGGAGAACTTGGAAAAGTCAAAATCAGAAGATAGATAGATAGATAGATAGATAGATAGATAGATAGGTAGATAATTTTATTTCTATACCGCCCCTCTCCCGAAGGACTCAGGGCGGTGCGCAGCCAAGTAAAAACACAATACAAATTATTAAAGAAGGTCTGAGACCGAGGGAGGCCACTGTTCCTCAGACGGCCGGCTGTGAGTCCCTCCTTGTGAAGTGGGGTCATGGGGTTCAGATGGGTCTGCTGATCACATACCTGGCTCCCTGCCACTTGGCAGCAACCCTGCCCGAGCTTCTCAATGTTATCGCCGCGGTGGCGGTTGATACCCCCAGACTTATGGTCATGGGGGACTTCAACCTGCCGTCTGTGGGTGAGACGCCAGAGGTGGCTCGGGAGTCCATGGCTTCCATGACAGCTATGGACCTGACCCAGTTAATTCATGGCCCTACCCACATGGGGGGAAACATGCTGGACCTGGTCTTTGTCTCTGGACAGTGGTTGAGTGATCTCGAGATAGGGGATAGAGTCACCGAGCCCTTGTCATGGTTGGATCACTCTCTCCTTCACCTTGACCTTTGAACCACTACACCCCGCCGCAGGGAGGCGGAGCCAGTAATATGGTTCCGCCCCAGGCACCTGATGGAACCTGATAGGTTCCAGATGGAGCTTGGGCCATTTCCTGAGGCTCTGGCACACGCCTCGACTAGTGATCTAGTGGCCGCCTGGGATAGGGCAGCCACTGGAGCTCTGGATTAGGTCGTGCCTTTATGGCCTCTGACCCAGCGCCGATCTCACCTAGCTCCTTGGTTTACCAAGGAGCTGAGGGAGATGAAGTACCGGAAAAGACACCTAGAGAGTAGTTGGAGGGCCAGTCTTTCTGAAACTGACCGGACACTGGTAAGATCTCATATTAAGAATTACCTAGTGGCAATAAAAGCAGCAAAACGTACATATTTTGCTGCTCTTATTGCATCATCAGATAATCGCCCAGCCGCCCTGTTTAGGGTGACCCACTCCCTGCTCCACCAGGAAGCGTGGAAGGACCCCTTGGAGGGTAGAATCGAGGATTTTGTTCAGTAGCTGCATGACAAAATCACTCAGATTCGGGAAGACCTGGACTCCGACTGGGTAGTTTCAGGGGGGATGCCTGAGGCAGGTCTTGAGAATGTTACCTGGGATGAGTTTGACCCTGTGACCTCTGACGATGTGGACAGGATTCTGGGTGGACTGGACACGACCACATGTTTATTGGACACATGCCCCTCCTGGTTAGTGCTGACTTCCCGGGAGGTGACGCGAGGTTGGCTCCAGGGGATTATAAATGCTTCATTGGGTGAGGGTGACTTCCCCGCCGCCTTGAAAGAGGCAGTGGTGAGGCCTCTCCTCAAGAAGCCTTCCCTGGACCTGGCAGTGTTGGCTAATTATCGTCCGGTCTCCAATCTTCGCTTTGTTGCGAAGGTTATTGAGAGTGTGGTTACGCGACAGTTCCCCCAGCACCTGGATGAAACGACATATCTGAATCCATTCCAGTCGGGCTTCAGGCCTGGGTACAGCACGGAAACGGCATTGGTCACGTTGGTTGATGATCTCTGGAGGGCCCGGGACAGGGGCTGCTCCTCTGTCCTGGTCCTATTAGATCTCTCAGCGGCTTTTGATACCATCGACCATGGTATCATGCTGCACCGGTTGGAAAAGTTGGGGGTGGGGGGCACTGTGTTGCGGTGGTTCTCCTCCTTTCTCTCCGACCGGTTGCAGTCTGTGTTGGCAGGGAGGCAGAGGTTGACCCCGAGGCCCCTCATATGTGGGGTGCCACAAGGGTTGGTCCCCTCGCCCCTTTTGTTCAACATTTATGTAAAGCCGCTGGGTGAGATCATCCGTGGTTTCGGGGTGAAGTACCACCAGTATGCTGATGACACCCAGCTGTACATCCCCACCCCGGACCACCCCAACGATGCCCTTGAAGTGATGTCCCAGTGTCTGGAGGCCGTGTGGATCTGGATGGGAAGAAACAGGCTCAGGCTCAACCCATCCAAGACCAAGAGGCTGTGGTTTCCGATGTCTCGATATAGTCAGTTGATGCCATCGCTGACTATTGGGGGCGAATCGCTGGCCCCCACGGAGAGGGTTTGCAACTTGGTCATCCTCCTGGATTCACGGCTGTCTTTAGAAGATAATTTGATGACCATGACTGGGAGGATTTTTCATCAGGTTCACCTGATCCGCCAGTTGCGTCCCTTTCTGGATCGGGACTCCCTACACACAGTCACTCATGCCTTCGTCACTTCCCGCCTGGACTACTGTAATGCTCTCTACATGGGGCTCCCCTTGAGGAGCACCCAGAGGCTCCAACTGGCGCAGAGTGCAGCCGCGCAGGTAGTTATGGGAGCGACATGGCGCTCCCATGTAACATCTCTCCTGCACGAGCTGCACTGGCTCCTGGTGGTTTTCTGGGTGCGCTTCAAGGTTTTGGTTACCACCTTTAGAGCGCTTCATGGCTTAGGACCTGGCTATTTACAGGACCGCCTACTACCACAAATAGCTTCCCACTGGCTGGTACGCTCTCATAGAGAGGGGCTCCTCTGGGTGCCGTCAGCCAAAGAGTGTCGACTGGCGGCCCCCAGGGGGAGGGCCTTCTCTGTGGGGGCACCCATTATCTGGAACGAGCTCCCCCCAGAGATACGGAGGATCCTGGATCTGCGCACTTTCCGCTGCGCTCTTAAGACTTTCCTATTCCAGCAAGCCGGCCTGGCCGTATCCTTTCCCCTTTTCTTTTAAATTCTTTTAAATTTTAAAATTTAAATCTGCTTTTAAATTATTGGGATGTTTTAAATTTGTCTCAGGCTAAATTGTTTAATCTGGTTTTAATTCTGCTTCTAATTTTTGTATTTATGTATTTTATTCTGTGCCTGTTCACCGCCCTGAGTCCTTCGGGAGTAGGGTGGTATATAAATCTAAGAAAGAAAGAAAGAAAGAAAGAAAGAAAGAAAGAAAGAAAGAAAG
>WNWU01013385.1:448360-579884 GCA_012654045.1 Ptyas mucosa | reverse complement strand
GAAAGAAAGAAAGAAAGAAAGAAAGAAAGAAAGAAAGAAAGAAAGAAGGAGAGGTGTAACATGAGCGCAACGAGTTGCACCCATAATCACCCGCACGGCTGCATTCTGGACCAGTTGGAGCCTCCGAGTGCTCTTCAAGGGGAGCCCCATGTAGAGAGCATTACAATAGTCCAGTCGAGAGGTAACAAGGGCATGAGTGACCATGCGTAAGACGTCCCGGTCCAGAAAGGGATGCAACTGGCGGATCAGGCGAACCTGATAGAAGGCCCCCCTGGCCACGGCCGTCATATGCTCTTCTAAAGACAGCCGTGCATCCAGGAGGACACCCAGATTGCAAGCCCTCTCTGTGGTGGGGGGTAAAGATTCACCCCCATAGACAGTGATGGCGACAGCTGACTATACCGGGACGCTGGAAGCCACAGCCACTCGGTCTTGGAAGGGTTGAGCCTATTTCTCCCCATCCAGACCCGCACAGTCTCCAGGCAGCGGGACATCACATCAAGGGCACCATTGGGGTGGTCTGGGGTGGAGATGTACAGCTGAGTGTCATCAGAGTACTGATGTACCCTCACCCCAAAACCGCAGATGATCTCACCCAGCGGTTTCACATAAATGTTGAACAGAAGGGGCAAGAGGACTGACCCCGAAGACGAATTTTTCAAGAAGACTCATTGTCTTAATTGTTTTTTAATATGGTTCTGATGTCACTAACAGAAATTTTGAATAATCAGAGCAGGGCATATATGTTTTATGTTTGCTATATGTGGATAATTTAAAACTATATGCAAAATAAACTAGAAATGTACAGACATTTGCATGTATATTTCAAATCTTTAGTGTTGACATTTAAATGGAATTTGGATTTCATTGGTGTGTAACTCCAGCAATTATTCGATGGAATTGAATAATATAAAGATACTAAAATGATATCAAAATGGAGGAAAGTTATCTGGGTGTTTCAGAAACAAATATTATTTGACTAGCCAACTGAATCTAACTGAAAAAAAGAAAACCAGAACTGAATGTGTAAAAGTTAGAAAAGTTTGGAAATTGAAGCTGACTCATGTAATACAATCAAATCTATTAATACTTGAGCTGTCCCTGTAATGCAATACTGAGCAGATGTTGTTGACTTGACAGAAGCAAAAATTAGATGCTTTAGACTGCACATCTCCCAATGCTATGATAATACATCATACACAGTACCTCAAATCAGGATAGATTGTGGTGAAAAGGAAAAATTAGTGCCTCTTCCAATAGTGGAAGCTTAAATCAGAGGTCTAAGTCATTACACAAAGGCAAACAAAGAGAGGATGTTAATAAATATCTGCAAGGAAAGCATTCTGAATGTTGTTTATTTGTTGTTTATGTTTATTTGATTTATATACCGCCCTTCTCCCCGAGGGGACTCAGGGCGGTGAACAGGCAGAGATAAAAAACATGAATACAAAATTTAAAACCGAATTAAAACCAAATTAAACAATTGCCCAACAATTCAAACCCATTTTTTAAAAAAATATATAAATCCCAGATCTAAAAATTTGGATTATACAATTTAAAATTTTCTTATAAAAAGGGGAGATACTATGCCAGGCCCGCTTGATGGAATAAAAAAGTTTTTAACTCACGGCGGAAAGCACGAAGGTCCGGGATCCGCCGAATCTCTGGGGGGAGATCGTTCCAGATAGTGGGTGCTCCCACAGAGAAGGCTCTCCCCCTGGGGGCCGCCAGTCGACATTGTTTGGCCAACGGCACCCGGAGGAGTCCTTCTCTATGGGAGCGTACCGGTCGGTGGGAGGCTATTGGAGGTAGTAGGCGGTCCCGTAAGTACCCGGGTCCTAAGCCATGGAGCGCTTTAAAGGTGGTAACCAACACCTTGAAGCGCACCCGGAAGACCACCGGGAGCCAGTGCAGCTCGCGCAAGAGCGGTGTCACATGAGAGCGCCACGTCGCTCCCATCACCACCCGCGCGGCCGCACTCTGCGCCAGCTGGAGCCTCCGGGTGCTCCTCAAGGGGAGCCCCATGTAGAGAGCATTACAGTAGTCCAGGCGGGAGGTGACAAGGGCATGAGTGACCGTGAGTAAGGAGTCCCGATCCAGGAAGGGGCGCAACTGGCGGATCAGGCGAACCTGATGAAAAATCCTCCCGGACACAGCCGTCAGATGGTCGTCTAAGGACAGCCGTGAGTCCAGGAGGACGCCTAAATTGCGCGCCCTCTCTGTGGGGGCCAATGATTCGCCCCCAATAGTCAGTGATGGTACTAGCTGACTATATCGGGACGTCGGTAACCACAGCCACTCAGTCTTGGATGGATTGAGTCTGAGCCTGTTCTTCCCCATCCAGATCCGCACGGCCTCCAAGCACCGGGACATCACTTCAAGGGCATCGTTGGGGTGGTCTGGGGTGGAGATGTACAGCTGGGTGTCGTCAGCGTACTGATGATATCTCACCCCAAAACCACGAATGATCTCACCCAGCGGCTTCACATAAATGTTGAACAGGAGGGGTGAGAGAACCGATCCCTGTGGCACCCCGCATATAAGGGGCCTAGGAGTCGATCTCTGCCCCCCTGCCAACACCGACTGCGACCGGTTGGATAGAAAGGAGGAGAACCACTGTAACACAGTGCCTCCCACCCCCAACTCTTCCAACCGGTGCAGCATGATACCATGGTCGATGGTATCAAAAGCTGCTGAGAGATCTAATAGGACCAGGACAGAGGAACACCCCCTGTCCCGAGCCCTCCAGAGATCATCAACCAACGTGACCAATGCCGTTTCCGTGCTGTACCCGGGTCTGAAGCCCGACTGGAACGGATCCAGATACGTTGTTTCCTCCAGGTGCTGGGAGAACTGTCGCGTAACCACACTCTCAACAACCTTCGCCAAAAAGCGAAGGTTGGAGACCGGACGATAATTTACCAACATTGCCGGGTCCAGGGAAGGCTTCTTAAGGAGAGGCCTCACCACCGCCTCTTTCAAGGCGGCGGGAAAATCACCCTCTCCCAACGAAGCATTTATAATCTCCTGGAGCCAGCCTCGCGACACCTCCCGGGAAGCCAGTACTAGCCAGGAGGGACACGGGTCCAATAAACAAGTGGTCGCGTTCAGTCTACCCAGAATCCTGTCCACGTCCTCAAGGGTCACAGGATCAAACTCAATCCAGGTAATGGTCTCAAGACTTGCCTCGTCCCCTCCCCCTGGAACCACCCAGTCGGAGTCCAGATCTTCCCGAATCTGAGTGATTTTATCATACAGATATTGAACAAAGTCCTCAGCTCTCCCCTCCAAGGGCTCCTCCCGCACTTCCTGTTGGAGCAGGGAGCGGGTCACCCTAAAGAGGGCGGCTGGGCGGTTATCTGATGATGCAATAAGAGCAGCAAAATAGTGACGTTTTGCTGCTTTTATCGCCACTAAGTAAGTCCTAATATGGGCTCTCACTAGTGTTCGGTCGGATTCAGAGCGACTGGCCCTCCAACTACTCTCTAGGCATCTTTTCCGGCGCTTCAACTCTCTCAGCTCCTCGGAGAACCAAGGGGCCAGTTGAGATCGGCGCCGGATCAGAGGCCGCAAAGGCACGACCCGATCGAGAGCTCCAGCGGCCGCCCTATCCCAGGCGGCCACTAGGTCTCCAGTCGAGGCGTGTGCCAGCGCCCCAGGAACTGGCCCAAGCTCCATCTGGAACCTATCAGGTTCCATCAGGCGCCTGGGGTGGAACCATCTTATCGGCTCCGCCTCCCTGCGGCGGGGTGCAGCGGTTTGAAAGTCAAGACGGAGGAGGGAGTGATCAGACCATGACAAGGGCTCGATGACTAAGTCCCCTATTTCAAGATCACTCTGCCATTGTCCAGAGACAAAAACCAAATCCAGCGTGTTTCCCCCTGTGTGGGTAGGGCCATGAATTAGTTGGGTCAGGCCTATGGCTGTCATGGAAGCCATAAACTCCCGAGCTACCTCCGACGTCTCACCCACAGATGGCAAATTGAAATCCCCCATGACAATAAGTCTGGGGGTATCAATCGCCACCGTGGCGATAACATCGAGGAGCTCGGGCAGGGCTGTTGCCACGCGGCAGGGAGCCAGGTACGTGATCAGCAAGCCCGACTGAACCCCATGACTCCACTTCACAAGGAGGGACTCACAACCAGTCTTCTGAGGGACAGTGGCCTCCTTCGGTCTCAGACCTTCATTTATAATAACCGCTACTCCCCCGTCCCTGCCCTGTACCCTTGGCCGATGAAATGCAAGGAAACCTGGTGGGCACATTTCAATGAGGGGAACCCCCCCCCTCCTGGCCCAACCAGGTCTCCGTAATACCTGCCAGGTCCGCTCCCCCCTCCGAGATAAGATCACAAATGAGGGGGGCTTTATTTACTACGGACCTGGCATTGCACAGCATCAGCCGAAGGGTCGGGCCCTGAGGGTCTGTGCAACCTGGGGAACGGGAGGAGCCTTGGGGGCTGGAGCGCACTACCGTTTGCAAACAACGGGTGCACGCTCCCCGAACACGATATGACCCCCTGATGTGGCAGAATCAAAGGTGGCATACAAAAACAAGCAATTGCAGTAATAAAGAAAAAAATTGGAAACATAAACTCCTTCATGAGGAAGAAATTTAAGGCAAGATAAATAACACAACTTGCAATGGTGACATCACAAGAAGTCATTCAGAGAAGAATTTGCTTCTCTATATTGCAATGTTTTCTTGAAGAAATACTACTTCACTTGGCATATTATAGATGGAGAAGAATGGAATCTCAGTGCAATTCCTTCTCTAATTTTCCCAGGCATAATTCTAGCACTTGAAGAAAAGCTTGTCAACAGATTACTGTTGCTCTGTGTGAAACAGCTCTAGATCAAATAAAGAAGATGGCAGATAGAGAACATCTTTTGTTGTAGCTTTCTAGCTAGACAGGGGTCTGCAACCTTAAGCACTCAAAGAGCCATTTGGACCAGTTTCCCACAGAAAAAAAACACAACGGGAACCACAAAACCTGGGTGGGCATGGCCAACTTAATGTCACTCATTCCCACCCAGTCACATAATCCCCTAGCCATGCCTACTCAGCCACAAAACCATTCTCTCACTATGTCTCTCTCCCCCTCTCCCTATCATCCACTCTCTCTCCCCCTCTCCCTCCCCCTACCCCTCTCCCCCTCTCCCCCTCTCCCCGTCTTTCTGTATCTGTCTGTATCTCTCTGTGTGTCTTTCCCTATCTTCCCTCTCTATCTCTCTCCCTCTCTTCTCTCTCCCCCACTTTGTGTCTCTCCCTCTCTTCCTCTGTATCACTCTCCCCCCTCTCCCTATCTTCCCCTCTGTGTGTGTGTGTGTGTGTGTGTGTGTGTGTCTCTCACCCTCTCTCTGTGTATCACTCTGTATGCATTTATGTCTCTCTCCCCCGCTCTATGTGTGTGTGTGTGTCTCTCTCTCTCCCTTCCTCCCTCTCTCTCTCCCTCCCTCTCTCTTTTGGAAAGCTGCTGCTGGGCCAAGCCAGCAAGCTCTTCTTTGGGTGCTTCGCTCCTCCTTTTATTTCATCTTTTTGGAAATCCAGGCTGTCTGAGGAACATTCACCAGCAGCAGCGCAGGCTTCCCTTCGGGCAATCATCCTCCTTCTCACCTCCTTCTCCACTTGCAACACCCTGGCTGGCTGTGGCTGAGCCTGGAGCATGTGCATGCATGGGGGGGCCCTCCTCAAGCAAGTGCCAAAGCGCAGGAAAGGCACGTGTGGGATGGGCAGCCACTCGCTTAAAGAAGGTCTTAATAGGATGCAACGGGATGCAGCTTCTCTCCTGCACTACAGCTCTGACCATCGCCTTGCCATGTCATCCCCCATTGGCCGAGCACAGAGGGCGTGAACTCCATCCCAAAGCAGCAGGAAGTGAAGGCTGCCTTACACGCAAATGTGGTGCGAAGGCAGGTACAGGGCCGCTTCGCTCTTGCACTCTCCGACAACCCTCCTCCTCCTCCTCTCGTGGCCCTCTGGCCAGCTGTGGCTGAGCTGGGAGCATGCGCATGTGTGGGGAGGCCCTCCTCAAACAAGCGCCAAAGCACAGAAAAGCACCACATTTGCGCGTAAGGCAGCCTTCGCTTCCTGCTGCTTCGAGATGGAGTTCATGCCCCCCACGCTTGGCCGAAGAGCTGCCAGGGGTGGAGGACGACACAGCAAGGCGATGGCTGGAGCTGTAGTACAGGAGAGAAGCCACATCCTGTTGCATTCTGTTAAGATCCTCCTTAAGTGAGCGGCCCATCCTTTCCGCATCTTTCCTGTGCTTTGGCGCTTGCTTGAGGAGAGTCTCCCCACTCATGTGCATGCTCCGGGCTCATCCACAGTTGGCCAGAGGGTCACGAGAGGAGGATGGGGAGGGTCATGCGAAGGGAAGCCTTTGCTCCTCAGCCAGCCCAGATTTCCAAAAATATCCAAAAAAGAAATAAAAGGGGCAAGGGGTGAGGGGCGAGGGGCGAGACCAACCAGTGATGGGACAGGGAGCCACAGCAGAGGGCCCAAAGAGCTGCATGTGGCTCCAGAGCCATGGGTTGCCGACACCTAAGCTAGGGAAATATGGGCAGAAACATGCTTCTACATAAGCTTGACTTTTTTGAATTAAGACATTTTTGTACACGCAAATGCCATGAGAATTGTGCATTTCACTGCACTGCATAGTAGAGCTTTCCTCCTAGTTCTGTGATGTCGAACCTATGGCACGCGTGCCACAGGTGGCATGCATAGCCATATCAGTGGGCATGCCAACTCAGCTTTGGCATGCATGCACGCGCCAGCCAGCTGATTTTTGGGCCTTCTGGACCTACCAGAAGTAGGGAAACAAGCTGTTTCCTGCCTCCGGAGGGCCAGGGGTGGGTGGGTGGGGAAGGCCCGTTTTTCTTTCTTACCTGGCTTTGTATGCATCTGCGGAGGGCAAAAACAGCCTTTCCCATGCCCTCGGAGGCCCTCCAAAGGCCTGAAACGGCCCATTTCCCAACTCCCAGTGGGACAGGAAGTGAAGTTTTTTGCTGTCCCCAGCCTCCAGAGACTCCTAGAGCTGATAACTGATGCCTTGTCTTGATTCAACTTGCTATTCTATGTATTTTGTATATTTTTTGTGTGTAGTGGTGAAGATTTGAAAACCATATAGTTACAAAATCATACCATGCCAAAATAGAACATATAGAGATCCAAATTTAGAACTGAACCTGAGTTTTTAGATCAAAAAGAATTGAACTTGAACTAAATGCCTGCAGAGCATGGTCAAAAGTCAAGATGGCAATAGTGATGGTGCAGTTGAAACTATCAATTTTTATATGAGTTGTATACACAATATACATAAAAAACAGCTGGAGCTTTGGCCACATTGTTGTGGTCAGCATCCTGACTTTTTTTTTTACTTTACACTCCTGAATTTAGAAATTAAGCACCCTATGTAGATGTTTCTGTTGTGGCCAGGAACCCCATTCCTATCAGCTCAAATCTCTGTTGGAAGCAGTATTGTACTAATGTTATGCTTATGTAAGTACTGCATGTTTTAAAAAAATCTTTAGCACACAACTGGGAGGTGTGAAAAATGCAGAAAGCATTCAAGAAGGGAAGATAGCAAATTTGAATTGTTATAAAAAGTGACATATAGGTAGTCCTTGATTTATAATCACAACTGAGCTCAAAATTTCTGTTGGTAAGTTAATTTTGCCCCAGTTGTTAAGTTAGTAATACAGTTATTAGGTGAATCTGACTTCTCCATTGACTTTGCTTGTCAGAAGGCCGCAAAAGGTGATCATGTGACTCAGAGGTGGTATTCAGCAGGTTCTGACCAGTTCTGGAGAACTGGTAGCAAATTTTGAGTAGTTCAGAAAACCGGTAAATACCACCTCTGACTGGCCCTGCCCTCATCTATTCTCTGCCTCCCAAATTCCAGCTGATCAGGAGGAAATGGGGATTTTGCAGTAACCTTCCCCCGGAGTGGGGAAGGAATGGAGATTTTACAGAGACCTCTTCTTAAGCCACTGCGGGCCAGACGTATTCGAGATGGCTGAATCCCTCTGCGAGCCAACCCCAGTCCAGACTGTTCCCTGGGATGTGCTCCAAGCCACCCTCAAGAGCCACTACGCTCCTGTTCCATCTAAGTTTGTACAGTGCTACGCATTTCGGCAACGTGTACAAAAATAAGGTGAACCGATCAGCGTGTACATGGCAAGCCTCCGCAAAGCCGCCACGCATTGCAACCATCAAGATTTGGATGACGTGCTGCTCGAACAATTGATATGTGGCGTAAGAGATACGAGACTTCAGAGAAGGCTACTCGCAAAGCCAGATCTAACTCTAGCAGGTGCTCTAGACGAAGCCAGAGCACATGAAGCTTCCACGAAGGCTGCCGAGATGCTGCAACGCCCAGCGGCAACCAAAGATGCCCCCAAATGCACGCCGGTACACTGGGAGGAAGAGAGAACCAGCACCGAGGAAGAATCAGACGAGGACGTTTTCCACACGGAAAAAAGGAAAAAAGAACCAAATAGCCACCGAGGAAATTGCTCTAGCTGTGGTGGAGCTCACGAGAGACAGTTTTGCAAGTATCAAGACGCCGTTTGCAGGCGTTATGAAAAGAAGGGTCACTTGGGGAGAGTCTGTAGAGCTATAATTCCAAGAAGCTACCAATCACGTGACCACAAAGCCAACCAGAACCGGCTCGTTCGAAGCAACCAAAGATGGTGTCGCAAAAAACTGGAGCAAAAATCAAAAGTGGGAAGCTTTCAGCACAAACATCGACCATGCCAGTACATCGGTGGAAGAGAAGGTCTACACGAAGGTAGAGATTGAAGGGAGGCCTTGCGAGATGAAATTGACACCGGGTCTGCCCTGTCAATTATGTCCTGGGCAACCCTGAAGACCATCATTCCCAACTTCAAGAAAGCTCAACTGACATGGCAAAGAGTTCGTCTACTCAACTACCAGAAGAACAGGGTTCCATTGGAAGGTGTCGGCACATTCCGAGTCACCTATGGCGACATCCAGAAAGAGCTACCCCTGACAATTGTAAGCCAGCCGCTACCGAGTCTTCTGGGACTAACGTGGTTCCGAGCCCTTGGCATGGGTTTCACAGGCGTCCACAGTCTGAACAAACCATCCCTGAAAGACAGTCTCCTGCACGAGTTCCAGGATGTTTTCGGAGAGGAGCTAGGCAAGTACGTGGGGACCCCCATTTCATTTAATTTAGACCCCAACATGACCCAGGTCAGGTTAAAGGCAAGACAAGTGCCACTTGCCTTAAAACCAAAAATTGATGTGGAATTGGACAAATTAATTAAGCAGGGGGTGTTGGATCCTGTTGATCACGCCAAATGGGAGACCCCAATAGTTACCCCAGTAAAGGCGGACAGGTCTTTAAGAATTTGTGCTGACTACAAGTGCACGATAAACAAGGCCGTTGCAGCAGAGCGCCTATCCCGTGGCGATAGTGCATCATCTACTACACTCCCTGGGGCCCAGCAAAATCTTTGCCAAATTAGACCTGGCACAGGCATATCAGCAATTGCCAGTCGATGATGCCACCGCTGAAGCGCAAACAATCGTGACCCACAGGGGTGCTTTTAAATGCACGAGGCTTCAATTTGGGGTTAGCGTTGCCCCGGGGTTATTCCAAAGCACCATGGAGCACCTGTTACAAGGACTTCCGGGGGTGGTGCCATATTTTGATGACGTCCTAATCAGCGCGATAAACGAATCTCAACTGGGTGACAGAGTCAGGCAAGTCCTCATGAAATTTAGAGAAGCGGGACTTAGACTTAAAAAGAAGAAATGCATGATCGCTGTCCCCTCTGTAGACTTCCTGGGGTATAGGGTCGATGGAACGGGCATCCACCCCATGGAAATCAAAGTGAGAGCCATAAGAAATGCTCCCACCCCTAAGTCAAAAACAGAGCTTCAAGCTTTTCTGGGGCTATTGAATTTTTACTCTATGTTTCTTAAGGATAAGTCTACCGTAGCTGAACCCTTGCACAAATTACTTGGAAAAAACGTTCCTTGGGTGTGGGGCAAAGTTGAATCAACCACATTTAATGCAGTAAAGAGACTCTTGTCAGAGGACAGTTTCCTTATACAATACAACACTGAACTGCCGTTAGTACTCGTTTGCGATGCATCCCCGTTTGGAGTTGGCGCCGTCCTGAGCCATAGACTGCCGAATGGTTTAGAGGCGCCTATAGCATACTACTCTTGAACCCTGTCGCAGAGCGAAATTATAGTCAGTTGGACAGGGAGACTTTAGCCGCTGTTGCGGGAGTAAAAAAGTTCCATGATTATCCTTTTGGCCGGACATTTGAACTGATTACTGATCACAGGCCTTTGTTGGGACTCTTAGCAGGGGACAGGCCTACTCCTATTGCCCTGTCTCCTCGAATGACCAGGTGGGCAATTTTCCTGTCTGCCTACTCATACCAACTGATCCACAGACCCAGATGAACTCTGGGCCATGCTGATGCCCTCAGCTGATGCCCCCTTCCCAACATCCTGGAAGACCCTACACCTGAGGCTCCTGTTCTTTTGATCGATGTATTGATTCTGGGGCCAATCTCCTCTTGCTAGGTGGCACGGGCATTTACTAAGGACACTGTCATTTGCACTGTGATGGGCTGGGTCATGAGGAGATGACCAACCAAGGTGGACAGTGAGGAATTTCTACCATTCTTTAATAAGAAAAATGATTTGTCAATGTAAGGGGGGTGTCTATTGTGAGGTGATAGGGTGGTTATTCCCTCACGGTTGCGAACGCGAGTCTTGGAATTACTGCATGAAGGCCATCCTGTGTCGGGTTTGGACATAATCTCAAATAAATTTCATTCTCAAACACAAAGTCTTTAAGGAATCTCTCATTTATTGAAGAATTTACGATCCGACCTAAACTCATATGCAGCCAAAACTGATTCTCTGAAACCAACCCCTCCCCTTCTGCCTCTCAAAATCTCAATGCCCATTGGCCATCTTCCAAGTCAGTCTCTTCTGCCAACTACTTCAGATCACAGGAATGTCCCCCTCCCTTCATCACCTCCCCCTCCCTTCATCACCTATCTATAAAGGGGGAGAAGAACACTAGATCAAAAGCCAAGCTACTACAACTTCAAACTGCTACTGCTAGCTCCGTTTTTTTTCTTTTCTTTTTGATCTTCATGGCAGTGATGAAAATAGAGCAACTTAGATCGCTGACATCCGGCCCCTCTCCCTTCATTTCTCAGAAGCGGCCTGCCGGGGGGGGGGACAACAAGTTAAACATCGTTATCCCATCCGAAGGTGTGCCCCCCCTCCCGGCTTTCTCGGGTGATCTGCATGGAATTTGGCTATAAGGTGGTCAGCTTGGATGTTTGTGCTCCTCACCCAGGAAGCCTCTTATAGAGGGTAACCTTTCCATTTAATTAAATATTGAAGGCACCCCCTGTGCCACCTTGAATAGAGGATTCGCTGTACCTCATAGTGAGTTTGTCCCCCAATGACCAGGGGACCGGGTGGGGGTCACATGGTACCGGCCTTAGAGGTGACCCCACTACTGGCTTTAAAAGGCTGCTGTGGAATACGGGGTGTATCTTCCCTAGGAGCCGGGGCAGCTGCAATTGTACTGTAACCGGGTTGATTATTTTTACTATAGGGAACGGTCCTATAAATTTCGGACCCAATTTTTTACTCGGGAGTCTGAGTCTCAAATACTTGGTGGAGAGGTAGACTTTCTCGCCTACTCGGAATGGCCTTTGGGGAGTTCGATGCTTGTCTGCTGGTTTCTTATAGGATTGTGCTGCCTTGTTCAATGCCCTCTTAAAGTTCTCCCAGGTGTCTCTCAACATTGCCATCCAATCGGTCAAACTGACTGAGGAAGGGGGCTCCCTTGGGTACTCTGGCATGGGGACGAAATCCATGCCACTTACTATTTTGAACGGGGTTAATCCCGTGCTACTGTGGATAGCATTATTATACGCGACCTCTGCAAAAGATAGGAGGTCTGCCCAATTGGACTGTTGATAGTCAACGTAGCATCTTAAGTATTGCTCTATCATAGCATTCAGTCTCTCTGCCCCCCCCTCCCATTGGTGCTCGGGTGAAATGCTGAGCTGAGGCCTTGGGACGACCCTATGGAATGTAGGAACTCCCTCCAGAATTTTGCTGTGAATTGGACTCCTCGGTCGGAGATAATCCTTCGAGGGACTCCATGCAGGCAGTAGATGTGTTTCAGGAACAGTTTGGACAACTGACGAGCTGAGGCAGCCCACTGCAAGGAATAAAGTATGCCTGTTTGGAGAATAAGTCTATTACAGTCCAGATCACTGTATTTCCACCGCTCCTCGGTAGCTCTACTATAAAGTCCATCGCAATCTCCTCCCATGGTCTTGTCGGTTCAGCTACTGGTTGCAACAGTCCAGGAGGGCATCCTGGTCATGTCTTCACCGTGGCACAAATGGTGCAACTTTTTACATAACTGTCTACGTCCTTTCTCATGTGGGGCCACCAGAACTGTCTTCGTACTAAGTGCAGAGTCTTTAGGAAACCGAAATGTCCTGCTGGCTTAGCGTCGTGGCTCCTCTTCAGGATTAAGATGAGTAGAGTCTGTGGGACATAAAGCTTTGTCCCCTTCCAGGCTAGGTCATCCCTTTTTGCCAGGAGACGTTGATTGTCTCGGAACCAGGGGTCCGCTGCTGTTTCAGTGTTGAGTTTTGTCATTAGCTCACTTTCAAGTTGGTCTTGCTGGTCACGGCATCGCCGTCTGGTGACCACCTGACCCACGACCTGGAGAGAAGGGATAATGGCGTTCACTACCTGCTCCCGTTCACTGTTATATTGAGGCATCGGCCAAGAAATTCTTCCCCCCTGGGATGTGTTTGAGCTCGAAGTTGAAACGATTGAAGTATTGCACCCAGCGGACTTGCCTGGGTGACAATTTCCATGGGGTTCTAAGGGCCTCTGGATTTTTGTGATCAGTCCAAACTTCGAACGGCCTCTGGGCCCCCTCTAGTAGGTGTCGCCAGGTTAGCAGGGCCCATCTTACCGTGAACGCTTCCTTCTCCCATGCCGCCCATCACCTCTCTGTGTCGGTGAGCTTTTGGGAGGTGTAGGCGCAAGGTTGTAGGCTCCCTTGGCCATTCTTTTGGAGAAGTATGGCTCCAACTGCCACGTCGCTGGCATCAGCTTGGATGAGGAAAGGCTGTTCGGGGTCAGGGTGCTTTAGGACCGGCTCTTTTGCAAACATCTCTTTTAGCATATCGAATGCCTGTTGGCAGGTTGGGTCCCACAGTAGGGGCTGTCCCGGGTGGGGCTTCATTGTCGGACTCCCCGTCTTTAGGAGGTCCATCAGGGGTTTGGCAATTTTTGCAAACAAGGGGATGAATTGTCTGTAGAAGTTTGCGAAACCTAAGAAACTCTGCAGTTGTCTGCGTGTGCGAGAGGGTTTCCATTGTAGAACTGATTGTACTTTGGCTGGATCCATCTCTACCCCCTCATTTGATATTTGGAAACCTAAGTAGTCTAGGCGTGATTGGTGGAAATCACATTTTGACAGTTTGACATACAGGTTAGCCCCCAGCAGTTTCTCCAATACTTATCCCAGAGCCAGGATAGGATCAATCAACTCCCTGACACCTGGTAGCAGTCGGACGGTTCAAAGTTATGGCTTTTTCCTTGTTTGTTACTTCTGATAAGACCTCTAGGCTAGTTAGCTAGAATGATTAATTTTGCGACTGCGGAACGCTAATTTTAGTTATCTACTAACATGCCGAAGAAGAAAAAAGGCAAAATGAAACAAAGATCATTCCTCATAAGTGATGTGATTGATCTTTCCAAAGAAGAAGAGACAGAAAGGAGGTTTTCAAGTTTTCGGCCGCTTTCTTCAGCAACCCGACTAGGAGAAACAGCCATGGGAGAAACTCAAACTGATAAAATGCTCTCGCAGAGGCTTCAGGAACAAGAATATAGTACTGCTGCTTTTGAAGGCGATGAACGACTGAGGTCAGTAATATCTCCTTCTAATTATCCATTTTCACAAACAATTCTTGTAGGACCCCTCAGATTTTGAAATGCTTGGTGCAAGGCCAAAGTTTTCACAAACCGCAGAGCATTTTTCCTCCCACACACAGAGAGAAAAGATTTGTTGTTCTCCTCAAAGCCCCAAACTTACTCAGCGTGAGAAAGATATCAAGTTCTATTGGGAGCATATCAAATATCATGACAATCAACTATCCCAGTTTAAGATGGATTTGCTTCTGCTTGAGCAAGATAAGGGAGAGCCTCGTGACTTAAAAATCTCTAAAAGCGCCATTTTGGCTTCTTCTTCAGAGCCAAAGACACACCCCCTGGTGGATTCTGTGTCAGGCCAATTAAAACAGAGAGCAGTGCACACGTCACATGAAATCCTCCCTGGTCAAATTACAAGTGCCACACAAGCAGACCTGCCTGAAACTATAGGTGCAGCACCATCTGCTGGCGAAAGTAATTTACTAGAGGAAGCTGAAAGGCAACACAGTTTACATGAACATTTTGAATTGTTGCAGCAGACGTTAGCAAACATGTCCTTGGCTCGTTCAAATATTCAGGCTGAAATGCCACAAGTGTTTCCACAGACCCGATCTTCTACACCCCCTGGTGGTGTTGGTGTCTCTATAGATGGAACACAAGAACGCTTAATGCAGCAAAGGCAAGCTCAAGCACAAATGGCAGCTGGAATGCAGCAGATTCCAATGCAACAGCCACAAATGCCTGTATATGTGCCTCCAGCCATGGCACAACCAAGACCAGCTCCTGGTCCACCTCCAGTGGCACAGCCAGCATATCAAATGCATGTTCCTCACCAGGCATTTTCTGTTGCCCCACTAACTGATGAGTCCAAACTAAAAATGTCAGGACAGAATTATAAGGCCTGGGTCAGTGAGATTACACTATTGCTTCTCAGAGAAGGCACTCACTGCATGATTTTTAATCCTCCTGCTCAGCCATGGACTCCTGCAATAAGAGACTTAGAGATTAGAGCTCGCACAACATTATTGATGTCCATGGATACTGAACTGCAGGTCACTTTTCCGCCTGATGCAACAGCCCAACAAATTTGGGCCCAATTGGAAAATTGCTACAGGCCCGTTTCAATTGAATCTTCGTGTTTGCTCATGTCTGAGCTCCACGGTTCGAGATTGAAACCTGGTGATCAAATTGGAGGACATTTGACCAAACTGAAAGGAATCAGAACAGAATTGAGAGAAAGAGGTCATAATATTGATGATATTCAAATGATTAGCATTATCATTAACTCATTGAACTATGACTGGAAAGATGCTGTTACAAAAATTAACCAAGTCCCTATTGCTCAACGCACAGTGGACAATATATGTAGACTTTTAATTGAACAAGAGGCATTCATGCTAGCCCCGCCACATTTGAGAAGACCACCCGCATCAAGGGCTCCAGTGAGGCGTCCCTTCTAAGGAAGGGCCTACGTTCCAAGGATGCCAAAATGCAACATCTGCAATCGTGTGGGACATGCCACCCGGGATTGTCCCCAATGAGCTCCAGCTCCAGTCTCATACCAGCCCAGAGGAACAGACTCCAGAGGCAGAGGCAGAGGCGGAAGACAAGGTCGTCATGGTCCAACGCGTGATTCACAAGCTCCACTTGCTACATTGGCATTAACCAACGATCCACAACCTCATCCAGAGTACGATAGACGGCTTTTGTGGACTTTGGACAGTGGTGCAGCATTGCATGTTACCTACAGAAAAGAACTTTTCACAGAGATGCATGAGCCTGAACCTGAGCTACGAGAACTTTATTCTTTTTCCAATCATCCTTGTAAGGTCATAGGAAAAGGAACTGTTTATGTTGAAGAGCTCGATTCATTCATCCCTGATGTTTATTACATACCAACTGCAAATAGCAATTTGCTTAGTCAAGCCCACTTATCTAGAGCTTTAAAGTTCCAGGTTCACCACCTTGAAAAAGCAAGTTACATAGTTAAAAGTGGAGATATTGTTGCTGAAACCATGTTGATTGGTGGTGTTTATTACTTAAAGCCAAAGCCTAAATTGCAAGCACAGGCAAGTATGCAAACTCCAAAGAAGGAGAGCGCAGGCCCAGAGAGAGATGTTCCAGAGAGAGATCCTGTTGCTACTCCAAAGATTTCTAAAGCCAACAAAAAGAAAATTAGGAAACAGGTTGCTCAGAGCAAGCCTGAGGTTCCTCATAACACTGTTAATGTTGAAAATTCACTAACTGATAAACCTTTGCATTACAGGTGTATCCACAAGTGGCATAGAAGATTGGGGCATGCCGGTTTCCGTGTTCTTAGAAAAATGGCAGAGTTCGCAAAAGGTTTGGATCTAAAGGGGTGTAAGGTGTTTTTGGATTGTGCTGTCTGCAAGAAGGCCAAATCCAAAGCAGCAGCCATTCCCAAACACACTACATGCCTGTCAACATGCATTTTTGATTTGGTACACACTGACATAGTCAGTCCTTTTCCACCAACACTTGGTGGTAGGAAATATTTTCTGACAATTGTTGATAATTATTCAAGATATGGATGTATATCCTATGAAAGAAAAATCTGAGACTTTTCAAATCTTTAAAGACTGTAGCCCTTGTTTCTACCCAACACCAAGTTCGCATCGCCAGAATCCAGAGTGATCGTGGTGCTGAATTCATGTCTCAGCGTTTCCAGGACTGGATGCGTAAGAATGGAATTATCCATCAGACTTCAGGTCCTTACACACCGGCTCTTAACGGGGTTGTAGAACGACGACAAGGGGTCCTGCAAACCATGATGTGTTGTCTCCTAGAAGATACCAACCTTAGTATTCCATACTGGGGTGAAGCTACCAAATATGCAAATTATATTGTCAACCGTACTTGGAGCAGTGTAATAAATCAGACTCCTTTCTTCATGATGTATGGTTACAAGCCCGATCTCAAAAACCTCCATATTTTTGGTTCATACGCTATGGTGAACATTCCCTTAGCTCAAAGAAGAAAAGGAGGTCCAGTAGCAAAGAGACTGAGATTTATGGGTATTGATGATAACTCAAAATGGAGCAAATTTATTGACTCCAAACATGTAATTGTGATTTCCCAATCTGCTAATTTTGAGGAAGATGTTGACTGGACCAGGATTCATTCCAATGATCCTGGAGTTTATTTTCCTAGAGATTATGTTGTTGATGCCATGCATCCTGATGATCAAGATTCACAGGCAAATGTTCCATCCACCAGTTCTTCTCAACCCGATGTTCCGTCTTCGTAAGCCGCAGATGCTGATGCTAGCGACGAATGTGAGGACGAGGACGAAGCAGAAGAAGAATGGACTGTTGTTCTGAGATGTTCCAAGAGGGCCACAAAAGGAATCCCTTCACAACGATTTTCGTGGCAACTGACAAAATCACCCTTGCCTTTGATTTGCAATGTTACACTTCCACCTAATACGTTCACACAAATCAAGTATCTTCCTGATTCAGAGCAAGAGAAGTGGTATGATGCAATGCAGATTGAAATGGACAGTCTAAAGAAACTTAAGGTATTCACTCCTGCAAAACATCCAGTAAACAAAAGAATCATTGGCACTCGATGGGTCTACAGAATCAAAAAGAAACCAAATGGTGAGTCATTGTACAAGGCCAGACTTGTAGCTCAGGGTTTCGCTCAACGTTATCCTGAGGACTACACAAATACCTACTCACCGACAGTCAGAACTGAGAGTGTAAAAATTGCTTTAGCAACTGCAACTATCCTTGGTTTAGAAGTTTTCCAGTTCAATGTTGACAGGGCTTATCTACATGCTGACCTAGATGAAGAGATCTATGTGAGAGGTCCTCCAGGGTTCCGACAGCAAGAAGGGGATACCTGGTTTCTACAAAAAAGTCTTTAAGGTCTGAAACAGTCTGGTTTAATGTCTTATGTCTTACTGTCTTATGTCTTACTGACAAACTAAATTCAATGTGGTTTATTAAGTCCAAAACTGATGAGTGCGTGTTCACAAAAAGATCTAACAATGCATATGAAATAGTTCTTGTTTATGTTGATGACATTGTTTATATTGGTCCAAATAAGCAGATGAGTGAAAGTTTTGCCAAAGCTTTGCAGAGATACTTCACATTGAAATCTTTAGGTCATATTAGCACTTATTTAGGTGTTCAGATTGACAAAACACAGAAGGGGTTTAATCTTTCACAAGAAGATAAAATTGAACAAATTTTGCATCATTGCAATATGAAGGATGCTAACACAACGAAGACATCCATGCAAACAGATTTTCACAACTTGACACAAGAACCGAGTCCTGAGTTCTAGGATCAAACACTTTATCATTCAGTCATTGGGTCACTGTTTTACATTAGTAGTTGGACCAGACCCGACATTGCACTTAGTGTCAATCTCTTGTCACGACACATAGGTAAGGCAAAACAGTTTCATTGGACATGTGTTAAGAAATTATTGAGATACCTAAGGCACACAAAACACATGAAGTTATTGTTAGAACCAACACATACTGATTATGCAGAGTTATGTTGTTATGCAGATTCTGATTGGGCGAGTGATAAGAAATCATGCAAAAGTACTTCAGGTTATATGATGTTCTTGAATGGATGTCCTGTTTATTGGCAAGTGCGTAAACAGAATTTTGTTTCTTGTTCATCTACTGAAGCTGAATATGCTTGTGTTTCAGATGCATGTAATTCTCTAACTTGGTTTGATGCTTTGGTCACAGATATCTGGACACGTCCAATTCGACCAATCACCGTGATGGAAGACAATGAATCGGTGGTTTATATTTCTGAATCACATTTCACAGGTTCTAGGTCCAGACACACTGACATCCGTTATCAGAACATAAAACAATTGGTGAAACAAGGTTTTGTTAAAATGCAATATGTATCTACACATAATCAGATTGCAAACATCCTCAACAAACCACTCCCAGCAGCTCAACACGAGTATCTGCGTAAGAAGATGTGCCTTATTTGATGATGTACCTGATGTTAGCTCAACTGGCAAAGAAGGGGATTGTCACTGCGTTCTTGTATTTCCCAGCTGAGCTCTCATTTTTGGACTAATAGACTTACTGTAGTTTTGCCAAGTTTTGTTATCAGTATTAAGTGCGCATGCCTACATATTTTCTCACATTCCTTTTCTAGCTTTCTTATTCCTTTGTTCTCTCTGCCAAGAGGTCCGGCAGGAATGCTGCTAAAGATGTAGCCAATTAGCTAATAAGAGTTATCTTTATTTTTACTTTTACAATAAAATGAGTTTTCTTAGAAATACTTCTTTGGGTTTTATTTTCTTAATGTATACTTTCAAGAAGAAGCCACGGTCCAAACCTCTAAACCAGGGTGTGATTATTCCAGAGCCAATATGGGATCAATCAACTCCCTGACACTCATGTAGGATTTCATTTATCAGTTGCATGAACACCGCTGGGGCTCCTTGCAGTCCAAAAGGCATCACCTTAAATTGGAAACTTCCTAGGGGGCAATTGAATGCTGTTTTCCACTCATCCCCTTCCTTGATACGTACTCGGTAGTAGGCTTCTCGGAGGTCTAATTTGGTGAAGACTTTTCCTTTGGCCAGGTGGGACAGTTTGTCCTTCATAAGGGGAAGGGGATATAAGTTGTGCACGGAAAAAGCGTTTATGCCCCGGAAGTCCACCATTAGATGCATAGAGCCGTTTTTTTTCTCTTTGAAAAAGACCGGTGCCGCAACCCGTGGTTTGGCTGGCTCAATGAAACCCTTTTGTAGATTCTTGTCTATGTAGTTCCGCATTTCTTGCATCTTGCGGGGCGTCATGGCATATAGCTTAGGTTTTGGTAATTTCGTTCTGGGGATGATCTCAATGGCGCAATCGGCATTGCGGTGGGGCGGTAGAACGTTGCACTCAGCTTTGCTAAACACCTCTGCAAGGTCTTGGTACTCCTCTGGAATCTGTTCTTTATCGTGGGAGTTGTCGGATGTGGCCCCCAGTTGCTCTGTCGTACCCTCGGGGAGGGGCCCTTGCATTGGCGCCTTCTTCCTTTGCCACGGTGGGAAAGATCGGGGCTTCTGCATGGGGACCATCTCCCCTGGTTGGAGCAGTAGGGGTTGGGGTCCCTTTGCAATTCTCAGCCTGCGGGTCCCTTCTTGCCACCAGATGATTGGGCCCCACTTGTCTAGCCATGAGAGTCCTAGTATGACTGGGTCCGTCATTTTGGCGGCTATTATAAATCGGATCTTTTCCCAGTGGTCTGCTAGCTCCAGCCTCACTGGCTCAGTCAGATGTGTGGCGTAAGTCCCCCCCAGTAGGGATCCATCGACTTGCTCAAATCGAATTGGGTGGCTGAGTTTTTTGGCACGGATCTCCAGTTTTAGGACTGTGGGTAGGTTAATCAGGCACCTCGTGCAGCCTGAGTCTATTAGGGCTTGGAAAACCCCTTGGGTTCCTGTCTTTGGGGCTGTTAGGCGTATAGGAAAAAGAAAAGGATAGATGGGTCCACTCACCATTGGGTCGTCTTCACCCTCGTCCTCGCTGTCATATGACTCGGGGGATTGGTTTCCCTCATCTGGGGTCCCTCTGTTTTCAGACAGGTGGGTGAAGGCCTCTGGACCCTGGGGGGTTTTCCTCAGTGTGTTGGCGGTGCGCTTGGTCCTCGTTCTGGGCGTGCCCTGGGCAGTGGGTCTTGTCTCAGTCTCAGGATTCCACATGCTGCTGCCAGGTGACTGATCCCCCCGCACCTGTAGCATCTCAGCGGGCTCCGTGGGACGACTGGTCTCTGGGCGGGCTGTGGTGTCATGGTTCCTCGTCTGTCTGGTGATCTCCAGTCAGGTTGGCCTCCCTCCTTGCTACCTGGCTGTTTTGGCATGTCGTTGGCACGCAATCCCCTGTCGACTCTTATTGCTACTCGGAACCAATCGGAGAGTCGGTTTGGGACGTCTCGGTAAGCGATCACTTGGCAAATTCGCTTATCCAAGCTCATCCTAAAAAAATACACCAGTAGCTGCTCGGGTAGGGGAGGTAGAGTCCCAATGACTCTCCTGAATTCACAGATATGCTCTCTCTCTTTTTTTTTTTATTGAAAAAGTTTTACAAATACAAACTTTCCCCCTTCCCCCCCCAACCCAACATTATAAAATACATATAAAAGACAATATATAATTTCATCCCACCCCCACCCTAGCCCTCCCCCTCCACCCTCTTCCCTCCCCCCCTTGACTTCCATTATATGCAATGCTAATATTCCCAAACAATATATATGTTATTCAATCTTCCATATCTTTTTTCTATATTTACTAACATAATCATCTCAACTAAAAGCGATATAATATTTTCTAGTCTGATACTTATTCTGTACATACTCAATCCATAATTTCCATTCCTGTATATACTTCTCATGTGTCTGATCTTTTAAAAAAGCTGAAATCTTTGCCATTTCTGCAAATCCAGCCATCTTCTGAGTCCATTGGTCAACAGTCAGTAAAACATCACTCTTCCAATGTTGGGCAATCAACAACCTAGCTGCTGTCACCATATACAAAATCAGTTTAGTTTCACCCAGTGTAAAGTCTTTAGCTATACCCAATAGAAAAAATTGCGGAGAAAATTGTATTTTTTTCTTTAAAACATTTTGCATAACCCACCAGATTTTTATCCAAAAAGCCCTCACTTTCCTGCACGTCCACCAGATGTGATAATATGTAGCATCTAAACAATCACATCTCCAACATTTTGGCTGCACATTAGGGTACATACAAGACAATTTACGGATATGCTCTCTGATAGGCTTCCCCTTCTGCATCAGGTTTTTGAGCTCGTCTTCTACATAAGGGTCCTCCTCTGCCTCTTCAAACTGGGCTCGTAGCAGTTGCAAGAACCCATCAGTGTCGCGCAATTGGGGGGGCCTGTTCTTGTATAGGGCTGCTGACCACATCCTTGCTTCCCCCTCCAGACCCTCTGCAATGGCACTGACCAGGGCTCTGGGAGATGGGTAGAGGTGCCCATAACTTTCTATGTAGATTTCAGCTGTGTCGAGGAATTGTGCCAGTTGGTCTGGGTCGCCATCGAACTTCCCTCTAAAGCGGGGTGGTGGGCCCTCCCTCACTGCTCTATCTTCCCAGTGCGGGGCTCTGTAAGTCTGCTCTTGGTGCCAATACTCTTCTTCTTCCCCTCTCAGTTTAAGGTAGGGGGATGGTCCGGGCAGCTTTGCTTGCTTTGCAAGGGAGGGACCCATGGATGAGGCTTTGGGCTTCCCCCCCTTCCACCATGAGGGGGGAGGGCTACGCTTCCGCCTAGGGTATTTCGATTGAGCAGGCTTGGCTGGTCCCCCCCCCTCTCCTTTGGCCTGCATGATGGCTTCTCCTCCTCCAGAAGGATGGCATGGTCAAACTTCTCCTTCAATTCATCTATGGGGGCCAGGAGTGGCTTCCCTGAAACTTCTTTGTGCCTGGGTTGCTGCCAATCCAGTAGCCAATCCACCCTCCCCAACTCGCTTAAGGGTTTCCCCTTTTCCTGGACATTCGGGAAGGGAAATTTGACCTCCGCAGCTTTTGGCAAGGGGCCCGTGTACTTATCTCTCTTCTTCTTGGCTCGCGTCCCGGTCCGAGCTGGGCTATCCTGCAGCTTCGTTGGGGGAGGGGGGAGATGAAGTCCCAAGGTATCCAAGCTGGCTGGAGTCAGGACTGCTCTCCTCCAGTTGCTTGAAGTAAACTTTCCTGGGATAAACGGCTTTCGGCCATGGCATCTGGACTGTTTCTCCACTCACTCCAAATATTCGGAGGGGAGGTGGAAGCTTTGAAGTCAGCCAGCCTGGCTTGAAAAGAGTTTTGGCTGTCTGTCAGGTTTGGCTGTAATCTCAAATAAATTTCATTCTCAAACACAAAGTCTTTAAGGAATCTCTCATTTATTGAAGAATTTACGATCCGACCTAAACTCATATGCAGCCAAAACTGATTCTCTGAAACCAACCCCTCCCCTTCTGCCTCTCAAAATCTCAATGCTCATTGGCCATCTTCCAAGTCAGTCTCTTCTGCCAACTACTTCAGACCATAGGAATGTCCTCCTCCCTTCATCACCTGGGTAACCCTATCTATAAAGGGGGAGAAGAACACTAGATCAAAAGCCAAGCTACTACAACTTCAAATTGCTACTGCTAGCTCTGTTTTTTTTTCTTTTCTTTTTGATCTTCATGGCAGTGATGAAAATAGAGCAACTTAGATTGCTGACATCCTGGTATCGTTTGAATGAAGGGGCTAGCTAGAAGTTATGTCTGGTGGCCAAATTTGGATAGCGATGTCACAGAGTGGGTTGGAAAATGCAGGCCCTGCCAGGAATCCCACCCAGATCCCCCAGTAGTACCCATCCAAGAGTGGGAGAAACCAAAAGTGCCATGGGGGAGGATCCATATTGATTTTGCAGGACCTTTCCATGGGCCAACCTTCTTAATTGTTGTTGATGCATTTTCAAAATGGTTGGAAATAATTTTAATACCATCCACGACAGCTGATGCGGTCATTAAGACCCTCAGAAAACTCTTTGCAACTCATGGCCTACCTGATACCCTAGTGTCCGATAACGGGCCACAATTTACAGCAACGCAATTTGAGGGCTATTTAGCCGAATTAGGAATCAGGCATGCCTTGTCAGCTCCTTTTAATCCGGCTTCGAATGGCCTTGTAGAGAGATTTGTTAGAACAGCCTAAGAAGCCCTATCCAGGTTAGATGCAGGAGACTGGCAGGCCAGAATAGACCAATTCCTGGCAGTACAACATGCCACCCCATGCACGGCCACAGGGCACAGTCCTGCAGAACTGTTGATGGGCAGAAAGCTGAGATTTGTCCTAGATAGACTACATCCCAATTACTCCCACGAAAACTTCAAGGGGGAGGGAGTAGGACTACGACAATTCCAAATTGGGGCCCCAGTGTTCGCCAGAAACTATGCCAATGGGCCGCTCTGGGTAACCAGGACAATTATAGGGATCTCAGGTCCAAAATCATACACGGTGGACGTAGGACAAGACAAAGTTTTGAAACAACACATAGATCAGTTAAGAAAAAGATTATATGACGAGGTCCATGTAAATCCACAAATAACTGAGCCTGACTATCACAGTTTTTCCAAAACAGCTACCTCAAGCCCGAGTAAGCAGGAATACTTATCTGACAAATCCTGGCTCCAGCGCTGCCCTGATGAGTCAACACTCCCAGCTAGGGAAAACCATGCCTCCGAAGAAATCCAGGAGGTTCCATTGGCAGAGCCAGGAGAGACAAAAGGTCCCTCTGACCGGCTCGACGCCTCCCCAACTACTGAACTGCGCAGGTCGATCTGAGCGAGAACACGCCCCGGTCACCTGCGAGATTTCATTTGTAAATATGTAAATAGATAATGTAAGTGCCTTCTGGGAATGGAGGGGTGTTATGTATGTATCTATTTTGAGCGGGAGTTTCAAATGAAACAGTGTTTTGTGATTGGTTGACAGTTACTGTTGGAAGTGTATATAAGGAGGGCTGCTGGCCGTATTTCTTTGCTGAAGTCTCACCCTGAATTAAAGAGCTGTTGTCACTAGCTTGCTTGTGCCTCTCGTTATTCCCGTGCTATAACACATGCCATGCCCACCGAGCCACACCCACAGAACTGGTAGTACAAAAATTTAAATCCCACCACTGATGTGACTCCAGGACACTGTAACTGTTATAAATGCGAGTCCAGGGCCGGATTTTCCTTTAGGCTAACTAGGCTTCAGTCTAGGGCCTCAAGATCAAGAGGGGCCTTTTATTATCTCTCATGTAATTTACAAACTTAAAAATGGGAGGTGAAAGGGCCTCATAAGTGGAATAGCCTAGGGCCTCTTTTCATCTAAATCTGGCCCTGTGTGAGTCAGTTGCCAAGCATCTGAATTTTGATCACATGACTATGGGGATGGTGGTAAGTGTGAAAAATGGTCATAAGTCACTTTTTTCAGTGCTGTTTTAACTTCAGATGGTCACTAAATGAACTGTTGTAAGTCAAGGACTACCTGTAATAGTAATTGATTATGCTTTAAGTTAGATAATTTACAGCAGTGTAACATTCAGCCCTAGAATGTAGAGACTATGGAAGTCTTTCCTTTCCTTTCCTTTCCTTTCCTTTCCTTTCCTTTCCTTTCCTTTCCTTTCCTTTCCTTTCCTTTCCTTTCCTTTCCTTTCCTTTCCTTTCCTTTCCTTTCCTTTATCCTTTCCTTTCCTTTCCTTTCCTCTCCTCTCCTCTCCTCTCCCCTGAAACTAGACACCTAAGATATGGCAGTTCCAATAAATGAAGAAGGGCATTCTGAAACATTGGTTTCCCAGAAGTATCAGAGATGGTCATATTGCAGATATTATAAAAAAAACAGAGTCAGCACCTAATATGGTTCAGCTACTTATACTGGTAAATAGAACTCATTCTTGTCAACAATCATTTTTCCTAGTTACCTAACTACATTTGACTACTTCTATCTTCTTGGTCTAAAGCGTTTTATAACAATAATTTTTTTTCTGATTATGAATTGCATGCATTTTCCATAATGGTTACAGAATATTGTAAAATGCTATATCCTACATGTACTTTGTATGCAGAAAATGTTAGGATTGGAATGATGGCCTCAATTCAATAAGAACAATTTTCATATTTTCATATTTTCGTATTTCTTTAAACAGATAAGGCATCACACCATAACTTCATTTATGAAAATGAATAATGATGTTTTGGCTCTAAGCATTTTAGATTTGGAATTATATGAAAAGCCTTGTTTCAGATAGCATCATTATTCTATTTGTTTCTGCAAAATCATATTTCATACAAAGATACACTGGATTATGAACCCTATTTAAACAAAACAAACTATCTCAGCTCCACATTAATGTAAAATTCATGAACTGTGACCACTGCAGTGGTGAAATGCACTTACCTTTGCTCAGTGGTGGGATTCAAATAATTTAACAACCGGTTCTCTGCCCTAATGATTTCTTCCAACAACCAGTTCACCAAACTGCTCAGAAAGTTAACTAACCGGTTCTACCGAAGTGGTGCGAACTGGCTAAATCCCACCACTGCCTTTGCTACAGATTCGGAAATGTGAGCGTGTGTGCCTCTTCTGCACATGTGCAGAGGGTCAAAAATGGGATGTAATGATATCCCAGTGGGTGGGCGAAGTCTCCCGCCGCCGGCCCTACCAGTTCGCGCGAGCCAGGTAGATCTGGCTGGATTTCACTGCTGGACCACTGATTATTCAGAATTTGGGCCTTCTTCAGGGTCACACTTTGCCTAAGGAAATTTTAGATTAGCATCTTTCATTGGTTGATCAGAATGCCTTAGTTTATAGCTACTAGCATTCAGTTCTATTCCTGGCACCCTAACAAAAAGTGCAAATAAAGATAGTAGGGATCTCAAATAGTAGGATCTGCTTTATCTCCTTTTCATCAACAGCCATGAAGTATCATTCATTTCTGTTCAAGAACAGTCCAGTTCCAAATTATGAGATCAAGAATTCACAAAATGTATCTGAAGGAGACCCAATAGGAACAACTCTGGTTTAAGTTCAATACGTAGCTTTATCATTTCTTCCAACCAGGTTTTAATTTTATTCCAATAGTTTTTTGTTTCAGGGCATGTCCACCACATATGATAATATGATCCCAGCAATTGAAAAAATTTCCAACATTTAGCTGATTTATCTTTAAACATTTTTGCTAATTTCTCCGGTGGCATATCCCATCTATAAAACATTTTATATTGATTTTCTTTATATGCAGTGGACATCATTAATTTGTAGTTCCTTTCCCATAATTGTTGCCATTTTTCAAGATCAATTGAATATCCAAAATTTCTTCCCCAAGCTATCATTGTTTCTTTTACTTGCTCCTCCTCCAATTCAATGTAGAGCAAGAAGTTGTAAAAAAAAATTATTAAATTTTCCTCTGTTCCTGTGAGTATCCTATCCAATTCAGTCTTTTGCAAATAAAAACCATATAACTTAGCATCTTTTTCATATCTTGTTCTTATCTGCATATACATTTACCAATCTGTCTCAATCCCCTGTTCTTCCAAATCTCATTTCTCTTTCAATTCCCCCTTATCCGTTAATAAATCCTTATATCTAACAATATTAAAGCTTCCATTGTTGATAACCATGTTGGTATTTTCACATAATATTTATCTCTAACCTTCTCCCATACCAATAACAATGCATTTCTTATATAATGTCTATAAAAATATGTATGTATCTTATTTCTACCATACCACAAAAAAGCATGCCATCCCAGTTGTAAATCATGCCCTTCCAATGTTAACAACCTTGTATTTCTTAGTTCAATCCATTCCTTCAACCATGTCAATGTTGATGCTTGATAATATAGTTCCCAATTTGGTAAACCAAATCCCCTTGTAATCTTGTGTCTTGCAGCATTTCCATACTTATTCTTGCTTTTTTCCCTTGCCATATGTTTCCTCATTATCTTATTAAGATATTGAAAGTAAGTCTTTTCAATTTTTATTGACACAGTTTGGAATAAAAATAACAATCTTGGTAATATATTCATCTTTATCAGTGCAATCTGTCCCATGAGTGATAGTTGAAGATTCTTCCATTTTTCCAAGTCTTTTTCAATTTGTTGTTTTAATTTGTAATAGTTTTCTTCTTTTATTGTTGCACATCTTGAGGTTAAATAAATAATCCCAGGTATTTAACTTTTTTCACCACTTGTATGTCTAAGTTTTCTTTTATCTCTCTGTTTTGTTTTTCTGTTGTATTTTTCACCAAGATTTTTGTTTTATCTTTATTTATTTTCAAGCCAGAAACTTTTCCATATCTTTCTATCTGTTCTAGTAATTTAGGGCCTGTTGTTTGCGGTTCCTCTATAATAAATACCAAGTCATCTGCGAACACTTGCAATTTGTATTCCTCTTTTTTAATTTTCATCCCTTTTATCTTGTCATTTCATCTAATATTTCTATTTAAAACTTCTAGAGTCAGGATAAACAGCAATGGTGATAGAGGACATCCTTGTCTGGTACCTTTCATTATATTAATCTTTCCTGTCATTTTTCCATTCATCATTATCTTGGCAAATTGTCTGTAATGTATTGTTTTTATAGTATTTATAAATCTCTCCCCAAAATCCATTCTCTGTAATTATTTTATCATAAACTGCCAGTTCACATTATCAAAAGCTTTCTGTGCATCTAAAAACATCAGCGCCATTTGTTTTTCTGGGTGAGTTTCATAAAATTTCAAAGTATTCAAAATCATCCTCATATTGTCTCTAATTTGTCTTTTTGGTAAGAATCCATTTTGAGCAGTATGAATATATTCATTTAGCATTTTTTCAACCTATTTGCCATTATTGAAGCGAAAATCTCATAGTCTACATTTAATAACGAAATCGATCTATAGTTTTTAATCAGTTGTAGATCTGTATCATCTTTAGGTATCACTCTCTTTCCATGAATCTGGCATTTTGGCCTTCAATAATAAGTCATTAAATAAATCCAACATTACATTACTAATCACTTCTTCCAATGTTTTATACAACTCAGCTGGTAAACCATCTGGTCCTGGTGCTTTTCCACTTTTTTGTCTTTTTATTGCTTCTGTTAGTTCCATCATTGTTATTCTTTCTTCTAGCATTCCTTTATATTGTTCTGATATTTTAATTAAATCTGATTTTTCCAGGTAACGTTGTATCTCCTCCCCGGCAATCTTCTCTTGAGAGTAAAGTTTTTCATAATATTCTTGAATTACTTTCTTTTCCCCCTCAGTTCTATATTGTAATTTCCCTTCTCCATCTTGTAAATATTTTATAGTTTTTTTCTCCTCTTTTCTTAATTTACATGCTAGTCATCTTCCTGGTTTATTTGCATTTTCAAAGAAATTCTGCTCAATTGATTTACTAATGATTCTTGTTCATTTAGAGTTATTTCATGCTTCTTCAATTCCATCAATTTCTTATTTTTTTTTATTTTGAACATCTTTCTGGAACTCTTTTTCCAGGCTTTTATACTCTTCTTCCAATCTTGCTTGTTTCTCTCATTTCTTTTTATTCTTTTTTCCCAAATATGTTATTGCCAGACCTCTGATATATGCTTTCATTGTATCCCATACATTTTGAAGTGATGTATCCTCCTTTTTGTTTATTTTAAAGAAAATTTCCAATTCTTTTTCCACAAATTTCTGAAATTTGTTTTCATTTAATATTGTTGTATTCAAAGTCCATCTTGTCTTTTTCTTTTGCCCTTTCCATATTATTGTCATTGGGCTATGATCTGCCCAGATATTTGAGCCAATATTTACTTCTTGAACCGCTTCTATAAGTCCAATTGACATCCATATCATATCTATTCTTGACCACGATAAATGTCTATTTGAATAAAAAGTATATTGGCTCTCTTTCAAGTGTTTTTGTCTGCAAATATCTTGAACACTTAGTTCTTCTATCATTGTAAAGAAGGCTTTTGGCAGTGTTCTTTTAGATTTGTTATTTATCTTCACTGTTTTGTAATCCAAGTCTGCATCTGTTGCAGCATTGAAATCACGCATTATACATACAGTTTCATAGTCCAGTTCTACCATTTTCCTGTGTAATTACCAATATAATTCTTCCTGTTTTTCATTTGGTGCATATAATGCTATCAAAAGTATTTGTTTAAAGTTCATTTTTATTTCCACCATCAAAATCCTGCCTACCTTATCTTCAGAAATTAATTTTGGTTCTAATTTTTCTTTAATATACAATACCACACCTCTTTTACTTTGTTGTATCAATGATGTAAATAGAACTCCTAATTTTGGGTATTGTAATAATTTTAAATGTTGTTTTCTAATATTAACTTCTTGTAGACATATAATGTCCATCTTCAAGCTGTTTAATTTAGTCAATATTTTATTTCTTTTTATCGCTACATTCAGTCCATTTACATTTAAGAATATTGCTTTTATTTCTTTTTCCATATTTACTTGTTACTAGTTTTTAATTTCATCGCCCTAATCTCTCTTTGTTCCAATGGATCTTTAGATCTCACCCCTTCTCTTAGGCCCTTTCCTCTTTAGCTTTTTCCTCTTTATCCTTTTCTTCCTCTTTCTCTTTTGCAGCACCTACAGCTCCCAAGTCTTCATCCATTGGTCCACAAAATTGTTGATAGAATAATTTTGCTTTCTCAATCGAATCAAGTCTGTGTCTTTGCTCTTGCCATGCTACCATGATCCCTTCAGATATTAACCATCTAAAACTCACTCCTTTGGATATTAGAAATTTTGTTAAAAATTGGTATTCTCTCCTCAAATCTCTAACTCTTCTAGGTATGTGTCGTAAAACCACACATTCTTTATCCTTATGTTTCAGTGCTGTAATCCTTGCTACTTGTAATATTTCTGTTTTCATTGCCCTCTTTGTGAATCCTACATGTACTTTTCTTGGTAGTTTATTCCTTATTGCATATCTAGTATATATTCTGAACGCTTCATCAATCTCATTTAAGATCTTTTCCTTGGATTGTTCTAAGACTTCAGCCAAAATCTCTGCAATTACCTCTTATAGATTTCCTCCTTTTTCTTCTTCTTTGTTTTGGAATTTTAAATAAAATTCAGAACATTCCATTTCCAACAGGATAATTGTTCTTTTTTGTGATTTGTCTGTTAAAACCAGTTTTTCTTCTAACTTCTCAACTTTTTTCTCTGTCATTTCTGCTTTTTCTTTTACTTTCTAGATTCTCTCCTCGTTCTTCCCCATCATTTCTTTCATTTCTTTTAATTCCTGTTTTATATCATCATGAAGCACTTGCATAAAATTTCATAGTTCCATCATCTCTGTAGTTTTCTGCATTTCTGACACTGAGGAACTTGATGCTGGATGCAAATGAGCTGTAAATTTCTTCATTTCCCTCAGTGAAATAAGCTTAAGAGACATATAATTTATGGGGATGGGTTTCTTTCAAACTTGCCATTTATATTAGCATTATTTTACAGGTCAATCAGATATATATGATGTATGACAGTGGTGAAATCCATTTTTTTTTTTACTACTGGTTCTGTGGGCATGGCTTGGTGGGTGTGGTGTGGTTTGATGGACGTGGCTTGGTGGACATGGCAGAGGAAGGATACTGCAAAATCCCCATTCCCTCCCTACCCCTGAGAGAAAGATATTGCAAATTCTCCATTCCCACCCCACTCTGGGGCCAGCCAATTATTTCCTTGCACTTATTACTCACACAAGCTCAACCCCATCGAGCGGAACTATCCCATCTGGCATAAGGAGATTCTGGCAGTCAAAGTGACTTTCAAGGTGTGGTGGCACCACTTAGAAGAGGCTCAGCACCAGATCGAAATGCGGAAGTACCATCAGAACCTGGAGCACCTGAAAATGGCTAGAAAGCTCAACCAACGGCAGATCCAATAGTCTCTCTTCTTCACCGATTCTTCACTGATTTTTGAGTAACCTATAGTCTGGGAGGCCAGAACTAAAGAGCTGATATTTAATAAATAATAAATATTTAATAAATAGTATTCTGGTTTCAACTGTAATTTATATCCGTGATTCCTAATATCCACCTCTGTATAAACCTCCAAAATTCGATTGCCTTAGGGCAAGTCCACCATACATGATAATAAGTACCTATCTCCCCACACTTCCAACAACTTGGGGAGAGTCCTGGAAACATTTTGGCTAATCAAGCAGGAGGGAGATGCCATCTGTACACCATTTTATACAGATTTTCTTTGTAAGTGGTTGGCATCAGAAATTTCAATTGTTTCATTCAAATTTCTTCCCATTTTATCAATTCAATTGAGTAAACAATATTTCTCCCCCAGGCAATCATTGAGTCTTTAACAATCTCATCCCCTATCCAATAAGTTATTAGGAATTTGTAGATCTTAGATAATATTCTTTCCTCCTTTCCTAATATAATACTATCTATTTCTTGCTGGGTCATATCTATACCACTTTTTTCCTTGTCTTTCTTATATTTAGAGCTAATCTGGGCATAGGACCACCAATCCAATTTTATTCCTTGAAGCTCTAGCTCAATTCTTGTTTTTAAACTGCCTTGGGCATCCAGCAATTCCCGGTAGGATAGGTGTTTTTCTCTATTATAAAGCGAATTATATGTTGTAGCTTCTAATGGGACCAACCAAGGAGTCGAAGAATAGAGTTTACCTTAATTTTCCTCCATGTATCGATTAGGATATTCCTTACATAATGTCCTGCAAAACTCATATATTTTTTAACCTTATCTTGCCAAAGAAAGTAATGCCAACCCTGTTGTAACCCCGAACCTTCCAAAATCAACAACCGTCTTCTCCTCAGCAGGATCCATTCCCTTACCCAAACTAGATTTGCAGCCTGATAATAGTATTCCCATTTTGGTAGGCCAAATCCCCCTCTATCTTTCACCTCTTGAAGCATTTTAAGTTTAATTCTAGGCTTTTTATTTTGCCAGATAAATTTAAGAACACATTGATTTAACTTTTTTTTAAAAAGTATTGTCTAGTCTAGCTGGTGCTATGTAAAATAAATATATCCATTTTGGGAGGATATAGGATTTTATAATCGCGATCCTACCTAGTAGTGACGTCTGAAGATTCTTCCAATTCTCTAAATCCTGTTCTGTTTGTTGGAGTAATTTCAAATAATTATCTTCTTTAATTGTTGTGCATTTAGCTGATAATATAATACCTAAATATCTTAATTTATTAACAATTTGGAATCCCAAATTTGCTTCTAATTCCTTCCCCTGTTTTGTTGTCAGATTTTTAGTAATAACCTTAGTTTTTTCCTTGTTTACTTTTAAGCCCACTACATTTCCATATTTTCCTAACTCATTAATCAAATTCGGGCCCGATAAAATGGGGTCTTTAATATAAATACTAGATCATCAGCATATGCTTGTACCTTGTAATGTTGATTTTTAATATGCAATCCTTTTATCCCCAAATTACGCCTAATTTCCCTCAATAAAGGTTCTAATGTTAAAATAAATAGCAACGGAGAGAGCGGGCACCCCTGTCTAGTTTCTTTCTCAATGCAAATTTGTTCAGAAACATCTACATTAATTAGAATTTTAGCAGACTGCTTCAAATATATTGAACGAATTGCCTGAATAAACCTTTCCCCAAATTGCATATGTTGTAATAAACCCACTAAAAAAGTCCAGCTCACTCGATCAAAAGCTTTTTGTGCATCCACAAAGACCAGGGTGTCAGGTTCCGATGTCATCTCAAATAAATTTCACTCCCAAGCAATTAGTCTTTGCTGAAATATCTCATTTATTGAGAACAACAGATCTGGTCCCAACTTCGTCGTAGCCAATACTAACCCTCTGGCCCCAAAACCTTCCCCTTCCATTCCCCCAAACCTCAACTTCTTATTGGCCATCTTCCAGCTCAATCTTCTCAGCTCCTGCCTCCAACCCCAGGAATTCCCCCCTCCCATCCCATCTCCAAGCAACACTATCTACAAAAAGAATAAGTAGGTAAAAGTTCAAGCCTCATCTCCTCCTCTTTATGGCAGCCTTGAAAGGCTGACACAGGGCCAATTGTTTATCAATATGGGTTTCATAACGTTCCAAGATGTTCATAATTATTCTCATGTTATCTCTAATCTGCCTACAAGGCAGGAAACCGTTTTGATCTTCATGTATAAATTGACTTAGGAAACCTTTTAGCCTTTCTGCTAATACTGCCGCAAATAATTTGTAATCTGTGTTAAGAAGCGAAATAGGTCTTTAATTCTGGATCAGGGATAAGTCACTACTTTCCTTCGGCAAGAGGGTTATTAATAATTCAGACCAGGAGATTGGAATCTGTCCCTCCTGGATTACCCCATTAAATAGTTCTGTCATATAAGGGCTTAAGACTTCCCAAAGTACCTTATAATATTCTATTGGGAGGCCATCTGTACTGGGAGTCTTTCCTGTTTTTTGTTTTCCCATAACCCTTTCAATTTCCCCTTCGGTTATCTCCCTATCCAGTATTTCCCTAGACATGTCCGATATTTTGGGTAGATCAGATTCTTCTAGATATTTCTTTATTTCCTGCTCAAACTTGTCCTCTTTTCTATATAAATCAGAGTAAAATTCCTGCGCTATTCTTTTCTTCTCTTCTTCCCCTGTAATCCATTCACCATTCCCATCTCTCAAATTATGAATTCTACTCCTTTCCTTTTCTTTTTTTAATCAGTATGTAAGCCATCTTCCCTGTTTATTTGCATTTTCAAATTGTCATTGTTTCATCCACCTGAGTTTTTTTTCTAAGTCCTCTTGGTCTAATAAGTTAATTGGGTGTCATACTAATTTCAAATTCATATTGAGTTCTCTATTGTTTGGGTCCTGTTGCAGCATAGCCTCACTTTTGGTCAAATCTTCTAATAATTTATCTCATTTAGCCCTCTCCTTCTTCTGTTTCCCCACTATGTAGTTTATCACTAAACCCCGAAACACTGCTTTAGCTGTATCCCAAACATTTAAAAAAATTGCATCTTCCTTATTATTTTCCTGAAAAAAAAAACCATCTCCTTCTTTAGATAACTTAAGAATTGTTCATCTTTGAGAACCCTTACATCCATTCTCCACCTAGGCCTTGTTTTCAAGCTGCCCCATGTTATCCATAGTGGATTATGGCCTGCCCACTCATTGATACCTATTTCTACTTTCTGTGTTCCCTGCCTCAGTTCCCCCGACATCCAAACCGCATTTATCCGCGACCAAGATGAGTGCCTGGTGGAGAAATATGTGTACTGTCTATCTTCCGGATGTTTTTCCCTCCAAATATCTCTAAGTCCGAAATCCTCTTGTATTTGATGGCAGATAATAGGCAATCTTTTCTTTACTGATCTCTTTTTTCCTTCCTGATTCTTATTTCCAGATATATAATCTTTATCCTTATCGTCTATGGCATTGAAATCCCCCACTACACAAATATGTGAGTAATCAAATTCTGCCAATTTACTATAAAGATTCTGAAAAAAAACTTTTTGATTCCCATTAGGTGCATATATACAAACCAATATGCATTTTTGCCACAAATTTCTACTTCAATCATCAAAAGTCTTGCTTCTTCATCTGCAAAAATAAGTCTCGAGTTTATATGCTTTTGAACATAAATTGCTACTCCTCTTTTTTAAGTTTCCGCTAGAGATGTATATAATTGATCCAATTTAGTATAATTCAATAAGTAAAGATGGTCTCTTTTCACATATACTTCTTGAAGGCATATAATATTCAAACGTGCTTTTATTAATTTATTAAAGGTCTTTTTTCTTTTATTTGGGCTGTTCAGCCCATTGATGTTAACTGACAATAGTCGAATTTCCTCCCCCATCCCTTCTCCCTTCTGTTGCCCTTACTTGCCTTCTACTTGAAGTTTCTTTTTTGTTTGTCTTGTTTCTCTCTGACTTAATCCCTCAGCTCCTATCTCTACCTGTATCTGTGTCTGTCCTCTTCCTTTCTTTCTCCCACATACCTATTCTGGTTCCCCTCTCTCTTCCTCCTCTAATAATTCTTCCCCACTCTTCCCCTCTGACTCTTCTCCCACATCCACTTCCAAAGGGTTAAAATGTCTTATAAAAAAATCTCTAGCATCCCTAAGGTTATCAATTCTCACTTTTTGTCAGCCCAAGTAAATTGTAGCCCTTCCGGTAATAATCACCTGTATAATACTTTGTGTTTCCTTAATTGAGTGGTCAAGAAGTGATAGCTTTGTCGTATTTCCCATACCCGTCTGGGGAGTTGTTTCAGTATTATCAGTTGTTTGTCCTTATATGTCACCATTTTGTCTCTGGACTTCAGAATCACTTCTTCCCTAAGAGCTTTTTTTGATAGTCTAACATGAACCTCTGTCGGAAGTCTCTGCCTCCTGGCGTAGCTTGTAAATACGTGAAAGACGTCATCTATATCTCTCAGGGCTTCTTTCTTAGTTATCTCCAGAATTCCAAAATCTCTACCACAATATCTTTTAAAGGCTCCCCCCGTTCTTCCACCACATTTTGTATCCTCAAGTAAAAGGCTGACCTTTCCATTTCGAGAAATATAATTTCTTCTTCAAGGGCCCTATTCACCGAGAGCTGCTCTCTTTCATTTCCATCCAGTCTCTCCTCACATCGTCCCACTCTCTTCTCTACGTCTTGAACTTTAGTCTCCTGTTGTGTCAGCACCCCCTGGACACCTTCCAACCCTTCGTTCAACATTTTGATATTGTTTCTAACAGCTCCCAGCTCCCCTTTGAGATCTGATGTTAGGTCCTCTAAATTTTTGGAGATATCTTCTTGATTTTTTGTCATCACCTCATACATCACCTGTAACATATTTTGTAGACTTAATAACGATGGAGGTTTCCCTGCAGCAGCTAAGTCCTCCAAAGATTTAGATGATGATGAAGATGATGATATAGGTGTGGTTGGAGTAGCAACCATTGGGAGTGTCAAAACTTTTCCCCTCAATTTTGTAGTCATTACAATTGTTGCACTTGACATCTTGTTTATAGAGGTATTCCTGATCATTTTCAAAATATCTTAATCAACTTTTAGTTTAGTCAGTTCAATAAATATATTATATTCCAAGTCCTTAAGGTCAAGTCTAATCAATAAAAGTAATAATCAATAGGGGTAATTCATTCAAACACGTACAATCAAGTCCAAAACAGATTCAAATTTCTTCTCTCCTATGAGCACAGTATATAATGTAAGTATACAGTTCGCCACTAGAGGGGGGGGAGTACTGTTCCACACACCCACCTTCTAATAATAGGGAAGAAGGAAGGAAGAGGAGTGTTTCTCTACCAAGGGGTATATCTGTCCGTTCAACCACCGTTCTTAAGTTAATTCTTAATTTATCAGCGGGGAGGGAGGATAAACCATCCAACAATACTTCCCATCAACCGAATACAAATCCAATATTCTTTCAGTCAACACAGTTCGGTAGCGGCTCAAAGTTCATGGTGTGATAAACTAGCAGCCGCTTTCCCCGTCTTAGCTCCAATCATAAAAGGGCACTCAGGACTTCCGGTGCTGCCGCAGACCATCGCTGACGGTCTTTTGAAGACCGCCAGCCCTGTCACCTGTCAAAGAGCCGTTTCGGAGGTCAGAAACGGCTCGAAAACCTCAGAATCGTGAAGATTTTGTGAGGAGAGCCGGTGGCTGCAGGTAGAGTCCCCTGTGAGACCTCCAGAAAGTTTTATTGCTTCTGGGGAGTTAACAGGGTGGGACTCCCTATCCAAGCTGCTGAAGCTCCGGATGACCGGGAAACTCTGCTTAATGCAGAGCAAGATAGAGTGGCAGCAGATATCTCACCAAACAAAATAAAGGAGAATTTGGATTTCCTACTCAACAGCAAGTATTAAAGATTTCTGTATTCTGCAAGTTTAAAGGAACTTGGAACTGAGAGAGGGGGAAAGAGGAAAGGAAAAAAAATGGCGCTTTCTTTCAGCGGAGAGCAGCTGAAAGCGAAAGTAATCTGATCAGTGTATTCGGCTACATTTTAAAGTAACAAATCCGGCTGGAAGAGGCAGAAAAGTAACAAAAAATAAAATAAAATAAAAATAGTAACTGATTTTCATAGACCTGATTGAATTTGGAGAATCTTTTGGGAAAAGTTGCTAGAATATGTGGAAAAGGAAGATCTTTAAGAGGCAAAATGGCAACAAAACAACCAGGGGGGGATTCCCCCACACATAAGCAGAAGCAGCCTTAAACTGCGCAGCTGCAAACTCAGACAAAGGAAGAAAGTCATTATGACCTTATTATTAAAGAAATTAAGAGATCAGAAAAGGAAATCAAAGGAATTATTCAAGAAAAATATGAAGCAGTTAATAAAGACATTCAAACAATTGTCAAAGGCCTGTCTGAGGTAGTGTTGCAGATTGATAAAAAAGTGGATAATCTTGCTTTAGAGGTGGATAATAAATTTAAGGTATCTGATTCAAAAATTGCTGAAGCCGAAGAAATAACACAAAATATTGAAAATGAGATTACTATGATGCAATTTCGATCAATGGAGTTTGCTATTAGACTTAGAGGAGTAAAAGAGAACACCAGGGAAGATCTTAGAAAAGTCTGTGCTGATGCTTTAGCAGTTTTGCTGAAGGTAGAACCTGGTGAGGTTCTGTGCAAGATTGACAAGGTGTACAGAGTTAACTCTCGTGTGGCAGTACAAAGGCAATTGCCTAGAGATGTGGTGATATATTTTACAGACAGAAGAATAAGAAATGATATTTTGCAAAGTTCATTTGTTACTTCTGTTCAAGTTGATGGAGCTGAGATTGGAGTTTTCAAAGAACTACCACCCAAAATGTTAAGAGACAGAAAGGATTATGGATTTTTGGTGGCAGAATTGAAGAAACAGAATATACAATTCAGATGGGATGCTCCAGCAGGTGTAATACTGAGGATTCGAGGAGTTAGATACCGTCTTAACACTATTGCAAAAGCAGAAGAATTTTATTATAATGTCTTGAAAGCGGGATCTCCTCCTCCATGTACAACTTCACCAATAGATAAGGATGCACAATTACAAGCTGAGTATGAACAAGAAACTGAAGAACAAATAAAGCAGTCTGAGAAGGAGGCAAGAGAGGCTCAGGGAGCGGCTGGTGGTGTTGTGGTTGATCCTTTTGCACCACTTGAAATTTCTCCTTTGGAAGAGGCATCTAAAACTATTACAGAGGAGGCGCTGGATCTTGAATTGAGAACATCTAAATTGGAAGAGCAACGCATAACTAGAGCAATGTCCAAAGAAATGAAGGAAACACAGCAGCAGGAATTGTACAAACCACAACGAGAAAAGAAAGCTAAAGCAAAACAGCAACCTGAAGTCATGGGAGGAGCTAAACCGAAGATTACTTCTGTAAAAAAGGATCTTCAGCAATTGCTCTCAAAACTTCAGACAGGATCAAATGGCACTTAAAGTTTTGTCTTGGAATGTAAATGGACTGAACTCCCCACAAAAAAGAAGAAAGATATTTCATTACTTGAAGCAATTTCACAATGATATTATTTGTTTGCAAGAAACTCATATAAAATTGCAAGATCAGAAATATTTGATAAACTCTAGATTGGGAATGCAATTTGTTGCTTCAAATTTGGAAAAGAAGAATGGAGTGGTGGTTTATATAAATAAAAGACTTTTAGCTAAAGTTATAGAAACAGATGAATATGGAAGATATATTGCAATTGAACTTATTACAGGCAATGGTCCAACATTGCTGGTCGGAATATATGCTCCAAACCAGCAACAGGAAAATTTTTATAAGATGCTTCATTTAAAAATTCTGGAATGGAATTACACATCTATCATAATAATGGGGGACTGGAATGGAGTAATCCAACCCAAAAATGATTTAAAAAGTACAGCTAAATTAGGAATTAAACTACCACAAGCTTTTTTTGAAATGCAAGAGGATTTGGAAGTGAAAGATATTTGGAGAGTTCACAACCCAAATGAACTGGATTTTACTTTCTATTCGGATAGGCATAAATCCTTTTCCAGGATAGATTTCTTTTTGTTAACTACTGATTTACTTCCCAAAGTAAAGAAGACAAAGATATTTCCTAGGACTTTGACTGACCACAGTCCGGTCTGGATGGAAATCGAGATGGGAAAAAGAGAAAGAAGATCCTGGAGACTAAATGAGAATTTATTTAGATATGAAAAAAACATAAGTGAGCTTAAAAAACACTTAAAGGAGTTTTTTGAATTGAACTTGAATAAAGGTACCCCTATTGAAATAGTCTGGGATGCAGGCAAAGCATACATGCGGGGTGTACTGATTCAAATGAATTCTAAATACAGACAGAATCAACAGAAAAGGAGACTACAGTTGGAAAGTGAGATAAAGAAGAAAGAACAACAATTGATACAAAAACCAACAGATGGTCAATTGCAAACAGTTATAAAACTTCTGAAGGATCAATTCCAAATGCTGATAGCAGATCAAACAGCAACTAACTTACAATTTGCAAAGCATAATACTTTTACTAATGCTAATAAACCGGGCAGATGGTTGGCTTATACACTGAGGAAACAAGCAACTACAAGAATTATTGATAGTACTGAGTATGATGGTAAAGAAGTATACCAACAAGAATCAATCAAAAAGGCCTTTTTGGATTATTATACCAAATTATATGCTAAAGATAATATACAGAACAGTTCTATAGATAAATACCTAGACAAAAAGAGAGTATCAAAGATTTCATCAGTTCAAAAGGAAAATCTGGAACAATTAATAACAGTTGAGGAGATTAGTTTTGCTATAAAACAACTGAAAACAGCTAAAGCTCCAGGGACGGATGGCCTAACTGCAGTTTATTATAAAACTTTACAAGAGGAAATGATTGAACATCTTAAAGACTTGTTTTGTAATATACAATTAGGAGGTAAGATACCTTCCTTGTGGAAAACAGCCTTTGTCTCACTGATACCAAAAGAAGAATCAGGTCTTAAGAAACCAGAAAATTATAGACCAATATCTCTTTTAAATACAGATTACAAAATCTTTGCAAAAGAATTGGCCAACAGATTGCTGCCAGTTATTCAAAAGGTGATTCATCATGACCAAGCAGGATTTATTGAAGGCAGATATATGAAGGAGAATGTCAGGCAAATTATAGATCTATTGGACTATCTAGATAAGAATAAACAGATCTCTGCAGCGCTGGTTTTTTTGGATGCGGAAAAAGCCTTTGATCGAGTTGACTGGAATTTTATAATTAAGACTTTGGAAAAAATGGATGTGGGGGAGCGATTTATACAAGCGATTGGAGCGATTTATCATGAGCAATCTGAACAACTTATTATTAATGGATGTCTAACATCAAATTTTAATATACAAAAAGGCACAAGACAAGGTTGTCCACTATCCCCATTATTATTTATTTTAACTCTAGAAGTCTTATTGAACGCAATACAGGACTCGAAATCTTTGAATGGAATGGTTATAAGGCAAGAGGACTATAGAACTAGGGCATTTGCAGATGATCTGGTTGTTACCCTATCACAGCCGATGAAGTCAATAATCCAGATGAAGGATATTATAGAAGATTATGGCATGGTATCTGGTTTTAGACTGAACCAAAAAAAACCTAAAATGATCGTTAAAAATTGGACTGAGAGTAAGAAAAAGGAACTTGAAAGAGTGGCAGGTTTCAAAATTGTCTCAAAGGTTAAATATTTAGGAGTACAAATTGCAGACTCAAATATAAAACTGTTTCAAAATAATTATGAGGTTCTGTGGCAAAAGATACAAAAAGACATGCAAACTTGGAAGAAACTGCAGTTATCTTTACTTGAAAGAATATCAGCAGTAAAAATGAATGTTTTACCGAAATTTATTTTTTTATTTCAAATGATACCGGTGCTTAAGTCAGATAAACCACTGCAAGAATGGCAAAAAGGAGTTAATAAATTTGTCTGGAATGAAAAAAAGCCAAGAGTCAATTTGAAAATAATGCAAGATACTCGGGAGAGGGGTGGTCTTAGACTTCCAAACCTTCGACTATATTATGAAGCAGCTGCACTGATACAAATAAGTGATTGGTTTGGAAAAACTAAGACTGGATTGTTGAACATAGAAAGTCATGACCTTGTTTGGGGATGGCATGCATATTTATTTTATGACAATAAAGTGGATAAAGTGTTTAACACTCATCTACTTAGAAATGCCTTGATGAGAATCTGGAAGAAGCACCGAATCAAATGGGATTATAAGATTCCTTTATGGCTGGACCTTGCTGATACCATGTGGAATACAAATATAAAGTCACTCGGGGGTTTCTTATATAAAGAGTTACTTTATCCTGAAGGGGGCAGATGGCAGCTGAAGACTTTGGATATGCTGTTGGAAGAAGGGACTTCTTTGACTTGGTTGCAGTATAATCAACTACAGATGAGATGGAAAGAAGATCAACAAACTGGTTTAATGGAATACGAAGCAGAATTGGTTAGACAGATAAAAGAGATAGGTCCAATGCATATTAAGAGAGTTTATAATGTCTTGTTAGAAAGGGATTCAGAAAATGAGTTAGTTAAAGATTGTATGATTAAATGGGCACAGAATTTTGCTCAACCAGTCATGATGGAAACATGGGAAAAAATATGGGTTCAGAATATTAAATTCACACAGTCACAAAATCTGCGAGAAAATTTTTATAAAATGTTTTATAGATGGCACTTAGATCCCAAGAAACTGTCTTGCATGTACCCTAATGTTCAACCAAAATGTTGGAGGTGTGAATGTTTAGATGCTACATATTATCATATCTGGTGGACTTGCAGGAAAGTGAGGGCTTTTTGGATAAAAATTTGGTGGGTAATGCAAAATGTTTTGAGGAAAAAAATACAATTTTCTCCGCAACTATTTTTACTGGGTATAGTTAAAGATTTTACACTGGGTGAAACAAAATTGATTTTGTATATGGTGACTGCAGCTAGGTTGCTGATTGCCCAATATTGGAAGAGTGATGCCTTACCGACTGTGGACCAATGGATTCAGAAGGTGGCTGGATTTGCAGAAATGGCGAAGATTTCAGCCTTTTTAAAAGATCAGACGCATGAGAAGTATATACAGGAATGGAAAAAGTGGATTGAATATATACAGAACAAATATCAGACTAGAAAATATCATGTAGCTTTCAGCTGAGGGGGATTGATGATTGTACTAGTAAATGTTAGTGAATAGAGAAAAAGATATGGAAGGGATGATAACATAGATATTGTTTGGTATTTTTAGTATTGCATATAGAGGAAGTCAAGGGGGAGGGGAGGGAAAGGGGTGGTGGGGGAGGGTTAGGGAGGGTTTTCGTAGGGTATTGTATTGTTATAAACCTGATTTTTATAATGTTTGGGAAGGGGGGGGAAGAGGGGGGGAATTTGTATTTGTAAAACTTTTTCAATAAAAAAATAAAAATAAAAGGGCACTCAGAACATTCCTCCACTGCCACAGCACTCACAATAGGGAGATCAAAAGCATCAAAGGTCCGTCACAATATAGACTAATTTGAATTAGAAGAGGGCTCCTTGCCCATTTGCGATCGGGTTTCCCTTCCAATATAGGTAGTCATTGCTTTGGGGCCGCCATTACTGGTGCCGTTTTCCCAGCCTGTGACAGGAGAGATTCGTCTTCGCGCATCAGATTGCCACTCCACACGTGCTCTCTGGTCCTCTCCGCTTATGGCCGCCTCTCCAGGGCTGCCGCCAGCAAAGAAAAGCTGCCCAGACTGGAAAGTTTACAAGAAAGGGACAGGAGCGGTCTTCATACCCGTCTTGCTTGACACGATGATGTAACCGAAAACCAAAAAAAAAAGGTCTTATTTTTTAAAAAATGGAAAAATGGAGCTCATTGGCTTGTGAAAAGTTCCCTGAAATAATAATAATGATTGGCTTGTCTGGAGAAAGCATGAAATGAAACATTATTTGTGGAATTGTTTATGCAAGCAGTTTGAATAGAGGACAAATGTATGAATATGTTGGTGTTAAACAGTTTAAATGCCTGTGTGTGTTGACCCCGAACCAGTGGTGGGTTGCTACCGGTTCGCACCAGTTCAGGAAGACTGGTAGCAATAAATTGGCGAGGTCACAGAACTGGACTTAATGGCTGGCTGGCCACGCCCCTGAACTAGTCCCTCAGTCACTGCTCCACCCAGTCACTTCCTTTTCCTCTTCACCACCTGGGCAGCTTGCCTGCCTAAGCTGCCTCTCCACATGGTGCCTGCCTTGCACCCCAACTGAGCTGCCTCCTCCTGCCTACAGGTAAGTCATGCAACCCCCCCCCCCAGAGCATGCTGCGCCACCCCCACCAGCCCCACCGGGCTTGCAACTTACATTCCCCGCCCCTTACAGGAGTCCCCCACACACCCTGTTTTGGCTCCCAGGGGCTACAGGGAGGCTTCCTAAGGCCAAAATGGGGTGTTGGGGGTGTGCCTAGCAAGACTCCCTGCAGTCCCCTGGAAGCAAAAACAGGTTGCTGGGTGGGCTATTCAAGGGAGAAAGAAACAAAGAAATCCCCACTGTTTAGGGAGATCCCCAGGTGCACTGAGCTTGTAAATCCTGCACTAGCTATCTTTGCTCAGACTAAGCTACAAAATGTTTTTCCTCACTGTTTGGGGATCCCCACGTGCATTGAGCTTGAGTTGAGAGCTTATTGTAAGTGGCTGTTAGCTATCCTTGCTCAGGCTAAGCTAATCAATAGTGGAGCTCTAAGAATGCCAGATGATCAATGGCATGTTCTGAGTTTCAAAACATCTGGCTTTGCTTCCTCCTCCCAAAGACCTTCTGGGGTTCTTCACAGAAAGGGAAAAAGGAGAAAGAGAGGGAGAAAAAAAAGAAATAGAGAGAGAGAGAAGAAAGAAAGGGGCAAAGAAAGAGAGAAAGAAAGAGAAAGAAAAAGAAAAAGAAAAAGGAAGGGAGAGAATGAACGCAGGTATCTCTTAACAGAGGTTTGAACTTGCCTGAAATTAGATCAAGCCCTACATCACTTAACCCAATGTATCAGATTAAATTGTTATTGAATTATTTTTGGTATATATACTACATTCTCTTATGTAATTTAGTTACAGTGTAAAACTAGTCCATTATGTCTCAAAATAAAAGGAAGATCAAAAATCCAATTAGTGCCATGTAAATTCTGGAATCCCCAAAGATCTTTCCCATTGTATTTATTAAACAAATTTATATAGCTACCCAACTCATATACAGTGACTTTATCACATTCGTGTTCCTTTCATGTAGTTCTCAATGTATCAATCTCCTTGCTACTCTATTTCCTCCACCAAAATTCTATTATAAATAATATTACCACACATTACAGCTTTAATTTTGTGTATTTGCACCAGTAATTTTCAGAAAAAGATTTATTCCTCTCTTACATAGTTATTTAGAAGTAGCTTCATATGTCAGTTTACTTTTACCATTAAAAAAATGTTTTGTTGCATTATATGACTGCAAAAGCTGTTTAGCAGTTTCATGAAACAGGAAATATCCAGTAACAATTTTGAAAGTAGTTGTCATAGCCACAAAAACACTCCCCCCAAAAAGACAGAGAAAGAGAGAAAGAAAGAGGAAGGAAGAAAGGGGGGGGGGGAGAGAGAGAAAACTCTGTGCTATTATTTTTAATTGTTCCATTATTTATCATGTTTTAATATTTTACACTGTCCCTACACCTAGAGTGATTTTACTGCCTTTCTTTTGCCGAGGGCTACCACATATTTTTCAGGGATTTACATGCATTCAATGTCTATAGTCCAGAGCATAAATATGTGTGTGTTTATTTTGTACATCAGGTTGCATAAATCCATCTTAATATGCTATTCCTGGTATGTGATCTTTGGTATACATACAGAGAAAGAAGCACTCTTGTGATCTTTGACTTTTATGCTTGCTGTCAAACATCAGCCATAATAGTTTTGAACAATATGCACGAATGGCTATTTTATATGTCAAATTATGACTGAAATATTTCTGCACCTATATTGGTTCTGTTAGATCGGGCAAGTGAGGAGACAGGAGACAGGTTGAAGTGAACAAAACTCTTTAATGTACAGTGAGAATCCAGCAACTTTGCAGTTTAACAGCTCTCCTTATATAGCTACTCTCCAAGTGTCTTAACCAATGAGCATTGAGATTTTTCCCACTCTAATTTCCCTCCAAAATTAGATACATAACACTCCTCCCCTCCCAGAAAGCATTTTACCAAACTATTTACATACATGCAGGTGACTAGGGTGTTCCCTGATTCTAGTTGACCTGCACAATTCAGTCTGAGGCGGGGATTTGGGCTGGTCAGAGGGACCCTTTGTCTCTCCCAGCCCAGCCAATGGAACCGCCTCAATTTTTTTATGGGTGTCGCACTCTTTGGATGGGCCTGGCTTCTCAAGGAGGCAGCGCTGGACACCGAAGTCATCAGGTAAATCTTCCGGCCACTTCAGGTTTGAGTTAGCTGTTAGATGAATGATTGGTGAGTCAAGGACTGGTTTGTCTATTTTGTAGTCTGGCTCATCGGGCATTGTTTGGCCCAGATGTTTCCTTAACTGGTCAATATGTCTGCACCATACCCTTCCATTACTGACTTAGACAATACATGACCTGGGCCCAGTAATGTCAGAGATCTGCCCAGCCACCCAGAGGGGACCATCTGCATAATTCCTTGCGAAGACCGGGGATCCAATAGAGAAACTTCTAGTCTTACTTTCGGCTTCCATGTACCCCTCAGGGGAGTAATTGGGGTGCAGCCTATCTAGGGTACAACGGAGTCTCCGGCCCATTAAGAGCTCTGCGGGACTTCGTCCCATTGCCATACACAGGGTAATACGTTGGGCTGCCAGAAAAGTATCAATCCTGGCTTGCCAGTCCTTCAGTCTGAGTCTGGCCAATGCCTCTTTGGCCAATCTCACAAATCTTTCAGTTTGACCATTAATGGCCAGATGAAAAGGTGATGTGAGTGCGTGATGGACCCCTAACTCAGCTAGGTACCCCTCGAATTGCGTAGCTGTAAGTTGAGGCCCATTATCTGACACCAGGGTGTCTGGTAGCCCAAGCGTGGTGAATAGTTTTTGGAGCGCTTTGATTACAGCCTCCACAGTGGTGGAGTGCATTAGAATGATCTCCAGCCACTTTGCATAAGCATCCACCATGATCAGAAAGGTTTGACCATGGAATGGGCCAGCAAAATCAATATGAATGTGGGACCATGGTCCCCCGGGCCTTTCCTACTCTTTGGACAGGGCCATTGGGGGAACGGGGCGAGACTCTTGACAGGGAGTACACTTGGCCACCCATTCAGCAATGAAATTGTCCATTTTGGGCCACCACACATAGCTCCTTGCCAAATCCTTCATCCTCATAATTCCCGGGTGACCAATATGCAATGCGGTCAATACTTGTTCCCTTAGACACAGCAGAATCATCACCCGGTCACCCCATAGCAAACAACCCCCTTGTGTAGACAGCTCATGCTGTTTACAGACAAACGGTTTAAATTCCCCACCAACAGGGCTTTCCGGCCACCCCCTATGCACCCAGCCAATCACAGTTCGCAACACAGAGTCTTTAGCAGAGGCCCTTGCAAGTTCAGTAGAAGTGATAGGGCCAGAGTCAATAGAGTCAATAAGCAGAATAGGAATGCCTGGAGACGGGTCCTCCAGCAAATCTGGCAGCAGGCACCTGCTGAGGGCATCAGCATGCCCAAGGCTCTGATCTGGGCGATGGATGAGTCGTTATGAGTAGGCAGCCAGAAAAATAGCCCACCTAGTCAGACTGGGGGACATGGCTGCCAGGGTGGGGTGATCCCCAGCGAAAAGTCCCAGCAGAGGTTGGTGATCAGTAATGAGTTCAAAAGTCCTCTCAAACAGATACTCGTGAAACTTTTTAACTCTGGCAACAGCTGCCAGGGCCTTCCTGTCCAGCTGGCTGTCATTTCTCTCAGCACTGGACAGGGTACAAGAAAAATAGGCGATGGGTGCTTCTTGTCCATTCGGCAGTCTGTGACTCAAAACAGCCCCCACGCCAAAGGGGGAGGCATCGCAAACTAAGACAAGGGGAAGCAGTTCATTGTGTTGGATGAGGAGGCTGTCAGCTGAGAGGAGTCTTTTGACAGTCGCAAACGCCGTGGCTTCTGCCCTACCCAAACCCACAGAGATTTTTTCGCTAATAGTTTGTGGAGTGGTTTGGCCACTGTGGCTTTGTCCTTTAAAAATATAGAATAAAAGTTTAAAAGAATAAAAGTCCCAGGAATGCCTGCAGTTCCACCTGGGTTGTTGGGGTAGGTGCATTACGAATAGCCCAGACTTCGCTCTCTGTGGGGTGGATACCAGCCCCATCGATCTTGTACCCTAGAAATTCAACTGAGGGTACAGCAATCTGACATTTGTCCCTTTTAACTTGTAGCCCCGCGTTCCTGAATATAGTTAGCATTTTCCTCAAGCGATCCCGCAGCTGTTGCTCATCTGCTGTGGTGACTAAGAAATCATCAAAATAGGGTACGACCCCCAGCAGTCCCTGCAGCAGGCGTTCCATGACACTTTGAAATAGCCCAGGGGCCACGCTAACTCCGAATTGTAATCTGGTTCACTTGAAGGCACCTCTATGTGTTACTATAGTCTGTGCTTCTGAGGTAGCACCATCTACCAGCAGTTGCTGGTACACCTGTGCAAGGTCAAGCTTAGCGAAAACCTTGCCGAGGCCCAAGGAATGGAGCAGGTGCTGCGCAATGGGGACAGGGTAGGCGCTTTGCTGGAGGGCTTTGTTTAGGGTACACTTATAGTCAGCGCAGATGCGCACTGACCCATCAGATTTGAGAGGGGTGACTATCGAGGTCTCCCATTTTGCATGGTCGATCGGTATTAGAATGCCCTGCCATATGAGCTTATTCAGCTCCTGGGCTATCTTAGGCTTTAGCGCAAATGGCACTCTCCTCACCTTCATTCTAATGGGGGCTATATTAGGGTCCAGGTTAAAAGAAATAGGTGTCCCCACATACTTGCCAAGGTGGAATTCGCGGAGCAGGTCGTCTGTCAGGCCGCCGTTGGTGAAGTGGATCCCGGTAACCCCCATGCCCAGGGCTTTGAACCAGTCGAGTCCTAGGAAGCTCGGTAGATGTCCGCTGACCACGGTGATTGGCAGTTGCTGTTGAAATGGCCAATTTTTTAAAAAAATTGATTTATATGCCGCCCTTCTCCGGAGACTCAGGGCAGTTTACAATGCGTTAAGCCTTCATACTTTTGTATATTTATACAAAGTCAGCTTATTGCTCCCACAATCTGGGTCCTCATTTAACCTACCTTAGAAAGGATGGAAGGCTGAGTCAACCTTGAGCCTGGTGAGATTTGAACTTGCAGTAATTGCAGGCAGCTGGCAACTTAAGTGCTACTTTTAACAGCACTTAGTCCACTGCGCCACCAGGCCCTTTTCACCTGGAACGTCCCACAGCCTTTAGCAGGAATGCGATTTCCTTGGTAGTCGTTCAGCCTTAGGTGCTGGTGTTTCAGCTGTTGTTTCTTGATGTCCAGAATTGCTGCTTTTAGCTCAGCCCAGGACATGATGATAATGGACGAGCCAGTGTCTATTTCCATTTGGCATGGCGATCCCTCAATTTCGACGGTTACATGCAGCTTTTTCTCCGGGGACGTTGTAACTTGGCCGATGCAGGTCTGGAATGTCTCAGGTGTTTTGGAATAGGCGCCTCATTTTTGTTGGACGTTTCCATCCTTCTTATGAGGTCGCAGCTGACCGGCTTGATTGGCGAATGCTTTCTGTTTGTAACTGGACAGTTGACTCGCCCTGCACACCTGCATCAAATGTCCCTTTTTGTCATAGTGCCTGCAAAAGGCATCTTTGAAATAGCACGTCTGTCTCTGATGGAATCCCCCACAACTAGTACAACTCTCATTTCCGGCCATCATCATCCCTCTTATTTCTGTCAGGTTTGAAGACATCCTCATCACCTTCTTCATCACTATCAGTCAGGGCTGATTCCCTGTGGACAGAGGTAGACTTTTGTGTCACCTGGGGTGGCACCGGTCACTGCAGGCATTCTGCTGCCTTCTTAGATGATTCATGCACTCTGGCTTCGTCTAGGGCAATGTGCAGGGTGAGGTTTGTCTTGGCCAGCGAATGTCCTGGATTCCACAAGTTGCTCTAGGAGAACATCATCTAGATTGCGGTACTCGCAGTGCATGGCAACCTTGCATAGCGCTGCCATGTATGTATTTATTGGCTTGCCATCCCTCTGGAGTCGTTGCCAGAACTCGTAGCGCTGAACGAATTTGGACTGCACAGGGGCATAGAGCATCCTCAACGTGGTCTGCAGGACCTGCCATGGTACAGACTGCACCGGTGTTGGCTCTGACAGTGATTCGGCTGTGTCAAACACTTCGGGGCTGCAGTGACTCAAAAAGAGGGCTCGCTTTCGATTGTCAGACAGCCCTTGGAGGTCATTTGCTTCAAGGAAGTATTCAAACCACGTCATGTACGATCCCCACTTCTCTTTCGCGGGATCGAATGACATTGGTGGTGCGAAGGCAGACATTTCTCTGCTGTGCTCAGCTCATGCAGACTTTCCCGCCTGGCTACATTCTGTTGTCAGCTCTTATTTGCGCAATCTGTCTACCTCAATCCCATCTTCATCGCCAGTGTTAGATCGGGCGAGTGAGGAATCAGGAGCCAGGTTGAAGTGAACAACAGCTCTTTAATGTACAGTGAGAATCCAGCAACTTTGCAGTTCAACAGCTCTCCTTATATAGCAACTCTCCAAGTGTCTTGACCAATGAGCATTGAGATTTTTCCCACTCTAATTTCCCTCCAAAATTAGATACATAACAGGTTCTCACTGTCAGGAAGTTTCTCCTTAGTTTTAGGAGAAAAATTAACTGTTCTCTTTGTTCAGTTTCCATCCATTGCTTCTTGTTTTGCCTTCTGGTGCTTTGGAAAATACATTGCCTATACAAGTTCAGTATTCTTGTATGGAACAGTTGTCTGCCGTGTTTTTTTCTTGCTAAATATTTGCAGGAAACTGCACCTGTTGGATTGGACTAGCCTGGGTCTATGTGAAAGCTTAGACACGACTTTTTCAAGTGCTACTGTCCATCTACCCCCGTGTTTCAGTCCAGAACCTGATTTCATTATTCCAGACTGAAGGCTGCAGATCCACCTGACTCTGTTTGGACTGTTAACCTATGATAGATGCCTTAGGTCTACAGCTGCTGTTTAACAGAACCAAATGATTGGATAGAAGTTTGTATTCAGAACTTTCAACTAAAAGTTGGAAATGCCACCAGATACCAGGATCGTATTATCATACGTGGTGGACATGTTCAGAAGCGAGCAGTTATTGGGGAAAAATTCGAACATGGTTAGAGAAAATGATACAGCAACATATTGATCTAAAACCAGAGCTGTTCCTGTTGGGTATCTAAATATTGGAGAAATTTACTAAAGAAAACGTATATTTGATCATACATGTAATAACTGCAGCAAGAATTGTATTTGCAAAAAATTGGAAAGCAGAAAAAATTCCTACAAAGGAAGAGGTAATTAAGAAAATATTAGAATGTGCAGAAATGAATAGATAAACATTGGCAATTAAAGGGAAGGAAGAATCAGAGTATTACAATATATGGGGGCAATTTTATCAATGGATAGAGACTGAATATAGATGAAAAGCAATATAAAAGTAAGAAATTTGGGAAGAACATGCTATAATAAATTAAATTAAAATGTAGGACTGTTTGTTTAAAAATAAAAATAAAAAACTTTTTATAAAAGAAGAAAGAAACCAGGACTGGCAGGAGAACATTTGAACAAAGAAAATAATCAAGTCAACTTTGGGAACTGCTGAGATGTTTTTCCTTTTTAAACAGTGTTCTTTTCTATGGCTATTATCACATATTACTGGATGCTTCGATTCTTGTGATATAATTGGACAGATGACTATTTCTAAACCAATGAACTTCTGCTCTGAAGTTCATTGGTGGGCTATAAAAATAAAGTAAGGCATTTTCCTGGTGCCCCCTTTTCGTAGGGAGACCCCATTTTATCAGAGTATGCAAGGCAAAAATGGTTACAATATGGAAGTTCTGCTGAGGATGATCAAAACTTTAAAAGAATCAAAGGGGGAAAATGATGGTCTCAGGTTGGAATTAGGAAAACTTGTTAAAGGAAAGGCAGAAAGTTGCAGCTGCAATGAATGTAACAATAGTGGGACATTACTGCCTAGAAACAAGAAAGTTACAAGTTAGAAGGACTTGCTAGAAGGATGCTAGCTAAGGCACATAGATTTATAAACTTTAGTAACCTCTAGCTTATTATAATAATAAAAGACACACCTCTTTTGATAAGAAAGCTTGTTAACATAAACATGTGATGTATGAAGAAGGAGGGTAAAGTAGAAGAAACCAATCAAAAGAAACATGTCAAGGAACTAGTGATTGATTCTTAGGGTGTTAACTTCCTTAATTATAATTTATAAAATTTGTATTTGTGCATTATTCGAGGTCTTGACTTCTTTAGCTGCTGAGACCCTTTTGCTGGAGTACTCCAATAAAAAAACCTGAAAATACCATTCCTCATGTCTGGTGGCCTTTGTTGGCTTTGGTGCCAGGCTAGGACCTGTTTTGAGAACATCCTCTACTTGCAAAGTATTAAAACCCAACTTTCCTATCATGGCAATCCAACCCATCTCCCCCTTGGCATGGCAACTTCAGCTTCATGCATTATTTGTTCCTTGCCACTTTTAGAGATTATGGAAAGTTTAGTGTGTGTATGTTTGCACAACATGCTAACCCTGAGGGCTTGATTAACAAGGCCATGTGTATCATTGTTTTTACTCCTCACTCACTTCAACCAGAGCTAGGGCCTCACTGAGAAAAATAATGGAAAGGGAGTAAAGAATACATGAAAAAATACATTGTTTTGAGGATCACAGCATGTCCTTTGCTACAACATGGAACATATTAAACGGGTATGCACGAATATCTGATTATTTTTCTAAGGAATCTTTACAGTGAACAAACAACTATTGTAAAAGTTTACATTTGGGGAAACAGGGTGATTCAGAATAGGATGAGAATGAGACAAGGATAATATATATGGAATGTATATGAGAAATATACATATAGCAGGAGATGATGGGATAACAGCTGGAATCAAAATAGGTGGCCAAAATACTCGTGATTCGAGATATGATTCCACTTTGTTAGTTAAAACTAAAAAGATATTAAAGGGCTCATTATGAAAGTAAAAAGTGAAAAATCTAAGTTAACGTTAAATTGTCAGACCTGCCCCCATTTGCTCTCTCAGGAAAGTAGGACTCATGACTTCATTTAGTTGAAGCAAAGGAACTTTTACTGAAAGAAACTGGTTGCAGCAAAGTCAGGCAGAATCTGGAATCCCACATAAAATATATATATATATTTAATTTGATTTATATTTAAAATATAAAAATATAAAGCTATTCTTTTCAATTCCCAATCCCTCCTCCCATGACCAGTCCCCCAGCCAGCCAATGTGATGCCAGTAAGATGTTTTGAGAAACTCTGAGGTGTGAAACTGGTAACATTCCATTCTCGGGGCAAATGGCCTTGAAAATCCTGGTACAAGCCAGCTTGGTGATCTGGTCTTCTTCCATTGTCATTTCCCCCTCTCTATTTCTCACCACCACTTCCCTATTTCCCACCATTTGATACACAGGTGTGGATTGCCTCAAATGCCTCCGCCCCCCTTCCCCTTTGATGGCAGGAACCAGCAAGGCACCAGGTTGATGATGAAGATCCTAATATAATATTTAAAAAGTAAAGTTAATGTTAACTAGTATGTTTTATCAGCTCAATAGTTGATGGTAAAGAAATGAAGGTGATGATAAATTCTTATTTTCTTAGGCTCCAAAAATTATTAAATTTCTATCTATCATTATTATTATGTTATTTATTATTATTTTCTTTAACATCCATAAGTGTGTGGTGAACAGAGTATTATCTGGATCAATATACTTTACATACAATTCTGTTAATAATATTACCATTTAAGTACCCTGTTTCCCCAAAAAGACATCCCCTGATAATAAGCCCAATCAGGCTTTTAAGCGCATGCATTAAAATAAGACATCCCCCAAAAATAAGCCCTTCCCTGAAAATAAGCCCTCCCCCAAAATATTTAATCACATGTGCAGCTGGTCCCTGCCATTTCCTCTGGTTAGGGTTAGAGAGACAGAGCTGAAAATCAGGTAAGATGTCAAGAGAAGCCCTGTCTTGCTCCACGTGCCCCAAAAGAATAAGACCTCCCTGAAAATAAGGCCAAATGCTTATTTTGGGGTTCAAAAAAATATAAGATAGGGTCTTATTTTCGGGAAAACATACATAATCATAGTTTTTCAGCTTCTAACATCTGTGTATATACAGTAATTATAATATGTTCTATTATATTTCAGTATACATAATACTATTTTCCCAATTTCTATTTTCTATTTCTTTTTTCTAACACTTAATAAAATAGCCACCATGTTAAAAAATATTCTATATCTATCCATCATCTCTTGCCCTTAAAAGAATTTCAACTCTTACTAACTTTTTGGTGAATCTTTCCTGCTTCTCCTCTGGTATCTTGTAACTTCTTTTATCATGTTTATTTAATTTAAATATTTCCTCTGCCACAGCATCTATCTCTTCCTGTTGAATCTCTAGAGCACCCATCCACAGTTCCCCCATTTTTAGGAGATCTTTCTCTTTATTCTCTTTTCTCTTTTGAATTTTTAAAAAATATTCTATTTGTTCCATGTTAGAGATCATTGCTATTTCTTCCATCTCTTTATCTGTTTGTATCATTTTTGGAATTGTGTCCTCTATTCTCTCCTCAGTTCTTTCTAGTTTCTCCTCTATTTTCTGAGTTTTTTGTTCATTTTTTTATTGTCATTTGCTGGGGTTTTCCTAATCTCATAGTATCTTGCATCAATTCCCTCATCTCCCTATGATTCCTTGTTATATCTTCCTTAATACATTGAAACATCAGTAATATTTCTTTATAGACTACATTTTTTCCCTTGCTGAGACATTTTGTGCTGATATTCTACACTAATCACTGCTCAATATTCCACCAAAATTTCAATATCCCAATTGTCCAGAAATACCAAAAACACCAGTTTTTGTGAATACAATTTACAGTCCTGGAACTGTTCCTCATAATCCCCTAAATTTATAGTCCTTAAATTTTTTCCAAGTTTTTAAATCTTATTCAGTTTTTCTTCTTTCGCTTCATAGAATGTTCTGCTAAATGATCTTAATAATCCAGATTTCCCCAAATGTCTTTAGTGCACAAAGTTAGATATTGAGTTTCAAGGATGTTTCTTGTTAATTGTGATCCACTTTGCCTTAAAAATCTTCAAACAGCTCACTAATACTTCTAAGCAACCAAAGCTGCAGTAGATATGAAACTAAAATTAAAAGGCCTTCCAGGTGTTGTTTACCTTTCACTATTTTCTTTCTTCTCCTTTTATTATTGGAAGAAAGACGGCTGGGATGGAAGAACCAAAAGTGTCACCCTCACTCGTAGCGGCCAGCAACCAGATTGGAAATACAAGCTGAAAGCCCTGTAGGACCAGGAGGACCTGGGCAAGGAAATGGCTGGGAATGACTAATTGAAAAGACATGTCATGCATTTTGTATTAGAGGCTTTTGAGAACCTGAGAGCCCGGGGGGAATTGGACCACTGCGAAAGAGGAGGTGAGGCAGTAGCAGCTGATGATGATGGAGCCAGAGTTGCCACCCCAGGTCCAGTGGCCACGGACTAAGCAGAGGGGACAGCGGGAGCAGCAGCTGTCTCAGTGAACCCACCATGCACAGCACCAGCTCCCACAAACGTCCCAGGCCAGGCAAGAGCATTGCAGCTGGAAAGGAAGACACCCTGCCCAGGAGTGAAATATGATGGTGACCCACAGCAGTTGGGCTTTTTCCTGGTGCACATCCTCATGTACATGCAGGAATATGGGTGGGATTTCCAAACTCAGGGTGCCAGGGTCCGAGTTGTCACCCTGGCCCTGGCAGGGGCAGCAGCCAGGTGGATGTTGACCCCTCCCATAATGCCGAAGCCCCAGAGCTGTGGAACTTTGACTGCTTCATGATGGACCTCCACCATTGTTTCTCAGATCCCTTAGCAGACTGGAAGGCCCATGACCTATCAGAACCATGAAGCAGGGCCACTGGCTGGTGCCAAATACACCGAGGAATTCCAAGACCTCACCTGCTGAGTACACTGGCTGGTGAGCTGGAAAGAGGGGTGTCATGGTTCCGAGTCTAGCCAGTAAGAAGCGAGGCCACACCATTGGTAGAGCAACTCCCCTTTACTGGTCTCTCTATTCTGCACGCAGTGAAATGGGACTCTAACCACGTAGGTAGGATAACCAGCCTCTGGTCAGGGGATGGCCTCCCTGACCAAATGGCCACTTCCTCCCCACCATCTCCCACTGAGGCTAGGAAGCAGCGTCCCAGAAGCTGGCCTCACCCAGACACACTTGCAACATCTGCTCCCTAGCATGGATGAAGTAACTCCATTCCTTCTCCTCATCACCATCCATCACCTTTCTCTCCTGCCAATCCATTAGATTTCAGCCCAGGAAGGTTGGAGTTGGTGGCAGAACCCCAGTCTCAGCAGACTTTGAGCTTTTCCACCATTCCCCAGCAGAAGAGCTGTCAGAAGGCAAGAGCAACTAAAGCTGAGAGGAAGACTCGGGAGTAGGACCAAGAGATGGTTGCCCCCCCCCCCCAATAAGCCTTGAAAGACCAGCAACGGCTCTTGGGCTCTTTGTCGGAAAACAATGTTGATAGACTTGTTCTTGTCTTGCTGCACTTATCTCTTGTCAGCGTCTTCTGCTTCTGAACTTTTGCCAAGAGAAGCCTTTGGCAGTTTGCCTAATTATACCAAGGTTAGTGATTAGACTGAAGAATTTGTGTTATGAAGAATTTGTTTTAATTTAATTTGGACTACATTGAGAATGAGTTAATTCTCAGCTGTTCTAATAAAGCCTGTTAGTTTTGGAGCTGTTTGCGTCGACTACTACCTACTTGGGCCTGGATTACAACACTAGCCAGCATTACCAGCTTCTGCCAGTCAACTGATTATCAGGGCTTGGCAAGCTGCAGCCCCAATGGCTTGCTCCAGGCCTGCTCCAACAAAGACTCTATGGCCACTGCTGCTTCACCCTTCCGGGGCCCCTCCGAGTCTGTCGCTTATGCATGAACTATAGAAGTCTGAATGCACTGAGCATGGGAAATGTCTACCCCCTTTCCCTTATTCAAGAGGGGGGGGAGCGGACCTGGCAGGTATTATGGAGATCTGGTTGGGCCACAAAGGGGGGGGTTCCCCTTGTGGATATGTGCCCACCAGGCTTCCGCACATTTCATCAGCCGAGAGCTCAGGGCAGGGGCGGGGGGGTAGCGGTCATTATAAAGGAAGGTCTGGATCCGAGGGAGGCCACTGTACCTCAGATAGCTGGATGTGAATCCCTTTTTGTGAAGTGGGGTTGTGGGATGCAGATGGGTTTGTTGGTCACGTACCTGGCTCCCTGCCACATGGCAACGACCCTGCCCGAGCTCCTCAGCGTTATAGCCGAGGTGGCAGTTGATACCCCCAGACTTCTGGTCATGGGGGATTTCAACCTGCCATCCATCGGTGAAATGTCTGAGGTAGCTCGGGAGTTCATGGCTTCCATGATGGCCATGGACCTCACTCAAGTAATTCATGGCCCTACTCATATAGGTGGACACACTCTGGACTTAGTTTTCATCTCTGGTCAGTGGTCGAGTGGTCTGGATATAGGTATTGAACCCTTGTCATGGTCTGACCACTCACTCCTTCGACTTGACTTTCTGACCGCCGCACCCTGTCGCAGAGAGGCGGAACCGACCAGGTGGTTCCACCCCAGGCACCTGATGGATCCTGATAGGTTCCAGATGGAGCTTGGGCCATTCCCCGAGATTCTAGCTCATGCCTCAGCTGAAGACCTGGTGGCTGCCTGGGATAGTGCGGCTGCCAGGCTTTGGACCATGTTGTGCTTGTGCGGCCTCTGACCCGGCACCGAACACACTTAGCCCCTTGGTTTTCCGAGGAGCTGAGGGAGATAAAGCGCCGGAAAAGATGCCTAGAGAGCAGTTGGAGGGCCAGCCGGTCTGAATCTGACCTGACACTGGTAAGGTCTCATATTAAGACCTACCTAGTGGCCATAAAAGCGGCAAAATCTAGCTATTTTACCGCTCTTATCACAGATAATTGCCCAGCCACCCTGTTCAGGATGACCTGCTCCCTCCTCCATCTGGGAGCACGGAATGACCCCTTGCAGGGTCGAGCTGAGGACTTTGTACAGTATCTGCATAATAAAATCACTCAGATTTGGGAAAACTTGGCCGCTGACTGGGTTAGTTCAGACGAGATGACTGAGGCAGGTCTTGAGAGTGTTATCTGGGAGGAGTTTGATCCTGTGGCTCCCGAGGACGCGGACATGATCTTGGGATGGCTGAACGTGACCACATGTTTATTAGACCCGTGTCCCTCCTGGTTGGTGCTGGCTTCTCGGGAGATTACATGAGGCTGGCTCCAGGGGATTACTAACGCTTCTCTGAATGAGGGTGTCCTACCAGCCGCCTTGAAAGAGGTGGTGGTGAGGCCCCTCCTCAAGAAGCCCTCTCTGGATCCAGCTATTTCGGCTAACTATCGTTCAGTCTCCAACCTTCGTTTTATTGCGAAGGTTGTTGAGAGTGTGGTGGCGCGGCAGCTTCCCCAGTACCTGGACGAAGCTGTCTATTTAGATCCGTGCCAGTCCGGTTTCAGGCCTGGATACAGCACAGAAATGGCATTGGTTGCATTGGTGGACAATCTCTGGAGGGCTCGGGGTAGGGGTTACTCCTCTATCCTGGTCCTGTTAGACCTCTCAGTGGCTTTTGATACCATCGACCATGGTATCATGTTGCACCGGTTGGAGGGATTAGAGGTGGGGGGCACCATTTTGCGGTGGTTCTCCTCCTATCTCTCTGACCGGTCACAATCTGTGTTGACAGGGGGGCAGCGGTCGACCCCAAGGCACCTTGTTTGGGGGTGCCACAGGGGTTGGTCCTCTCGCCCCTCCTGTTCAACATTTATGTGAAGCCGCTGGGTGAGATTATCTGTGGTTTTGGGGTGGAGTTCTATCAGTACGCTGATGACACCCAGCTGTACACCTCCACCCCAGACCATCCCAACGATGCCTTGGAAGTGATGTCCCAATGTCTGGAGGCCGTGCGGGTCTGGATGGGGAGAAACAGGCTTCAACTCAACCCGTCCAAGACCGAGTGGCTGTGGCTGCCAGCATCCCGGTATAGCCAGCTGGTGCCATCACTGGTTATTGGGGGTGAATCATTGGCCCCCACAGAAAGGGCTCATAACTTGGGCGTCCTCCTGGACTCACAGCTGTCTTTAGAAGAGCATACGACGGCTGTGGCCAGGGGGACTTTCTATCAGGTTCACCTGATACGCCAGTTGCACCCCTTTCTAGATCGGGACTCCCTACGCACAGTCACTCAAGCACTCGTCACTTCTCGTCTGGACTACTGTAACGCTCTCTACATGGGGCTCCCCTTGGGGTACACCCGGAGGCTCCAACTGGTGCAGAATGCAGCCATGTGGGGGATTATGGGAGCGATGGGGCACTCCCATGTGACACCTCTCCTGCGTGAGCTGCATTGGCTTTCAGTGGACTTTCGGGTGTGCTTCAAGGTGTTGGTAACCACTTTTAAAGCGCTCCATGGCTTAGGGCCGGGGTACTTACGGGACCGCCTTCTGCCACCAATTGCCTCCCACTGGCCAGTTCGCTCCCACAGAGAGGGCCTCCTCGGGGTGCCGTCTGCCAGACAATGTCGGCTGGCGACCCCCAGGGGGACAGCCTTCTCTGTGGTGGCGCCCACCCTCTGGAACGATCTACCCCCAGAGATACGAGTGATCCCAGACCTCCGGACTTTTCGTCGGGCCCTTAAAACTTACTTCTTTCAGTTAGCCGGGCTGGCCTGACTCCATGTGGGTTTTAACGTTTGATATTGATTTTAATTGAAATGTTTTAAATTATGGGCCAAATTTTATAAATTATTTTAAAATTATTTTAACTTTTTATATACAATTGTTTTTAGTTGGCTGTTCACCGCCCTGAGTCCGGAAGGAAAAGGGCAGTATAAAAATTCAATAAATAAATTAAATAAATAAATAAATAATGAAAGATATACTAGCCCATGGAGCTGACGTTACTGTGAAATAGTGTGCTTTCTTCTTCTTTTTTTGTAATTTTTTTTTTAAACACACAAACAAACATACAATACATCTTTTCTGAACAGAATATTGGCCTGGTCTTAAATTTGTACAGATTTTTGTTCATCTTTAACACAATTTTATATGTTCAATTTTTCTCATATCATTTATTCTCTCTAATTTTAAGAAACCAATATTACCAATCATCTTAACTTCTCATCCTATTATAGTTCAATTTTTCTCTTCTCTCCTTAAAATTTGAACCCCTAAAGTTAAATTCACATAACATAGTACAATCCCTAATTATTTCCTTAAATTCTCTTATTCTAATCACCAATGATTCTTTTATCAACTATTCCAAAACAATTCAACATATTAGTAGAAACCAATTAAATATATATTTTAACCCAAATGTTCCAACTATTACGATTTCATATATTAAACTTCTTATTTCTGGGTCTTATTTTCAATTCTTAAAATCCCTACCTTTTCTCATTTCTTCATATTGACTTAAATAATTCATTATTACCATTCTATTACTTCATCAATTATTTATACACTTTTATTTATTTATTTATTTATTTATTATATTTATATACCACTCTACTCCCGGGGGACTCAGGGCGGTGTACAGTCAAATGATAAAATACATGCAATACAAATATTTTAAAGATTGATTAAAATACAATTAAGTAATTTGGTCTTGAACCTAAAATTAAAACTCTAAATTTATGAGATTAAGATTTAAGAATTTAAGAACAGTTTTAGAAGATGTTAGTCCAGGCTGGCCTGCTGGAATAGAAATGTCTTGAGGGCACGACGGAAAGCGCGAAGATCCAGGATTGTCCGTATCTCCGGGGGGAGCTTGTTCCATATGGTGGATGCTCCCACAGAGATGGTTCTCCCCCTGGGGGCCGCCAGTCGATTGTTTGATCGACGGCACCCTGAGAAGCCCCTCTCTATCGGAGCGTACTGGTCGGTGAGAGGCTACTGGTGGCAGGAGGCGGTCTCATAGGTACCTCGGTCCTAAGCCATGGAGTGCTCTAAAGGTGGTGACCAAAACCTTGAAGCACACCCGGAAGAACACAGGTAGCCAGTGCAGCTCCCGCAGGAGGGGTGTCACATGGGAGCGCCACGTCACTCCCATAACGACCTGTGCGGCCACATTCTGGACCAACTGGAGCCTCCGGGTGCTCCTCAAGGGAAGCCCCATGTAGAGAGCGTTGCAGTAGTCCAGGTGGGAAGTGACAAGGGCATGAGTGACCGTATTTAACGAGTTCCGATTCAGAAAGGGACGCAACTGGCGTATCAGGCGAACCTGATAGAAAGCTCCCCTGGTCACAGCCATCAGGTGCTCTTTTAAAGACAGCTGTGAGTCCAGGAGGACACCTAAGTTGCGAGCCCTCTCTGTGGGGGCCAGTGATTCACCCCCAATAGTCAGTGATGGTAACAGCTGACTATATCGGGATGTCGGAAACCACAGCCATTCGGTCTTGGATGGGTTGAGCTTGAGTCTGTTCCTCCCCATCCAGATCCGTACAGCCTCCAGGCACTGGGACATCACTACAAGGGCATCGTTGGGGTGGTCTTATCCCTTATTTTAAAAATAATCCATTTAACAAAATTTCACTAATTAATTAAACCTATTCAATAAAAAATCAATTAAGTATCAATCTTACTCCAGTACCCCAAATTTAAACTCATACAACATAATACAATTCCTAATTATTTTCTTAAAATCTCTTGTTCCAATCTCAAATATTTTTTTCTTTATCAACTGTTCCAAATGATGCACTTCAACAATTTTATAAAAGCCAGTTAATTATATCTAATTAATTCATAATCCAATATCATTTCAGCTTTCTTTTCTTATTTAGTTAAATTCCAAATATATAATTAAGAATTCCAGTTATTATAGTCCCCTTCATTAATTAAAAATATTCCAGTTATTACATTGATCATACATCCATATAGTTTAGAATCACTTCATTAAAAATACAATTTCATCTTTTCTCTAGTATTCATTTCATTTACCCCATATTCCTCTTCCATTTCTTTCTCCATTTCTATCTTTATATTTTATTTTATTTTTCTTTCCCTTTCTTTTCTTTTGTATTTTAAAATCCTGAACTCTCTTTTCCCTTTTTGTTATCTTTCCACTTAGTTCCAATATAATCATTTTGTTTTTTAAGATCATAAACTCTTCTATTTTGCTGTGTCTTTCCCATTCTTTCCCATTCCTTTTCCCTTTTTCTTATGTTCTCACTGATAATCCCAGTGTAATCATTTAAATGATTACATGAAATAGTATGCTTTCACAGGGCTCTATGCTAAGCCGCCGAATTCTGACTGCCAGGAGGCCCAATTGGACTCAATTAGACCCAAACCATCTTAGAGAGGTGGTGAAAACAGAGGGGAAAATCCATTGATCACAAGGAGTCAGCAAACTCGTTGTTTGATCCAGAATAACTCCTCAAACCAGCGGGGGGGGGGGGCATTAAAATGGCTGGACCAAGGCTGTGACAACTCCGATGAAAGAGCAAGGAAGGAGATAAATGGATAACAGCATGGTTGATCTGGGTGAGATATTTTCAACTTTCCAACTTCTGTGGAGGAATTTGTCCCAGAAATTAACTTTTATTTTTAAATGAGACTCTAAAAGGGAGGAGGTGGTCTTTAACCACTCCTCAAGAATGGCAGCGAGTAAGCTTGTGAGCTGCTGACAGATCCAAAGGAATGAGAAGAGAGCACTTTTTAAAAAAAATATTTTTATTGAACGTATTACATTTTATATCACATTTACATTCTTTACAGTGCTCCAGCATCGATAATACTCATACATACATTACATTCCTTATTCTTCCTTTAACTAAATACATTGTCTTTAGATTTTAGTATACCTCTCAAATTACGTTATATTTAATCTTTACTTCTATTCTCTAGCCCTGTGATGGCGAACCTATGGCATGCGTGCCACAGGTGGCACACGAAGGCATATTGGTGGGCACGTGAATTCAGTTCCACCAGCTGATTTTTGGGCCACCAGAAGTAGGGAAACAGGCTGTTTCCTGCCTCCGCAAGGCCTCAGGTAGTGATGGGGAAGGCCCATTTTTTTCTCTCCCCAGATTCCAAAGTCTTTCTAGGAGTCTGGGGAGGGCAAAAATGGCGTTCCCCACCTTCCCGGAAGCCTTCCAGAGGCTGGAAATGGCCCATTTAGAGAAAAAAAATGGGCCCTTCTGGTCCCACCGGAAGTTGGCAAATGGGCCGTTTCCGCCCTCCAGAGGGCCTCCAGGGGGTTGGGAAGGCCATTTTCACCCTCCCCAGGTTCCTAGAAAGGCTCTGGAGCCTGGGGAGAGAGAAAAACAGGTCTTCTGGTCCCACTGGAAGTTGGCAAACAGGCTGTTTCCAGCCTCCAGAGGGCCTCCGGGGACTGGGGAAGGCCATTTTCACCCTCCCCAGTTTCCTAGAAAGGCTCTGGAACCTGGGGAGAGAGAAAAATGGGCCCACCGGGCCATCACATGCAGGGGGAGCAGAGGAGTCATGTGCACATGCGCAGGGGAGGAGTGCATAGAATAATGGGTGTGGAGACATGCACATGCCACACACACACACACTGCTCCCCCCGCTCCTGGCACGCAACGGCAAAAAGGTTAACCATCACTGCTCTAGCCATTTGTACCATATGTCCCAGACCAAATAATATTTTGTTTCCCTTCTTTCATTTAATTCCAATGTTAGCCTGTCCACCTCAGCACAATCTAACACCTTTTTGATCACCATTCTCTCAGAGGGCGTGCTGTTCTGTTTCCAGTTTTGCGCATAAACAATTCTGGCCACAGTTGTTATATGCAATATAATATATTGAATTTTCTTATTGTAGTTTCCTCTTATTATTCCTAGTAGAAATAATTCTGGTTTTAACCAGTGGTGAAATCTAAAATTTGTTACTACCGGTTCTGTGGGTGTGGCTTGGTGGTGGGGGTAATGTGACTGGGTGGCCGTGGCCAATTTTTATTTTTATTTAACTTTTAAAACCATTTTTTCTACAACCTCTTTGGTGAAGAGGTTGTAAAAAATGTTTTCAAAAGGCTCTGATGATCCCAGCTGAGTAGCCTGATTGGCAGAGACTTTTTTTCTTTTAAATGCCTCTAATGATCAGGCAACTCAGCTTGGATTGTCAGAGACATTTAAAAGAAAAAAAGTCTCTGCTGATCAGGCAACTCAGCTTGGATCTTCAGAGGTATTTAAAAGAAAAAAAGTGTTTTCTTCTAATAATTTTCTTATTCTGATCCAGTACTTCCTGGCTTCTGGACACAGCCACCACATATGGAAGAATGTACCTTGATTGTGTTTGCATTTCCAACATTCCGCAGATAGATTTGGGAACATTTTGGCCAATCTAGCTGGAGGTATTTTATATAAATGTTCTTTATAGGCTGCCGACATTGTTAATTTATAGGTTTTTTTCCCCATAATTTTTCCCAACATTCTAATTAAATATTATAACCGAAATTCTTTGCCCAGGCTATCATGGTTTCTTTGACAATTTCTTCTTCCATTTTAAATCTCAGGAAATAGTTATATACTTTGATTATCATTTTTTCCTCCGTCCCCTGTATTATTTTATCAAGTTCTTGTTGCTCCTTATAGAAACCATATTGCTCTAAATCCTTTTTATATCTTGCCTGAATTTGCAGGTGCAGCCACCAATCTATATCTATCCTTTGTTGTTTTAACTCTTGGTTTGTTTTTAACTTCCCTTGGGCATCTAATAATTCTTTATACCTTACAATTTTATCTAATTCCAATACATTTGGGTATATCTTCACCTCCATAGTTGATAGCCACATTGGTATTTTAGTATAATGGTTTTTCTTTATTTCCCCCCATACATATAGAAGAGCTTCTTTCACTTGGTGTCTCTGAAAGTAGGTATGTACTTTACTTTTCCCTTCCCAAATAAATCCATGCCACCCTAGTTGCAAATCGTGCCCTTCTAATGTCAGTATCCTTTTATTGTTTAGATTTATCCAGTCCTTTATCCATGTCACGGCCGCTGCTTGAGTCTGTTACTTTATTCAGCTCCTCAAAAAATTTCTTGCCTAATTTTACTGGTATTGTTTGAAATAAGTATAGAATGTTTGGTAATACATCAATTTTGATTGTGGCAATTCTTCCAATTAATGATAGTTGCAGTTTCCCCCAGGTATCCAAATCTTTTTTTATTTGATGAAGCAATTTATTATAGTTATCTTCTTTTATTGAGGAGCATTTTGCCATCAACCAAATTCCAAGTTATTTAACCTTTTTAGTTATCTGTATTTCTAATGTCCACTCGAGTTCCTTCTTCTGGCTATTAGTAAGATTTTTTGTTATTATGGTTGTTTTGTCCTTGTTTATTTTAAGTTCTGCCACCTTGCCAAATTCTTCTATTTCTTGTATTAAATTTGTTCCTGTTTCTAAGGGCTCCTTTATAAAGAATACTAAATCATCCACGAACGCCTGTATTTTATATTCTTTTTTTATTTTTACTCCTTTTATTCCTTCTTCTTGTCTAATTTGTGCTAGCAATACCTCTAACAAGAGAATAAAAAGTAAAGGTGACAGCTGGCATCCCTGTCTTACACCCTTAGCTATATTAAATTTCCCTGCTATTTCCCCATGTAATATTACATTTACCATTTGAATGGAGTATATTGCAGTTATCCTCACAAACTTTTCCCTGAAATTCATAGTTTTTAATTTCTGAATAAGAAACTGCCAGTTTAAATTGTCAAATGCTTTTTGAGCATCTAAAAATATCAGTGCTGCTTGTTTTTCGGGGTGTGCTTCATAGAATACAGGATGTTCATTACCATTCTTGTATTATTTCTAAATTGCCTTTTTGGTAGGAACCCATTTTGATCTCAGTGAATAATTTCATTTAGTAATTTTTTGACTCTTTCTGAAATTATGGCAGCAAATATTTTATAGTTGGCATTTAAAAGCGAAATAGGCCTATAGTTTTTAATCTGTTGGTGGTCTGTATCCTCCTTTAATATTAACATAATATATGCCTCGGACCATGATCTCAGTAATTTGGCTTTCACTAGGGCTTCATTATATAGTTCCAACATCATCATCTCCAATGGTTCTTGTATATTTTTGTATAATTCCATGGGGAGTCCATCAGGTCCCAATGTTTTATTATTTTTTGTTTCCTGACTGCCTCTTTTAATTCTATCAAAGTTATTTTGTTGCACAACATTTTCCTTTTAGTTTCCAATATTGTTGTTAGTCCCTTCTCCTTTAAATACTGTTTTATACTCTCTTCCAATATATCTTCTTGACAATACAAGTCCTCAAAAATGTTTGCGTAATATTTCTTTTCTCTTTCATCTGATAGTGTAGATTTCCATTCTCGTCTAGCAGTCGTATTAGTTTCTTCTCTTTCTCTTTTTTAAATTTATATGACAGCCATCTCCCAGGTTTATTTGCATGTTCAAAAAAAATTGTTTTGCCATTTTTAGATTTTGTGCCGTTTCTTCTTTGATTTTGTCATTCTATGGTTCCTTTAGTTCCAGTTTCCTGAGTTCTTCCTGAAGCATAGTTTGTTGTTTCCTCTTTTCCTTGTTTCTTCGCGCTACATATGCTATTGTTAATCCATGAACGTATGCTTTAGTGGTATCCAACAAATTTTGCAATGTTGTTTGTTCTTTCTTATTTTCTTTAAAAATAGTTTCAATTCTTTTTTCATCATTTGGACATAAGCTTCCTCTTTCAAAATCTTTTGGTTCAACATCCATTTCCTTCTTTTTTTCCATCTCACTTTCAGGTGTTTGTGATTTCTATTTCCTCTATGTCCTTTTCCAATTCTGGGTTCATCCATATCATATCAATCCTCGACCATGAATTGTGTGGGTTTGAATAGAAGGTGTATTGATTCTCTTTCAAATTTAAGTGTCTCCACATATCTTGCAAATTTAGTTCTTGTACCATCTCAAAAAATGTATTTGGCAATGTTCTTCTTTTCTTCTTTTTTATTACTTGTGTAGTCTTTCTTAATATCCACCACTGTGTTAAAATCACCCGCTAGACATATGATTTCATATCCTGTCTCTATTATTTTCCCATGCAGTTTAGGATAAAATTCTTTCTGATTGGACTTCCGGTTGGGACCCGAGGCATTGGGATGCTGAGAGAGTGACTGCTGCTCCTTAACACTTCCAAACGCTGTGCTTTGGGGATCCCTTCGGGGACGCGGTGCCCGGAGAGCCCCGCGGACAAGAGGGCAAGCCAGGCGTGCGTGACAGCGGATCGCAACGCCGAACGCAACGACCGGGCGGCTCTGTCAAACCCAGCATAAGCGAGTCGGCCAGTAAATGGCTGACCTGAAGCCCCGGTAACTGACAACAAGAGAGGAAGCGACAGAGAGCGGAGGATATAGTGCCCAGCAGTTTAATACTGGTATCATGGTATCATGCTGCACCGGCTGGAAGAGTTGGGAGTGAGGGGCACCGTGTTGCGATGGTTCTCCTCCTTTCTCTCTGACCGGTGGCAGTCTGTGTTGGAAGGGGGGCAGAGATCCCCGAGGCCCCTTATATGTGGGGTACCACAGGGATCGGTTCTCTCGCCCCTTCTGTTCAACATTTATGTGAAGCCACTGGGTGAGATCATCCGTGGTTTCGGGGTGAAGTACCACCAGTACACTGATGACACCCAGCTGTACATCTCCACCCCAGACCACCCCAATGATGCCCTTGAAGTGATGTCCCGGTGCCTGGAGGCTGTACGGATCTGGATGGGGAGGAACAGACTCAGGCTCAACCCATCCAAGACCGAGTGGCTGTGGTTTCCGACATCCCAATATAGTCAGTTGGTGCCAACGCTGACTATTGGGGGCGAGTCATTAGCCCCCACGGAGAGGGCTCGAAACTTAGGCGTCCTTCTGGACTCACAGCTATCTTTAGAAGAACACCTGACGGCTGTGGCCAGAAGGGGTTTTTATCAGGTTCGCCTGATACGCCAGTTGCGCCCCTTTCTAAATCGGGACTCATTAAACACGGTCACTCATGCCCTCGTCACTTCCCGCCTGGACTACTGCAATGCTCTCTACATGGGGCTCCCCTTGAAGAGCACCCGGAGGCTCCAGTTGGTCCAGAATGCAGCCGCGCGGGTAGTTATGGGAGCGATGTGGCGCTCCCATGTGACACCCCTCCTGCGCGAGCTGCACTGGCTTCCTGTGTTCTTCCGGGTGCACTTCAAGGTTTTGGTTACCACCTTTAGAACGCTCCATGGCTTAGGACCGGGCTATCTTCGAGACCGCCTTCTGCCACCAGTACCCTCTCACCGACCAGTATGCTCCCATAGAGAGGGGCTTCTCAGGGTGCCGTCGGTCAAACAGTGTCGACTGACGGCCCCCAGGGGGAGAGCCTTCTCTGTGGGGGCACCCACCATGTGGAACAAGCTCCCCCCGGAGATACGGACAATCCCAAATCTCCGCGCTTTCCGCCGTGCCCTCAAGACGTTTCTATTCCAGCAGGCTGGCCTGGACTAACCTCTTCTAAAATTGCTCTTATATTTTTAAATCTTAATCTCATAAATTTAGAGTTTTAATTTTAGGTTTAAGACCAAATTATTTAATTGTATTTTAATCAATTCTTTAAAATATTTGTATTATATGTATTTTATCATTTGTCTGTACACCGCCCTGAGTCCCCTGGGAGTAGAGCGGTATATAAATATAATATAATAATAATAATATAATAATAATAATAATAATACCTTTTTTCAGCCATCGAGAAATTGGCATCAGAGAGAGCTGCCGGTGGAGTCGGAGGAGAGGTGCTCAGAGAGAGGGAAAGCGGCGTGTCAAGAGAGGGAGCGGATCGGAGAGAGGAGTTGCCGACGAGCCGGCGGAGGAGACGTGGGAGACGAGGCGGCGAGAATATACACGCGAGGGAAGACGGGCGAGAGGAGTTGAGAACTGAGACTCAGAACTTTAGATCTGCTGCAGATGAGCTATAGTTAAAAGAAGAACGTATAGAAGATCACGGATCCTTTCTTTTTGGAAACTTTGGGACCGGAAGTGCAGCCATCGCAGAGACTTCTCTGAGGATAAGTGAAATAGCTGACTCATTGCCACATGGACAGTTCAGCATAGAGAAATTCCATAGAATATACTACCTAGCGAATGACTATTTGTTTTCCTTTGTTACTCTACTGAAGTGAACGTGATACCTCGATATTTTTATTTTCTTATCTAATCCTCTAACTACGACAGTGTATTTAACTGTATCTATATTTATTATCCTATATTAATATATACATCCTATAGAACAAATATATTTATACTATCTTACATAGCTATTTGATTTACATATTATCGTAACTCTTATCTTTAATTAACTTATATTAGACTATATATTAACTCATATTAATTCATGTTATATTAATAGTAGGCTGAGACTGTTTGAATAGAAAAAAAAACTGTTTTTTTTTATAATTTAACACAACTAATAGAACCGATCTTATATGTGATATATTTGTTTAGAATTAATTAAGGAACTTAAAATCAATTAAGAAAGATACTTGATTATAGCACCTTATACATTTCCCTTAAGAATTTTAGAGTAGATAGTAACTATTATTGTAATTGTTAGAAAATATATATTTATACTGGAACTATTTCTCTTAAAAAAAAAATTGATACAATCCAATCGATACTAATAGAATATCTCCTGAACCCTTTTATAAAACTAAAGGAGACACAAGTTAGAAAAGGCTCAAGATTGGTTTAGAGGGAGACTCTTTGAATAGATAGTGACGAGCTTCATTGGATGGTTATTTGGAAAAATATAGAGAGGATATTAAGGAAACAAAAGGCGACTTTAAAGGAAATGGCAAGTTTGACCTCTACTATTGCAAAAACAGGGAAAAAGGTCCCTTCAAACCCAACGCTGTCAATGGCCTCCCCAGCTACTCAGAAATCACTAGATGGCCTACAGAAATTGGATAAGCCCCCTGTAACACCTACACTGCAAACAGTACAATCTTCCCTCCTATCTATACAAGAAACCATGTTAGCTATGCAGGAAAAATTACTGAATAGCCACTCTGAGTTGAAAATGGATATCCATGCGTTGGACTCAAAAATGAACGAGATCCAAACCTCCATCAGTAAGAATGAAAACAGAATTCAAAAAGTAGAGCAAAGGACGGAGAAAAACGAGAAGAAATTAGAAACAGTGGACCAAACCCTATCGGCACAGAAGAAGGAAATGGAGGATTCTTTGATCCAACTCGAGATGGATAGGACCTCGTTCTATCTCCGTTTTCAGAACATCATAGAAGATAAAGAAGAGGACCTGGGAGATAAGATGGCCGAGCTGATAGCGGAGGCTCTCCAGCAAAACAAACAGGAAATAATCAGGGAAATCGATGAGGCTTATAGAGTCCAGACGAACTATGTGAGGAGAAACAGGTTGCCAAGAGAAGTCCACGTACGTTTTGCTAGGAAAAGAGTGAGAGATATACTATATAACATAGCACGGGAAGAGCCAATTATTTATGGAGGGAAAGAGATAAATGTACTTAAACAGATCCCAAGAAGAGTGAGGGAAAGGAGAAAAAACTATAGATTTCTAACAAATCAGTTAAATAAGAGAAATATAGTATTTCGCTGGCTTATACCGGAGGGAATGCTAATTTCATGGCAGGGGAGAAAAATTAAAATCGATAGCTTAACTACGGCTCAAGAATTCCTGGAACAACTAAGAGGAGGGGAAGAAGAACAATCGAGTAAGGAGGACATAGAAACGGCGAATACAGAGGAGGAAACATCCCAAGAACAGAGTACGAAGGAAGATATAGAAGACGAAAAGAAAAAGGAAGACATAGAAGATAAAGGGAGAAAAACCAGACCAGTAAGACAAGTAACCCTAAAAGCAAACAAAAACTAGGCACTAGATACTAACGCTAGGGATGGATGGTATTAAAATCTTATCATTAAATGTCAATGGTTTAAACGAACCAAAAAAAAGAAAACTAATTTTGACAAAACTAGTTAAACAAAACCCTGATATAATCTGTATGCAAGAAGTCCATGTAAAAAAAGATGAAGTATATCGCTTAGAATATCCTAAATTTGGCAAGGTATTTACGTCATTAGCTGAAAAAAAGAAAAGGGGAGTAGCCATTTATGTTAAGAAAGGAATAGAAGCTGAATGTAAATATAAAGACGGAAAAGGGAGAATATTAATAGTAGAAATAACGAGAGGGCCCTCTAAAATGATAGTGGTTGGGGTATATGCCCCAAATAAAAAACAAGGGAAATTTTTTGAAAAACTACATGAACAACTTGCTAAATGGACACAGAATGAAATATGTCTGTTAGGGGATATGAATGGAATTGTAGACCCGAGTAAAGATTATAAAAGTGGCAAAACCAGGAAAAACAAAAGACTTCCCCTACCAAAAAGTTTTTTCGACTTAACTGAGGAAATTAACTTAATAGATATGTGGCGCACACTACACCCCCAAGAAAAACAATATACATTTTACTCAATTCCACAGAACTCTTGGTCCAGAATAGACATGGTATGGGTCACTAGGAAACTAGGCTTAGAAATTAAAAGAGTGGAAATGTGTACAAATACTTGGACAGATCATAAGCTGCTGGAAATTAATTGGCTATATAGAAACAGGAGGAAACAACCGAGATGGAGCCTTAGGACAAATCTGTTAAATGATAAAGAGCTCCTATCAAAACTAAATAAAGAAATTAAACAATTTTTTGTAGAAAACGGGGAACAAGGCACGGCAAGAGAAGTTGTCTGGGACACTATGAAAGCTTATGTGAGAGGGATAGTTATCTCGCACATGGCATTTAAAAATAAAACAGAACGAAAGGCCAGGGAGGGTTATACTAAAACCTTAATAGAATCAGAAAAAGAATTACAACAAAATCCGGGAGACGAGGGGGCCAAACAGAGGTGGTTGATGGCGAGACATAGAATAAATCTGTTAGATCAGGATGAGATGGCACAAAAAATAAAGAGATCTAAACACTACTGTTTCGAAAACGCCAACAAGTCAGGAAGATGGCTCGCCTACAAACTAAAGAAGGAAAAGGAAAAGAATCAGATCTTGGTACTGGAAGATTCTAAAGGAAATCTCTTAATAAGGGAAGAGGAAAAATTAGAGTATGTGAGGGAATTCTATGAAAATCTGTATCAAGATGAGAAAATAGAACCAAATAAGGTAGAAAAATATCTGATGGATGCTGGCCTACCCCAAATCACGGAAAAAGAAAGAGAAATGCTGAATAGAAAAATTACAATAGAAGAATTAAAAGCAGCCCTCTCTAAAACAAAAAAGAATAAAACTCCAGGTCCAGACGGCCTCCCTGGGGAATTCTATGTAAAATTGGAAGAAGCATTAAGCCTAGAGCTATTAGAAATATTTAACGAAGCCTTAGTAGGCTCAACAATCCCGGACACCTGGAGAGAAGCATACTTAACGCTCATCTTGAAAGACGGCGCTGACCCAAAAAGATTAGCAAATTACAGACCCATTTCTCTCTTAAACTCCGACTACAAATTATTTATGAATATAATAGCCGAAAGAGTTAAAAAAATCTTAAACTCATGGATACACAAAGATCAAAACGGATTCCTCCCGGGGAGGCAAATCAGAGACAATCTAAGAATAGTATTAAATACCATAGAATATTATGAACAGCACCCTGAAAAACAACTTGCACTGATGTTTGTTGACGCCCAAAAGGCCTTTGATAATTTAAATTGGAATTTTATGATAAACCAAATAAATTTAATGGAATTCGGAACAAACTTTAGGAAAATGATCCAAAATATTTATCATAAACAGAGGGCCAATATATTGATCAACGGGGATAAGACCCAAACATTCCAGATCCAAAAAGGAGTAAGGCAGGGATGCCCTCTATCTCCCTTACTTTATATTCTTGCACTAGAGGTGTTGCTGATAAAGATTAGAGCCACTAAAGAAATCAAAGGACCTAGGGTGAGGAAGGAAATTTACAAGATACAAGCTTTCGCAGATGACGTAGCCCTTATCATGGAAGACCCACTAGAAACTGGACCAAGAGTTCTATTAGAAATACAAAACTATGGCCAAGTGGCGGGTCTCAAACTTAACAAGGAAAAAACCAAAATAATAGCCAAAAACATGACAGACATAAAAAAAAAGGAGTTGGAAGCTCTATTAGGTTTTCAGGTAGTAAAAAAAATTAAATACCTAGGAATTTGGATTACTGCAAGATATTCATCTTTGAAAGAGGATAACTATACTCCACTACTACATAAAATACACCAGGAACTTAAAAGATGGGAAAAACTAAAACTATCTCTCACAGGAAAAATAGCCGCAATTAAAATGAGCATTCTACCAAAAATCCTATTTTTATTCCAAAATATTCCACTAAGTTTGGACAAAAAATTCTTTTTAGATCTGAATAGATATATTAGAAATTTCATATGGGAGGGAAAAAAATCGAGAATATCATTTAAAATACTACAGGGCAAGAGAAAAATGGGCGGATTTGGACTCCCGGATTGGGAAGCATATCAAAAAGCAGCGAAAATAATTTGGATCAAGGAATGGATAACGCTACATAACAAGAGAATATTGACAATAGAAGGACATGACCTACAAGAAGGTTGGCATGCCCACCTTTGGGACTTCAAAAAAAAGAAGAAAACCTATTTCCACAATCATAGAATTAGAGAAACACTTTTACAAACCTGGGAGGAAATCAGACAGAAAATTTACGTTAAGGCCCCAAACTGGCTCTCTATTATGGAAGCTTTGACTGCCCCAAACAAGACGGAAACTGAAAAATTCGGCACATACAAAGATATTTTGGATGAAAATGGAAGGCTTAAACCTCTAGAAACCCTGAGAGATCACGGATTCAAGCTGGATTGGTGGAAATATTGGCAGTTGAACTCAAGATTTCAAAAAGATAGGGACCAATTTGGTATTGAAAGGAAATATGTAGACTTCGATAAAATTATATGGGGAGTAGATAAGAAAATGTTAACAAAAATATACAATTTTATATTAGATGAGGATAAGGCAGAGGCCATAGCAAAAAACCAATTGAGTATTTGGGAAAAAAATTTTGGATATTGTGTTAATTTTAATGATTGGGAAGAGGCGTGGAACAGAAACTTTAAAATGACAAAAGCAGCAATATTCCGAGAGAACCATTATAAAATGCTACACAGATGGCATCTAGCGCCTGTTAGGTTAGCTAAAATGTTTCCAAATCTCTCACCCACGTGTTGGAAATGCGAGAAAGAAGTCGGCACGTATTACCATATGTGGTGGTCCTGCCCAGTAGCTAAAAGGTTCTGGACAAAAGTACGACAATGGCTCTGTGAAATGTTAGAGCAAGATGTAATCTTATCTCCAGAACTCTTCCTTTTAGGTATAGTGGGTGATGGCCTAAAAAATAATAAAACCCAGCTTATAACCCAAGTATTAACTGCGGCTAGATTGGTATTTGCGAAATCCTGGAAGAGTCAAACTCAACCCCCAGAAGAAATGTTAATAAACAAAATATTAGAGTGTGCAGAAATGGCAAAGTTAACGAGCCTGCTAATGGATGATGAGATATCTAAATATTATGAAGTATGGGAAAATTGGTATAAATGGCTAGATAACAGAAAAAGACGATGATCTGTTTCTTTTTGCGAATAGATACTGTGAAACATGACTATGTACTTATAGAATGTAAATATAATGATGGGAAAATGATAGTTTAAGACAAGGTAGATCAGATACATGATATTTAATTTATAAGAACTCTGTACCTCCGGATAACAAAGAGGCTTTGTAAATTTTTTTAGTTTTCTTTTAATTTTGAAACTTAATAAAGTATTTGTTAAAAAAAAAAATTCTTTCTGATTATTGTTTGGCGCATAGATTACCGTGAGCAATGTTTGTTTCTGGTTTCTTACTATTTCAATCATTAGTATTCTTCCATCATCGTCAGAATAAATTTGTTTGGGCTTTAACCACTCTTTGATATATACCGCAATTGCTCTCTTCTTTTGGTGGGCAAGAGATAGATGGAGTTTCCCTATTTTGGAGTATTCTAAGATTGCTTCTTAATATGTACTTCTTGTAGACAAACAATGTCCATATTCTGTTTCTGTAAATTTGCTAGTATTTGTTTCCTTTTTGCTGATGAGTTAATTCCATTGATGTTAATTGATATCATCTTAATCTCCTCCTCCATCTTATTGTTTGTACATGGGTTTTGGTCTTCTGTTTGTCCTGGTTTCTCTCTGTGCTTTTGTTCTTACACCTTCTCTTTCAAAATGTTCCATTTCCCTCATCCTCTTTTGTCTTGTTCTATCTCTTTCTCTTCTACTTGCAATTCTTCCTCATTTTTGCTTTCTATCTCCTCTCTGCTATCTTGATCTTCGTCCGTCGCTAAATAATGATCATAAAATTCCTGCACTTTGTCCAAGGTATCGATTTTAAATTTCTTATCCTGCCACAAAATCAGCATTCCTTCTAAACAGCACCTTGTATTTAATCAATTGCGAAGAAAGGAAGTGATAATCTCTTCTTTGTTCTCTAGCTCTTCTTGGGATTTGTTTTAGGAATTTCTTTTCTTTTGTAGATCAATGGCTCATCCCTTGTCATCCTGTATATTTCATCCCTCATTGTTTTCCTAGAGAACCTCACATGAACTTCCCTTGGTAGTTTGTGCCGTCTTGCATAGTTGGTGTGTATTCTATAAATCTCATCTATATCACTCTGGATCTCCTGCTTACTTTTCTGCAGGGTGTCTGCTCATAATTCTGTCATGATCTTTAGCAGGTCTTCTTCCTAACTTTCCACTACATTTTGAAATCTCAAGAAGAAGGCTGCTTTTTCCATTTCTAAATGGACGATCGCCTCCTCCAGATATTTGTTTGCTGCCATCAATTTCTGTTCCATTGTTTCTAATTTCTTTTCAGTTGTTCTGCTTTGGTTTCCACCATCTATATTTTCTGCTCATTCTTAGCTATTATCTGTTGTATTGTCTCTATTTTGTCATCCGGTTTACAGATATCTCCCTTCATCTCTCCCCTCTCGTTTTTCATTTCTTTGTGGTTTCTTGCTATCACCTCTTGTGTTCTCGTCATCATTTCCTGGATCATCAGGAGAGCCGTCTGCATGTTCTGCATACTCAGTGTAGAGCCTGTTTTCTTGCCACTCAACATCTTCTCTATTGAACGTTGACCCGATGGAGAGGCTGTCATCAATGATGGATTTGACACTATTTTTTCCCCTATCTTCGTACCAGTTCTCTTGCTTGTCATTTTCAGGACCCTGAAAATATTCTTCCACAATACCATCAATTAGCTACCATCTACCCATATAGTTTCCATTTATTCACTTATCCTATGCAAAAATTTCTCAATTTGTATACAGGTTACCATTCAATAATATTGTAATATGGTATTAATCCAATGATACTATATTCACTCTCAAATTTATAATTGTGTACTCCTGCAATATGATATAGTGTGTTAATCTCTAATATATATTTCCTTTAAATAAATCAATGTACAATAGCAGTACTATCAGTAATATAACACAATTAATAGAACTAAAAGAACTAATAAATAAGTATATAGATATGTATAGCTTACAATCTAGATCAGGTTCAAATATATAAAAATATCCAGAAATAGGTACAGATAGGCAATTACTTTCCAGTTAATTAACCAAATGTAAGTTCATGTATATTTTGTATTCAGCTTATAAATATATATATGTACCAAATGCTGTTCTATACACTACTCTCTAAATCAATTCTTATAATATAAATAGTAATGTAAATGCTGTATATAGAGGTTTAAGTCTAGTTAATCTATACGCCTATAAACATAAATACAAATACAAATATAAATATATATAATTCTTAATTCAATTCAAATCTTTATTGTCAGTGCACAACATATGTGCAATGAGATTGGTTGAGCTCCCTCAGTGTACCCCCCGAAACACAATACAACTCACAGTGAAGACAATAAATCCCTAATCCAATAAGTCATATTAACAAAACACCCTGTCCTATTGCACCAGTGAGAACATGTTACACATTGCGCCGGCCCTGGAGTCCATCATACTACATAGTTATGTTGTTATTTCTCATTCAGGAGTCATTCAGGAGTCTGACAGGCCATGGATCAAAACTGTTCTTCAGCCTGTTTGTATGGCTGGCTATACTTTTATATCTCCTTCCTGATGGTAGGTAGGAGTTTTTATATAGAGAGTTATATATAACTTTATTTATTTATTTATTTATTTATTTATTTATTTGCACATATTTATATGCCACCCTTCTCCCAAAGGACTCAGGGCAGCAAACACAAGGAAAAACATACAATAAAAATCCAAATTAAAACCAGTTAAAATCAAATAATAATAAATAATAAAACCCAAGAATCTGAATCAGCCCATTTGTTGAAATAGCCAAGTCTTCAGGCCTCGATGGAAGGAATCTGGAGCTCAGTGGGTAACTCATTCCAGAGGGTAGGGGCGCCCACAGAGAACACCCTACCCCTGGACGTCACCAGATGACATTGTCTGGTCAACAGTATCCTGAGAAGAGCTGGCCTGTGAGAGCGGACAGGACGGTGGGAGGCAGGCAGGAGATGGTCCTGCAGGTACCCTGGACCTAAGCCATGTAGGGCTTTATAGGTAAGTACCAGCACCTTGAAGCGGATCTGGAGGACCACTGGTAACCAGTGCAGCTCGTGCAGGAGAGGTGTTACACGGGAGTAACAAGGAGCTCCCATAACAACCCACACGGCTGCATTCTGGACCATCTGGAGCCTCCAGTTGCACCTCAAGGGCAGCCCCATGTAGAGAGAATTGCAGTAATCCAAGTGGGAAGTAACCAGAGCATGAGTGACTGTGAGAAGAGCATCTCAGTCCAGGAAAGGGCGCAACTGGCATACCAGGCGAACCTGTGTGAAAGCCCCCCTGGTCACGGCCATCAAATGGTCTTCTAAAGACAGCCGGGAATCCAGGAGGATACCCAAGTTGTGAGCCCTTTCAATGGGGGCAAGTACCCCCCCCCTATCAAAAGTGATGAGACCTCTAGAACATGAGGTGCTGGCATCCACAGCCACTCAGTCTTGGAGGGGTTGAGTCTGAGTCTGTTCCTACCCATCCAGGCCTGCACTGCCTCCAGGCATCAGGACAACACGGAAAGGGCATCCCCAGGATGGCCTGGGGTGGAGATGTATAACTGAGTATCATCGGCGTACTAATGATACCTCACCCCAAAACCATGAATGATCTCACCCAGCAGCTTCATGTAGATGTTAAAGAGTAGGGGGGAAACAACCGACCCCTGAGGTACCCCACAAGTCAGGGGCCTCGGGGTGGACCTCTGCCCCCCCCGCCCATACAAATTGCAAGCAACCTGAGAGGTAGGAGGAGTGCCTCCCACCCCAACCCCCCAAGTCGCTGCAGTAAGATACCATGGTCGATGGTATCAAAAGCCGGTGAGAGGTCAAGTAGGACCAGGATGGAGGAACAACCCCCAACCTGGGCCCGCCAGAGATCATTCACCAGAGCGACCAATGCTGTTTCTGTGCTGTGCCCATGCCGGAAACACGATTGGTACAGGTCTAGGTATTCCGTTTCCTCCAGGAACTGTGGGAGCTGCTGTGCCACCATACAACTTGTAATATGTATTGTGAGTATTTCTGCACTTTTTGCAGGGCATTATGCAAAGTCCTTTACTCAACTGGATATTTAAAGTCAGTAGGTCCGCAGATATTTACGACAATTTTCCTGTCCAATCTCTATATATTACATCAGCCACTATTCATCTTCTTGCCACTAGATGGCTCTTTCTGGCTGTTTAACACAGTTTCTTCTCCACACAAGTAAAAGTTCTTCTCGCAAAACTCGCAAAGCCCAGAAAATTCCACACAGTTCAAAGCACTGTATTCCAGCACGGTCCCAATCCAGATAATTTATGTTTCTTACAGTTTGATTTGCCCCTATCTAGGGCTTCCCCATGTTCTATTTCTCTCAGTCTGATATTCTCAATCTTCTCCAAGCCTCCGTACCCATTGCCAAATTGCTGCCGTACCCAGGGGCCGCTTCTCCCCTCACTTTTGGAGACTTACTCTCACCGTAATGTTAATTTTAGGTCCCACTCTCCTCGGGCACAATTTCCTCAAATGCTGGGTCCACTAAACATCCAGTGATGCCTTCACACTGTTTTCTTTTTCCTTCTTCCTGATCCACAGTTGGGAATCACTGCTCCAGGTCTGCCATAATGGTTGACCTCCTTCTTGTCAGATTTGAGGGGGTTCCCTTCTTTGTAGCAGAAGGTTGCTTTCCTCCTCGTTACCCCCCAGGCTTCCCCTCTATTCCATAGATCACTCCAGAATTTATGGCACCTCGGTACGCCTCCAGACAAGAAAAATTGTGTAAAAAGGACGGACCCCTGTCTTCCTTGCTCTGCACCGACATGACATCACCACTGGAAGTCCGAAGAGAGCACTTTTAAGAAATAGACTTTTAAGTGACTGAGGCCCTGGGCTGATTGTTTGTGGACATTTTACCTGATTTCTTGGACATCCTGAAAATGGGCAAAAGTTCTTGAAGTGAAACTGTGTGACAGTGGAGAAACAGTAAGGGTGCCATCTACTGTTGGAAACTGATGGTGGTAGGAAGAAGACCTTGAAATGCTTTGTGAAAGTGAATTGTTTGGGTTTGCCTGGAACTGAACTGATAAGCCTGCCTTGTTGCTGACTTGTGGAATTAACACTTACAAGTTGTTTACATTTGACACTTGGAAGATATAGAAAACTTGTGTCTGAAACCCTCTAAATCTATGTGGATTATACATACGCTGGGCAGTGTGAAACCTGGATTTATTTTGAAGCTAAGTGGTTGGTCTATTGAACTGCTAGAGAGGCTGACTTATAACTATTGGGGTTTTGTGGGCCTTGTGGATTATAAATGCTATTTGCTATAAAAAGAATAAGTGGATTAAGAAGAATACTGAAGAAACCCATTGGATTAATTCAGACATAGACTGTGTGGAATTTAAAGTTAAAGAACACTGAAGTTGGTGGTTGACTTAAAAACAAAAGAGGGGGGATTGGGGTGAATTTAGAATTATTGTTGGGTATTTGCTTTAAAGTTATTGATATATTGATACAGTTTAAAATGTCAAACTCAAATTTATCTAAACTAGGGGGGAAATCCCATCGGCACCATCATCTGCACCATCATCAGCAATGTCAAGTCCCTCAAGTCAAAGGTCTGTAGAAAGTTTGTTTTTTTTTTAAATTTTAAAAACAAAACTTTATTCATTTATAAAACCATTTAAAACATACAAATTTCTCTTAATCAAGAGACAAACTTACATATACAATACACAATTTCTAACTAATTTCCATTATATATACATATATACATAAATGCCAACATAGTGTGGCATATTTCGTTTTCTATTTCTCTGACAGTGCTGTTTTTAATTATATTGATTTCTTCTAAATTCCGTCTCTACCCATTTCCCTTTCTCTGGTTTATCCATTGATACCATCTATTCCATATTGTATAATATTTTGAGTCCTCCTTATCCTGTAACTCTAAAGTTAGTTTGTCCATTTCTGCGCATGTGTAAATTTTTTGTATTAACTCCTGATCAGTTGGCATTCAATCTATTTTCCAAAATAGTGCTAATACTAATCTTGCCACGTAATTATATGGAGTATTAAGTATTTTATATCATTTCTAATATTCTTTTTAATCATGCCTAATAAAAAAAATTCGGGTTCTAATTCAATTTCATAACCTGTTATTTCGATTATCCATGTTTTTATCTTGTTCCAATATTTCTTAATTTCTGGGCAGAGCCACCAAGCATGATAATAAGTTCCTTGTGCTTCTTTACATTTCCAACATGTTGGGTTTATATTTGGGTACATTTTCGCTAATCTTGCGGGGGCCAGATGCCATCGATACCACATCTTATAATGATTTTCTTTGTAGGCCACCAATTTTGTCATGCTGTAGTTGTTTTCCCACGCTCTTTCCCATTCTTCCAGCTGTATACTGTGGCCAATATTCCTTGCCCACGCTATCATCTGCCCTTTAACCAATTCTTCTGCCAAATCATATTCGAGTAGATATTTATATATTTTCGAAATTAATTTCCCTTCTTTAGATTCTAATAATTTGTCTAATCAATTTTGTTTTAAGTCTATTCCTCCCTCCTCCTGATCCTTCCTATATCTTGTTTTTATTTGTGAGTAGGGCCACCAGTCTATTGCTATTCCTTGTTCTTTTAGTTCTTCCCTAGTTTTTAATTTCCCCTGCATATCCAATACTTCTCTATATCTTAATATTTTTTGTTTTGATAGTATATTGGGGTGAGTAATTGCTTCTATTGTTGATAACCAACCAGGAATTTTTATATAATGTTTATGTTGAATTTGTTGCCATGTATTAATTAAGGATTTTCTAATAGTATGGTTGTTGAAATGTTTATATATTTTATTTCCAGAATTCCAAATAAAAGCATGCCATCCCTTCATTAGATCATGCCCTTCCAGATTTAACAATCTTTGGTTCTCCAGGGTTATCCATTTCTTAATCCATAACAAGCTTGCTGCTTTATAATATTTTTGCCATGCCGGGAAACCAAATCCGCCTCTAATTCTGTCATCTTGTAATATGTTCAATTTTATTCTTGATTTTTTCCCTTCCCACACAAAATTTGTTGTTATTTTATCCAAATTATCAAAGAATTTTTTGTCTAATTTTATTGGTATCGTTTGGAATAAATAAAGGAGTCTTGGAAGTATATTTGATTTTATCACTGCTATCCTCCCCAGTAAGGATAGTCTTAATTTCCCCCATTTATCCAAATCCTCTTTTATTTTCTGGACTAAAGGTTCATAATTATCCTGTTTTATTGTTACTGTTCTAGCTGTCAGATTTATCCCTATGTATTTGACTTTTTTGACTACCTGTAATCCTGAATCTTTTACTAATTTCTCTACTTGTTTTGTTGTCATATTTTTTATTATCATATTCATTTTTTCTTTATTAATTTTTAGGCCTGCTACTTTTCCAAAAGTTTCAATTTCTTTTATTAATTTGGGGGTTGTTTCTATTGGATCTTCTATGAAGAAAACAAGATCGTCCGCAAAGGCTTGGACCTTGTAATCTTCTCTCTTAATCTTTAATCCTTGTATTTCTTTATTTGCCCTAATTCCAGTTAACAAATTTTCCAACGTTAAGATAAAAAGTAGGGGCGATAGTGGGCATCCCTGCCTTACTCCTTTATTTATTCCAAAAAATTTCGTTGGGTCCCCGTTTACCAAAATACATGCTTTTTGGTCCTGGTATATTGATGTTATCATTTTTGTGAATTTCTCACCAAAATTCATATTTTTAATTTGTTGTTTCATAAATTGCCAGTTTACTTGGTCAAACGCTTTTTGTGCATCCAGAAAGATCAGGGCCACCTGTCTCTCTGGATGCATCTCGTAATATTCTAAAACATCCATTACCATCCTTAAATTATTTTTTATTTGTCTTGTGGGTAAAAAACCATTTTGGTCCTGATGTATTTTGTTATGTAGTATTTTTTTCAGCCTATTAGCAATTATACTCATAAAAATTTTGTAATCGATGTTCAACAAAGAAATCGGTCTATAGTTTTTTATTAATGTGGCATCTGCCCCCTCTTTCGGTATTAGAGAGATGTACGCTTCTTTCCATGTGTTTGGTAATTTTGCCTCCATCAGGGCTTCATTATATACTTCTAATAATATTCCATTTAATAATTCTCCAAATGTTTTATAGAACTCCATTGGAAGACCATCGGTCCCCGGAGTTTTATTATTTTTCTGTCTTTTCAGCGCTTCTTTTAATTTACCTGCCGTAATCTCCCTGTCTAATAACTCTTTTTCTTCCTCCGTTAATGTTTGTACTCCCTTTCCTTTTAAGTAATGTTCAATTTCCTCCATTGTTACTATATCCTTCTCATAAAGTTTTTGGTAATATTGGAGTGTTATTTCCTTTTTCTTCTCTATACTTTGTTGGATCCTCCCCTCCTCCTCTTGTAATTTCTGAATTATTCTTTTTTCTCTTTCCTTTCTCAGCCTGTATGCTAACCACCTCCCCAGTTTATTTGCGTGTTCAAAATAATTCTGCCTTATATATTTTAGAGTCATTACATATTGCCCTTGTTCTAATATATTTAACTTATGTTTTGCCGCTATCCATTTTACTCTTGTTTGTTCATCTCCTGGTTTTCTTTGCAATTTACTCTCCCAATTTTGAATTTCTTCTTGTAATTTGTTATATTCTTTTTCTCTCTCTTTTGTACGTTTTGCATTGTATGCTATTGTAAGGCCTCTTACGTATGCCTTGGTAGTGTCCCATAAATTTTGTAGGGAGGTGTGTTGTTTCACATTCTCCTTATAAAATAGTTCTAGTTCCTTTTCCATATATTTCTTATATTCTTTTTCTTTTATTAACTGAGTATTCATTGTCCATCTATTTTTCTTTCTCTGCTGCCCCTTCCATGTCATCATTAATGGGTTGTGATCCGCCCACTCGTTTGGTAGAATTTCCACTGCTTCTATTTCCCTCATTAATATGCTGGATACCCATACCATGTCTAACCTAGACCAGGACTTGTGCAGGTTTGAGTAGTATGTAAATTGCTTGGTTTCAGGATTATGGAACCTCCAACTATCTATCATGTTTAACTCTTCCACCATATCTGTAAAAGTCCTGGGTAATACATTTTTCTTATTTTTATTTTGCTGGGTACATTTATAATCTTTTCTCATATCTAAAATAACATTAAAATCTCCAATCAGACATACATTTTCCATTTTTTGGTCCATAACTTTCTCATGCACTTTTCTATAGAATTCTAGTTGTTTACTGTTTGGTGCATATATTACTACCAATAACATATTTTTGAAATCAAGTCTTAACTCTATCATCACTATTCTACCTTCAGCATCTATATATCTTATATTGCTATCTATTCCTTCCTTTATATATACCACTACTCCTCTTTTTTTTTCTTCTGCCAAAGATGAATATGCTTTACCTAATTTCTTATTTTGTATATATTTTATGTCTTGTTTTCTTACGTGTACCTCCTGGAGGCACACTATATCCAATTTTTGTTTCAGAATTTTTTTGAAAATTTGGTGTCATTTGGATGGTGAGTTGAGTCCGTTTACATTCACTGACAAAATTTTTAATGTTCTTTCCGGTCTGTAGAAAGTTTGATTCAGCAGGATAAAATGAATACAATCCAGAAAGACATGCAGGCATCTTTTCAACCACCACAAGAGGCCATAACTAAGAACCACAATGAAATGAAGAATGATATGGGAGGGTTGAAGATGGAGATGAGAGCGATGAAGGGGAAAATGTAAAGTATGGATGAAAAATTGGGGAATTTTCAGCAGTTTTTTTCAGCCAAATCACAAGAAAAGATCAAAACAATTGAAAAGAAATCAGAACAAACAAAGAAAAAAGCTGAGGAAATGAACAGAGATCAACGCAGGCTAATAAGGAACTAGAGGGAACTGTAATTCAATTGCAAATGGAAAAGGCTGAACATTCTCTGAGATTCCAGAATATCGAAGAAGAAAAAGAGGAAGATCTGGCGGAATTGATGGCAGAGTTAGTGGCACAGGCCCTACAGATAATGAAACAAGAGATGAGGGTGGAGTTTGATGAAGTGTTTCAAATACACATGAGTTATGTGAGAAAGAAGAAACTCCCAAGGGAGGTACATGTGAGATTCATGAAAACAACAATAAGAGCAGAAATTTTCAAAAAAGAGATGAACCATTGAAATATAAAGGGAGAGAGATCGTGGTCTTAAAACAGGTGCCCCAAAGAGTACGAGACATACAGAAGCAATACCAATTCCTGACAGGACATTGATCAAACATCAGATAAATTTCAGATGGTTTGTACCTGAAGGAATTTTGGTTATGTGGAATGACAAAAGACACAGATTGGATTCTCTAGATAAAGCATATGAATTCTATGGCTACCATTTCAACCCAGATGATGAACAAGAAAGAAGAGAGGAAATTGAAGATAGAGGACAAGAGGAATTAATGGCAGGAGAAACCACAAGTAAACAACAAGAAGAAAGTGAAACTGAACAAAAAAGACGAGCAGAACGAGAAGGAACAAGGGCTAAAGAGCAGAGAGAAACAAGAGCAACTAGAACAGCAAAACCTATTTATCAGTGAAACAATGGAAGAAGAAATAAATTTATTGTCAATTAATATGAATGGACTAAATTCTTCCATGAAGAACCCTTACAAAATTGCAAAAATGAAATTAGATATAATTTGCCTGCAAGAAGTACATATCAAAAGACAATATAGAAAATTTTTAGAATACCCCAAAATTGGGAAATTATATTCTTCATTAGCACAATAAAAGAAAAGGGGGTGGTCTTATATATTAAAGAAACAATAAATGCTAAACAAAATTATGTAAATGAAGATGGAAAAATATTGATGGTGGAAGTAACAATAAATTACAAATATATAATATATGCACCAAACAATAAACAAGAAGAATGTTATGGGAAACTTCATGAGAAAATTGCAGAACTGGACTATGAAAACAACTGTGTGATAGGAGATTTTAATGCAATTACAGAGGTAAAACTTGGCTATAGAAGCAGTAAAATAAGCAAAAAGGTAAGGAAAACCTTACCAAGGGCTTTTTTTTTAAAGGTGGAATAAATGTGCATTCAAGATGTATGAAGAGAAAGAAACCCTAAGAAAAATCACATTACTCAAATAGACACCAATCTTGGTCAAGAATAGATATGGCATGGATGTCACTAGGGTTAAGTACTAATGTACAAGAAATAGAAATAGAACTGAATAGAAAGGACAAAGAATTTATACAAATAACTGAAAAAGAAATGGTTCTTTTTTTAAAGAGAATAGAAAGTAAGAGACTTCACTGCAAAATGTATGGGATACAGCTAAGACATACTTCCGAGGACTAGTCATAACCTATACAGGAAGAAAAAATAAGAAAAAGAAACATCAAAAGACACTGGAAGAAGAGTATAAAAGACTAGAATTAGAGCTACAGAAAGAACCACCAAAAAAAAATCTTAAAAATCAAATGGAAATAATAAAACATAAATTGAGTTTAATTGAAAAATAAGAATTGGCACAAAAAATTAAAAGTGTAAAACAAAATTTCCTTTAAAATGCTAATAAACTAGGGAGGTGGCTGGCATATAAATTAAAAAAGGACAAAGAAAAGAAACAGATACCGAGTCTGGTAGATGAGGTAGATGAGATGCGGTAAATGATCAAAAAGATAACAAAAAAGAAATAATCCAGAACTATTATGAAAAGTTGTATGATCAAGAGGAACTATCAGAGGATAAAATAAAACAATATTTGGAAGAAGCCAGGCTGCCTAAAGTACCTGAAGTAGTAAGAACTATGTTAAATGAAAAGATAACAATGTTTGAACGAACAGAGGTGATTAAGAGACAGAAGAACAATAAAACACCAGGACTAGATGGTCTACTGGCAGAAGTTTACAAACAACTACAAGATACCCTAGGACTGTCAATGCTGGAAGTCTATAATGAAGTCTTGCTAGAAGCTACGATACCAAAATCTTAGATGGAAGCAAATATTACTCTTATACTGAAAGAAGATGCAGATTTATTGCAGATTAAAAATTATAGACCAATCTCATTTTTAAATGTGAATTATAAAATGTATGCATCAATAATAGCTGAAAAATTAAAGAGATTTTTTTAATGAATTTATACATCCAGACCAAAATGGATTTTTGCCTAAGAGACAAATTAAAAATAACATGAGAATAATTTTGAATACATTGGAATATTATGAAGCACATCCTGAAAAACAAATGGTGTTGATCTTTTTAGACTCGCAGAAAGAATTTAATGTAAATTTATGATATTGCAATTAAAATACATGGAATTTGGTGAAAAAATTATTAATATAATCAAGGTAATATATACTAAACAGACTGCAAAAGTGATTGTAAACAGGGACATAACAGAGAATGTTAACATCAAAAAAGGCACTAGACAGGGATGTCCATTGTCCCCTTTACTATTTATTTTGACATTTGAAGTGCTAAATAGAAATATTTGGCACAACACAGAAATAAAAGGGATGGAGATAAAAAAAGAAAAATACAAACTGCAGGCATTTGCAGATGACCTGGTATTCATCATAGAGGACCTGCAAGAAACTGGACCCAAATTGATGAAGAAAATAGACAACTATGGGGAAATTGCAGGATTAAAAGTAAATAAAGAGAAAACTAAAATTCTAGTCAACAACCTCACAGATAAACAAAAAAAAAAGATTTAATAGAGAAGAAAAATATTCAGATAGTGAAGAAAATAAAATATTTGGGTATTCATTTATCAGTGAGATGTGCAACTATAAAAGAAGATAATCATGTTAAATTGATACAACAAATTAAATTTGATTTGGAAAAGTGAAAAAACTTGCAGCTATCACTAATAGGAAGAATAACCACCATTAAAATAAATACTCTACCAAGATTGTTATACCTGTTCCAAATAGTTCCAATAAAGCTGGAAAAGAAATACTTTGAGGAATTAAACAGATTAATATCCAATTTTATCTTGCAAGGTAAAAAAGCAAGAATAAGTCTGAAACTGTTACAAGACTCTAATAACACAGGAGGCTTTGGTTTGCCAAATTGGGAGTTATACTACCAGGAATCTGCACTTATGTGGCTAAAGAATGGATAACTTTGAGACATAGACGATTATTAACTTTGGAGGGACATGATTTGCAACTGTGGTGGCACGCCTTTCTATGGTATGGAAAAAATAAAATATACAAATATTTTCAAGGACACTATATTAGAAATGCTCTGCTTTCAGTATGAGCAAAAATTGAGGAAAAACACTATTTGAAAATACCAGTCTGGCTCTCCACAATGGAGGCATTGATATATCCAAATGTGGTTGATACAGAAAAAATCATAAAATATAAAGATATTTTGAATGAGAAAGGGGAATTGAAAAACAAACAGAAACTGAATAGTCAGGGGATAGTTTTAGCATGGTGGCCGCAGGTACAAATACAATCAAGATATGAAAAAGGCACTAAAACATATGGTTTTATAAAGAACCAACAGAATTGGATCAAATTCTAACAGGAACTGATGAGAAACTACCGTATTTTTCTGACTATAAGACGCACCTTTTTCCCCCCAAAAAAGAGGGTGAAAATCTGGGTGCATCTTATACTCCGAATGTAGCCCCATCCAGCCTCACAAACAGATATTTCAGAGGCAGAAAGAAGCCTCTGAAAGAAGCTTCAGAAAAAAGGCCTCTGAAAGGCTTTTATCTAAAATAATATGGCAACCAACAAAAGAAGAATCAGTAAAGGTTCTAACCAAACTATGTTAACAAATCTGGAGAATGACACAATAACCAACAGATCAGAAGAGGTTAATCTACATACCAATACCAAAGAAAGGAGATTGAACAGAGTACAGATAGTCCTTCAGAATAAAAACCTCTGAAAGAAGCTTCAGAAAAAAAGCCTTTTTTCTGAAGCTCTGTTTCGGAGGCTTTCAAAGGCAGAAAAAAAGTTTTTTCTGAAACAGTTTCAGAAGTTTCAGAGGCAGAAAAAAAAACAAGGCACAGAGCTCACAACCAACGAACCTGTGGCTAAAATTCACTTCTGGAAACAGCTGATTGGGGGTATTCCGAGAGGCTGAGCCATCCACCAATCAGCTTTTTTCTTATTTTCCTCCCCAAAAACTAAGGTGCATCTTATACGCTGAAAAATATGGTAATTAAAAGAATTTATACTGAGTATTAGAATAGAAGAAGAGCAAGTAAAGGAAACAATGAGAGTGTGGACTAAAAACTTTGGTTATTCAATAGAATTGGATAAATGGCAAAAGTTGTGGGATAGAAATTACAAATTAACAATGTCTACTGCATATAAAGAAAACTTATATAAAATGTTTTACTGGTGGCACTTTCCACCAGCAAGATTAGCTAAATGTTTAAAGTTATGTCAGCTAAATGTTGGAAGTGTAATCAGATTCCAGGCTCATACTACCACATGTGGTGGACGTGCCCAAAGGAAAAAGCATACTGGACAAAAATACATACTTGGATAGAAAAAAATGATAAAGGAATATATAGATTTAAAACCAGAAATATTCTTGTTGGGATATAATAAAAAGGGACTATGTATCTAATATGACATGTATTAACAGCGGCTAGAATTATATTTGCACAAAATTGGAAAGTGTGGAGATCCCTATAGAAAAGAAGATAATAAAAAAAATACTAGAATGTGCAGAAATGGATAGATTGAAATTAAAGAGAAGGAAGACACGGAATATGTTGAAATATAGGATTCATTTTATCAATGGTTAACTAACAGAAACAGAAGTTAGAACATTTAAAATTATAAGAGGACTAATTTTACTATGATGGCTTATTATGATATGTTTATTATTAATATGAATTAGTATTAATAATTAATAAGTATTAATATTATGATGAAAAAATACTTATTATATGACCACTACTAAGGAACATTATTACTATGATGATGATGTTTATGGCTCAAACTTAACTGTAACCAGACAACACACTGTTTATACAGATGTTGAAATTGTTGCTCTTTCTTAGAAGATACATCCCTACAAAATCTATGGGACACTACAAAGGCATACATGAGAGGAGTCGCTATATCATATATGGCGAATAAAAATAAAGAGAAGAAATAGTGACAGAAACATCTGGAAGAAGAATATAGAAGAGCCAAAGTAGAGTTGCAGAGGGAACCTCAAAAAAGGGAGCCAAAGCAACAAATGGACTTAATTAAACATAAACTGAATATGCTCGAGAAGGAAGAGTTGGTGAGATACCTAAAAAAAACTAACCAAAATTTATTTGAGAATGCAAATAAACCAGGGAGCTGGTTAGCATATAAATTGAAGAAACATAAAGAGAAAAGATGGATTAATAAATTGTAAAATGAAGAAGGAGAGATGTGCTATCAGAATGAGCAGAAAAAGAATATAATGCAGGAATATTATAAGAAACTGTATGGAGATATAGACAGATATTTGGAAGATAAAGCAATAAAGTGTTTAAGGAAAGCCTCATTGCCTAAAATTTCAGAAGAAACAAAAAATATATTAAATGAAGAAATAAGGATGCCAAAATTAATAGAGGCAATAAAAAAACAAAAGAATAATAAAACACCAGGTGGATTGCCAGTAGAAATGTATAAAGAACTACAGGACACGTTTGGACAAGAGTTGCTTGAGATATACAATGCAGTGTTAAACAATGCAAAGATTCCACTATCATGGGTAGAAGCAAATATTACACTCATTCTGAAAGAAAACACAGATTTAACTTTAATTTAAAACTATTGGCCTATCTCATTGTTGAATACTGATTATAAAATATTTATGTCAATAATAGTTGAAAGACTGAAAAGGTTTTTAAATGAGTTTATACATGTGGATCAAAATGGCTTTCTGCCAAAAAGACAATGTCAACTTGCAAAGCTTTCAAGTTGCCATAAGCAGGAGTGGGGGAGAACTGACAGAGCTGTTTGATTGCCCTAACTGAAACTACATTCCACAAATGCCTTTCTATAGATTGTGTCCTAGATTACCGGAGTCAGCAGGAGGGGTGTGGGTTTCACAGCCCGCCAATGTGGTCAATTGGAGAATGTGATTTATGACATGCCAAGGGAGGAGGGGGGAGACAGAGCCATGGGGGCCCGTAAATTTTCTGTTCTGTCCCCTCCCTGCTTCAGGAGCCCAGACAAGCACACACACAAACAGAAGTGTACGAAAGTCATTTATTCACCATTCATAAACAACAAGCTGGCAGCGAGCCCGGGAAAGATAAAGACAGCTGTTATTTTGAGTTGCCATGGCCAGTCCCTGATAAGGCTCTCCGGCATGTCCAAAAACAAACAGTCTTAAGGTTAGCAAACACTTAACTGATGCAGTACTTCAGGAAACAAGCAGCCAAGTTAATAATACTTGATATGCTAGAATATTACAAAATACATAGCAAGATGCAAGCAGTACTGATGTTCCTAGATGCCCAAAAAGCCTTTGATAATGTCAAATGGAATTTTATGCTGCAACAACTAAGATATATGGATTTTGGTGATAAATTTTTAAATATGTTCATGGCAATATATTCCAAACAGGAGCCCAGAATAATAGTGAATGGAGAGGCAACACAAAATTTTAAAATCTGGAAAGGCACAAGACAAGGATGTCCACAATCCCCATTGTTATTTGTATTGACTTTGGAAGTACTAACAAGAATAATAAGAAAAGACACAGATTAAAGGATTGGAAATTAAAGGAGAAAGTTATAAATTGCAAGCTTTTGTGGACACTTTAGTTTTCATTCTAGAGGAACCATTGCAATCAGGTTTGAGGCTCATGGAGGTACTGGGGGAATACGGAGAAGTATCTGACTAAAAGTAAATAAAGAGAAAACCAAAATGATAGCTAAGAATATGACTAACAAACAGAAAGATGATTTGATCAAGAGAAGAAATATTCAATTAGCGAAAAAGATGAAGTATCTAGGGATTTATTTGATGGCAAGGTGCATATCGATTAAGGAAGACAATTATATTAAATTATTAAATCAGATAAAGACAGACTTGGAAAGATGGAAAACCATTCAACTCTCCTTTATGGGTAAATAGCGACAATCAAAATGAGTGTTCTGCCAAAATTACTTTTCCTATTCCAAAATATACTTATAAAATTAGAGAGAAAGTACTTTGATAATCTGAATAAAACTGTGTTGAAATTTATATGGCAGGGGAAAAAGTCAAGAATTAAATTGAAACTACTTCAGGAGGCCAAAGAAAGAGGAGGGTTTGGTTTGCCCAATTGGGAACTATATTACCAAGCGGCAGCAATCACCTGGGTCAAAGAATGGATAACCCTAAGAAACAAAAGATTATTAACATTAGAAGGTCACGATATTCAAGCAGGATGGCTTGCGTTCCTCTGGTATGAAAGACATAAGGCACATCAATACTTCCAAAGACATTATACATGACAGGCTCTATTGGGGATATGGAACAAAATAAAAAGAATTATAGGGAAATACCAATCTGGCTCTCCACCCTAGAAGCGGTGGTATATCCAAATCTTATAAACTGGGGAAAAATTGTAACATATAAAGATATATTAGATGAACAGGGGTGATTAAAATTGAGACTGCAGCTAAAAGAGCAAGGATTGGAATTAGAATGATGGTCATACTTACAAACTCAGTCAAGTTATATGAAAGATATGAGAACATGGGTCATCAACAGAAATTTAACGGCATTAAATAAACTTTTCTTGGGGACAGAGGAGAAAATTATCAAAGCAATGTATAAATTTTTATTAGAATACAAAATGGAGGAAGAGTGTGTTAAAGAGATGATGGTGGTATGGGCAAATGGCCACATACACATATAACTCTCGTACAAAGAGAACTTATATAAAATGTTCTATAAAAGACTTCCAGGGTGACATCAAGGTGCTGCGGTACAGAAGAATGGGGCTCTGTTCTTTCTGACTGAATTTTTGCATCTGGAGGGGTCGGCATCATAGAGGGGATACTCTAGGGGTTATGGGGAGAAGAGCAATCCCCGTTGAAGAAGGAGGAACCCCTTGAATTTGACACGAAAAAGACCATCTGTAATGGTTGGGTCCAGAGGCGTGATGGCCTGACTGAATGGTGGAGGAAGCCAAGTGTGAGAAGCAGCAAGAAGTATCAGTGGACAGTGACAGGACAAAGTGAGATACCTGGTTGCTTCTCTAAATTGGTGGAATCTACAAGCTAATGGACAAGTGAGTCTACAAAATGGGAAAAGCGGCACCTTGGCTGTGGAAGCGAAGTACTGAGAAGACGGTAGAAAGAGGAGAGGGTGTGATCTGACAATCTGAACAAGAACTGTATTGGAAAATTGTATCAACCATCGAGAGTGAACTTGTGGCAATTGATGTTGAGTGATTAGAGATCATGGATCGTGGAGAGAGGATAGGAAAGGAATAAGCACAAAAGCATTTTTTGATAAAGACAGAGTCGTTAAGGCTTGGAGAGTGAAGAGACGTGGCAGTGACTGTGCCTACTAGAGGAAAGCTGACATTTTGGATCTGGAAAGTGGAGGGCGGAGGAGTTGCAGATGGAATAGCGAGACTTAGGAAAGAAGGACTCTTTTGAAACTGGTGAAGGAATTTGGATTGGAAACATCAGCTGCCAGCTGTGTATACTATTTATTACATATTATTGTGTATATTTATATTTATTACTTATTACTTAACTTATTTATGGTAATGTTTATATAACTGCATAGAGGTATATATAGGTTTATACACTAGATATATTTATAAATAGATAAATTCACAATTGATTAAGAGGTAATATTCGTCTGATTTTGATATACAAAACTTAGTTTTATATAGTTAATATTTTGGATTTATAATTTTTAATTATTATAACTTATCTGCTTGTGTATTGGTAAATGAACTTAGATTGGAATTGACAATGGTATTGCTAATCAGAACTGTTGAACTATTAATTAATTAAGTAATTATTAACTTTGGAAAATAACGATTAAGTTATAGGGGGAATATTGACATAGGATTAAGATCTATCTAATAACAGAAGATATATGATAAGTGAGCAGAGTAGAAGGAATTTTTACTAGAAAAAGGTCCTTTGAGAAAATAAAGAATAGGCAATTTATGGTACTGGGGAAAAAGCTCTTTAAGAGTTTAAGTATGACAAGTATGGCGACGATCACTAAAACTGCAAAGAAAACTACACAGATGATAGCCTCCCCATCAGGCAGAAATTAATAGGAGATATGTTGGGGAGTGGGAAATGAAGAATGATATGGGCGAAGTGAAAGAAGACATGCAGAAATTAGATGATAGAATGGGGAAAATACAGGAGACAATTGCTAAAAATGAACAGAGAATAAAGCCAGTGGAGGCAGAACAGAGCAAACAAAGAATAAATTGGAAGAAACAGAAGAAAGACTGCTGGCAGCAAATTGAGATCTGGAAGAGGCAATAATACACCTTGAATTGGATAAATCTGCTTTCTATCTAAGATTTCAAAACATAGAGAATAAAGAAGACCTTATGAATCTCATGACAGAACTGTTGACTGACAATCTGCGGATGAATAAACTTGAAATGTAGAATGGCATCGATGAAATTTATAGCGTGCACATTAATTATGTGCGGTGACACAAGTTACCATGAGAAGTGCATGTACGCTTTACCAAATAAAAGATCAGAATTGAAATTTACAGAAGGGCACGAGATGTATCACTGACCTATAAAGGGAGAGAAGTGTTGACTCATAAATAACACTATGTAGCCAGAAGAATTGAAGAACAAAGGCGGAATTATCAATTTCTCCTCATTAGAGGGAAACGGCAGTCAGACATGGGTTAACTCTGTCTGTCTTGCATAGGACTGAGTCTGCTGATTTAATTAGTTGCGCCCTCTCCTGGTCTCCTCCAGTGTTTCGACTCGGACTATACTGGCAGTCGTGTCTTCCAACCTCGCCGTTCCTCTCTGCTATTTTAAAGTAAGAATACAGCATTATTTTTCTTTCTTAAAGACTTTGATTGCCAGCTTGAAGGACTTGGCTCTAAAATCACCGAAGACTGCGGCTGCAGTGTTGGACTGCCGGTATCTCCACGTGGGCAGGGGATTGTTTACAACCCTTCCAGCCCAGGAAACCCTGAACAATGGGGAAAATACTGCTGTGTTGTAACGGCCTTTGCCTAGCAGCGATTCCAAGGTGCAATAGGAGATCAAGCAGTTTGGCGCCTTATAGTTACCCACATTACAGCCGGATGGCTGGTGGTCGTGCTCAAAGTGCAGGGCAGATTGAATCGCAGTTTTTAAGCGGGATGGCTAGTGATCGCCCAGGAGAGCCCCCCCCCTTCCACCTCCTACACCAGGCTTTTTATTCCTCTCAAAGAGGAATTTTTCTATCGGGGGAGTTTTTTTCCCTCAGCTATCAGGCAGTTGGGGAGGCTTTGATCAATCGGATTTTGGCGGTTTCAAGATGGCAGACACCATGCGCTCCAAAGGGCCCAAGCGGGGAGCCACGAGGGATGATGACCCTGGAGAAGGCCTCTCAGGTCTCCAATCTCACCCCAAAAGGGTTAGACAGCATAAGGGTTCTCCTCAACCCCCCCCCGAAACCGGCCAAACCTTCTAGGGAGGAACAGAGCGACATAATGCCTTAGAAAAGGCCATTCTTAAGGCACAGCAACAATCTGCTCCACCGGTTCCTATAGAGCCATCACAAGCCTCACCCACAGCATCCTCTCAGCAGAGGCCTGATTCTCCCTCCTCTCAGAGATCCAGCCATTCCAGGCGGGAATTGTCTCTAGCTCAGCCTGCTCCATGTGGTCCCTCACTAACACCTGGCAGGGAACCATTATTCAGAACCCTATTTACTTCTGGATCACATCCTGCAGAAGGTGGCTCTCCCAGATCAGATAAATCTTCTCCTGCACAACAGTCTCTTGCTAATCCTCCGGCCCAGGTTTTTCCTTCCTCATTGGAAGCCATTATTGTCAAGGCCATTCAACAGGGTCTAGCCCAATCTATCCACCAGGGATCTTTTTTGCCTGCTCAAGATTATCAGGCTCAAAATACTCAGGCTGAGGTCCAGTCTGGGGGCCATTCCAAATCTCATCTGGAGCAACCAGTGTATTTGGATCATTCCAATCTGGAGTCCCTTCATGGGGAAGGGGAGGAAGGGGAGACCAGGGATCTCTCTCTCTCAGATGATGAAGGTCTGGATCCTGATCCACCTTCCTTTATTGGCCTGTTTTGGCCCCATATTTTTAGGTCACTTTTGTTTAAGGCCTTAACCATCACAGGCCTGGGAGGCACATCCTCCACTAAGGATCCTCAACCATCAGTCATTGATCCTGCCTCTTCCCTTTTCATGGAACATGAAGTAGAACCGGAGACTATTCCATCTCCCAAGCTGTTCACTGATGTTATTCAAAGACAATGGCTCAGCCCAGGCTCAGGACCCAGTCCCAATGGCCTGGACAAATAATAATAATAATAATAATAATAATAATAATAATAATAATAATAATAATAATAATTTAATTTGTATCCCGCCCTTCTCCCAGAAGGGACTCAGGGCGGTGGACAGCCAGAATTAAAATACATACAATACAAAAATTAAGATAAATTAAAAGATATTAAATCGATCGGCCTCCCAATTTAAAACCCCAAGTCTATAAAATTCAGAATCCCAATTTAAAACCATTTAAGCTAGGCCGGCTTGCTGGAATAAGTAAGTCTTCAAGGCTTTGCGGAAGGTACGAAGGTCCGGGATCAGTCTTATTCCAGGAGGTAGCTCATTCCATAGAGCGGGTGCCCCCACAGAGAAGGCTCTCCCCCTGGGGGCCGCCAGCCGACATTGCTTGACTGACGGCACCCTGAGGAGGCCCTCTCTGTGAGAGCATATTGGCTGGTGGGAGGTTATCGGTAGCAGCAGACGGTCTCGTAAGTACCCTGGCCCTAAGCCATGGAGCGCTTTAAAGGTGAGGACCAATACCTTAAAGTGCACCCGGAAGACCAACGGGAGCCAATGCAGCTCGCGCAGGAGAGGCGTTACATGGGAGCGCCCCGTCGCTCCCATAATCACCCGCGCGGCCACATTCTGAACCAGTTGGAGCCTCCGGGTGCTCCTCAAGGGGAGCCCCATGTAGAGAGCATTGCAGTAGTCCAGGTGAGATGTAACGAGGGCATGAGTGACCGTGCATAAGGAGTCCCGATCCAGAAGGGGGCGCAACTGGCGTATCAGGCGAACCTGATAAAAAGCCCTCCTGGCCACGGCCATCATGTGCTCTTCTAAAGACAGCCGTGTGTCCAGGAGGACGCCCAAGTTGCGAGCTCCCTCTGTAGGGGCCAATAACTCGCCCCCAATAGCCAGCGATGGCACCAGCTGGCTATATCGGGACGCCGGTATCCACAGCCACTCGGTCTTGGAAGGGTTGAGTCGAAGCCTGTTCCTCCCCATCCAGACCCGCACGGCCTCCAGACACTGGGACATCACTTCGAGGGCATCATTGGGGTGGTCTGGGGTGGAAATGTACAGCTGAGTATCATCAGCGTACAGATGACATCGCACCCCAAAACCATGGATGATCTCACCCAGCGGCTTCACATAAATGTTGAACAGGAGCGGCGAGAGGACTGACCCTTGTGGTACCCCGCAAGCAAGGCACCTCGAGGTCGACGTCTGCCCCCCTGCCAACACAGACTGCGACCGGTCAGAGAGATAGGAGGAGAACCACCGCAACACGGTGCCTCCCACCCCCAATCCCCCCAACCGGTGCAGCATGATACCATGGTCGATGGTATCAAAAGCCGCTGAGAGATCTAACAGGACCAGAACAGAGGAACAACCCCTGTCCCGGGCCCTCCAGAGATCATCCACCAATGTGACCAATGCTGTCTCCGTGCTGTACCCAGGCCTGAAGCCGGACTGGCACGGATCTAGATAGACGGTTTCATCCAGGTACTGTGGGAGCTGGCGCGCAACCACACTCTCGACAACCTTCGCAATAAAGCGAAGGTTGGAGACCGGACGGTAGTTTGCCAAAACAGCCGGGTCCAGGGAAGGCTTCTTGAGGAGGGGCCTCACCACCGCCTCTTTCAGGGCGGGAGGCAAGAAACCCTCTCTCAAAGAAGCATTTATAATCCTCTGGAGCCAGCCTCGTGTTACCTCCCGGGTGGCCAGTACCAGCCAGGAGGGACACGGGTCCAATAAACATGTGGTTGCGTTTAACCTCCCCAGGATCCTGTCCACGTCCTCAGGAGTCATAGGGTCGAACTCATCTCAGATAACATTCTCAAGACCAACCTCAGTCATCCCGCCGGGATCTACCCAGTCAGAGTCCAAGCCTTCCCAAATCTGAGCGATTTTATCGTGCAGATACTGTGCAAAATCCTCAGCCTGCCCTTGCAAGGGGTCCTCCTGCGCTCCCTGATGTAGGAGGGAGTGAGTCACCCTAAACAAGGCGGCTGGGTGATTATCTGCCGATGCAATAAGAGCGGAAAAGTAATTACACTTTGCCGCTTTTATCGCCACTAAATAAGTCTTAATATGAGACCTAATTAGTGTTCGGTCGGATTCGGAGCGACTAGCCCTCCAACTACTCTCTAGGCATCTTTTCCAGCGCTTCATCTCCCTCAGCTCCTCAGAAAACCAAGGAGCCGGGCAGGCTCGGCGCCGGGTCAGAGGCCGCAAAGGCACGACTTGGTCTAAAGCACCAGTGGCCGCCCTATCCCAGGCGGCCACCAGGTCTTCAGTCGAGTCGTGAGCCAGCGTTTCAGGAACTGGCCCAAGCTCCCTCTGGAACCTATCAGGGTCCATCAGGCACCTGGGGCGGAACCACCTAGTCAGTTCCGCCTCCCTGCGGTGGGGTGCAGCGGTCAAAAAGTCCAGCCTCAGGAGGGAATGGTCTGTCCATGACAGGGGTTCGATAACTATATCCCCTATATCCAGACCACTCAGCCACTGACCAGAGACAAAAACCAAGTCCAGAGTGTGTCCTCCCACATGAGTAGGGCCAAGAATTAATTGTGTCAGGTCCATGGCTGTCATGGAAGCCATAAACTCCCGAGCCATCCCAGACGCCTCACCGACAGACGGCAGGTTGAAATCCCCCATGACCAAAAGTCTGGGGGTATTGACCGCCACCCCGGCAATAACGTTGAGAAGCTCGGGCAGGGCTGCTGTCACGTGGCAGGGAGCCAGGTACGTGATCAGCAAGCCCACCTGCATCCCATGGCCCCACTTCACTAGGAGAGATTCACATCCAGCTATCTGAGGTACAGTGGCCTCCCTCAGATCCAGACTTTCCTTTATAACGACCGCCACCCCCCCACCCCTGCCCTGGGCCCTTAGCTGATGGAATGCGTGGAAACCTGGCGGGCACATCTCTACGAGGGGAACCCCCCCTCTTGGCCCAACCAGGTTTCAGTAATACCCGCCAGGTCCGCACCCCCCTCTTGGATTAGCTCGCAAATGAGGGGGGCCTTATTAACCACGGACCTGGCATTGCACAACATCAGCCTAAGGCCTGGGTTCTACTACTCTGGACAGCCCGGGGAATGAGACGAGTCATGGGGGCCGAGGCATGCCACCGCTTGGAGATAGCAAGTGCGTGCCCCCACCACACGATGTGGCCCCCTACTCCCGCCATATCTGCCCCTCCCAACCACGGTCCTGATAGAAGCGCCCACCTCCCTATCAACACTGAGCTCCTCCACACCCTGCTCCCCGCCTTCCGTTCCATGCCCCTGTGTCGAGCCTGACCTATACCCCTCCCTCCCCACCCCCTGCCCCAAACCCCTTAAAAGATTACAAAAGGACAATTTTAAAAAACCCCACAGCCCCCTCTTTGCGGCACACCACCTCTCGGGGTTCCAAAACCCATCATCGAGGTAGGCCCTCGATAAAGTGGAGGGCCAAGCCTGCGAGAGGGGGGAGTCTCGCAGACCAAGAAGCTCTGCTGCTGAGTACATCTTGACCACAGCGGATAGGAGGACCATATCCTAGGGGTCCATATAAAAAGGTCCAGGGGAGGAAACATGGAATGGGAGTATCGAAAGCATTTTCACAAGACCATGTCCTTGGTCCCCTCACAACAGAGGACAAAGTCCAGTTCCAGGTCGACCACAATCCAAGGGGGGGGGAAATGAGTCCATCCATCCTCTTACGGTGGTCCAGTCAGCTGGTCAGCCTCCTCTTGTGGTGAGATGGCAGCAATGAACCAATGCAAACAACCCAGCACCCGGGCTCAGGTCCAAAACCGCCCTCTCACGGCGGATTGGTCTGATGGTCCAGTCCCCTCTGCTGACAAGTGCAAGATTTGAATCATCCCGGTTCAGCTCCCAGGGGCCCCGACACCAGAGCCACCCTCTCACAGTGGTTTAAAACTGATGCCCAGCCCCCTCAGCTGACGGGATGGAGCCACGTACCAGCCCCCATTCAGATTTGAATATTCCTCCCCACAGTTAGGAAATTCAGATGAAAATAGGCTTTGCGTCAAATGAGTCGGTAGGCTAGCAGGCAGTCCAAGGTGGACATAGTCCCAGTAAAAAGACACTGGAAAGAAACAGGGGCAGTTGTCTCTAGCCCCCCCCCCCCCCCCACTCTTTCATGCCTCTTTCATTCAACATCTGCTCTTTTGGCCCTTTTGCAAATTCCTATGGTAGATGCACCCATTGTGGCTCTTTCATCTTCATCTCACCTTACTGGACCTCCAGAAGACTCTCTTCATCTGGAGGAAAAACATGCAGAAAAGACATTGGTGAAGGGTCACCAGGCTGCTGCCTGGGCTATTAAGGCCTCTAATTCAGCCTCTTTCTTCAACAGAGCCTCACTTCTCTGGCTAAAGCAACTCCAAAATAGGCTGCATCCCTCTGACACTAGAACACATCAGGACCTAAATAAAATTGTGGCTGCCATAATATAATCAATCCTTGAATACGTATTAAATACCTTAGAGTGAAAAGTATAAACCCTTTCTTGACCTTTAATTTCCCTCCATGTAGCAATTATTCCATTTTCTATCATCCAATTATCTAATATACTCATTTGAACATTATCCCCATACCGGGTTACATTAGTAGTATCATATTTACTTCGAATAAGATTGAAGTCACCCGCCACAATCAGTCTGCCCATACTTTCTTTCCACAATATTTTTGATATTCTCATCAGAAATTCATTTTGTTTTTCATTAGGTGAATAAATATTAACCAATGTTACAGTTTCTTCATTAATATTACCAACTATTATCAAATATCTACCTTCAGAGTCCACTACACTTTTTAATTTTTCAAATTGAACTCTACTTGAAATTAAACTTGTGACCCCTCTCGATTTTGAAGTTCCAAATGCTTTCTCATAAAATTGTATTCGTTTTATATACATCTTATTTGAATCCTTTTCAAAGGACTTTTGATGAGTCTCTTGCAGAAAGATTATATTGGGTGACTCCCTTCCCATTTTTAATTCTAAACATTTTCTTTTAATTTGATTCCCGGTGCCTTTAACATTCCATGACATTGTCAGCCTCCGCCTTACTGCTTGGCTGCCATAGAAAGGGGGAGAGGGTATGGGGGTAAAGTGAAACCTTACTAGATGAAAGTCTGCTTAGAAGGGGAAAACGAAACTACTGTTATCGGCCAACCGTCGTGACATTCCTGATTGATGACGCGGCCAGACGTGCTTCCACCTGACCCCTAGAAGACCTGTGGATTGGGTGATTTATGATGGACAGTGGGAGGGGATGATTTGTATATACAGGTTTCGCGCGTATAGTAATTAGTTTCAGCTTTGCTATGGTTGCGTTCAGTCTTTACCAGTAAAAGTACAGTTCTTCATAACAATGGAGTCTGGTTCTTTCTTTCCTGGATTTTGAAGGAAGCATATCTGACAGACATTATTTTAATCGCACCCATCATTATATTCAACATTTTCCACTTCTTCCTCTTCTTCCCTACTGTGAATCTTTCCCCAACCCACCACCAATAACACATTTAAAAAAAACACAAAAAAACAAAAACAAATTCTCTTCTTCCCCCATAGCCTTCATTTGATTCCAGCCGCCTTGTCTTCCAAGAATGGGGGAGAGGGAATGTGTCTATTAATCCAGCCATCTCTAGCTCTAGGCATTGCTCTTGAACTTCTTTTCTTCCTATTATTCTATTACTTCTTTTCCGCACTCAGATCCATCACTTGAATCAGGCCCGGAACCAAATTGATCTTCCATCTCACTTCCCTTGCCAACATTTTCTCCTCCATTTTCTCTACTTTTTTTTTTTTGAAAATCCAATCGCTTTTTTGTTGGTTTTCTTTTACGTTGTGATTTAACTATTAGTTCTGGGCCTTCTCCACCTGCAGCTCCTTGTTCCTCATCCAAATTTAATTCCTTCCTCATTCCATATCCACCCATCTGAAGCAATTCAGCTTTCATACTAAAAAATCATCTTCTTTCTCAATCAACCCAAGTTTATGCAAATAATCAACAGGATCAATTTTAATATCAATTGTATGCATTCTTCTATTATAAAAGAAATTTAATTATTGTGGGAATCTCCAATTATATTTAGTGCCTCAACAGTTTTGTAATTGGCTTTAAAGTGTGCCTCCATTTACATTCCTCCCAAGAAATATCCTGGTAAAGCTCTATCTTATCCCCTTCTATTTGAAGAATCTTATCTCCATCCTCTCTGATTTTTGACATCACTTTCAATTTATCATTTATACTTGCAAATTTAACCAGAACGTTTCTCTTCTTTCCTTTGTTATGTCTCAGTCCAATTCTGAAGACACTTATTAAATCCTCCACCATCATCATTTTATCCATTCCAATTGAATTTAGCCAGTCCAGTACTCTCTTTCATACATTATACACAGTTTGTTCAGAAATTCCTCATATGACCAGATTGGCTTTCCTTACTCCTTCCTCCAATAGACATAACCTCTTGTCTTATTGACAATATTTATAAACGAGATCCCCAATTTTTCCATCCATTTTTTTGTATGTACTTGCAATTGATCGATATCATCTTTTATCATAACTGTCTCTGCTGCATATTTTACAAAATTATCATTAATTTCACCCATAAATTTTTCATATGTTTTTACATTTTGAACTTTAATCTGTTCCAATTGTTCAGCTCTTTCTTTCTTTTCCTCCTCCATTCTTTTATTTAATCCTTCATCCATTGTATTTAATCTTTCAGTAATTTTATTAAGAGCCAATACTATTTGTGCCATATCGGTTGTCATCTGAGCTGAAGATTTCTGTCTGAAAACACTTGGTATTACTTCCTCCTTTGATTTATCCATACTTGTTATTTTACTTTCTATAAATTCTTTAAAAATCCTTGAAAAATTCTTTATATTCTCTTCACAAATCTTTTCAAAAAATTATTATCCAATATATAATAATTTATACTCATATGATCAATAGTCAATAGTCGATTCAAATTTTATTTGCTTAGAGGGTCTAACAAGGAACCATGTGCTGCTTTCCAATCAATTTCGTATAGAAAGTCTGAGACGGCTTAAAATATACTGGGGAAAAAAATCTGAGATTCCAAATCACTTTCATCCACTTTTACCCACAATTTTTATGAAAGAAAAAGATTTTTTAAAAAAATCTTATTTTCAATTCCCCAATCGTGTAATATTTCTGTTCAACCATCCGGTGGCAGCATCCACTAAAAAACAGAATCCACTCTCTCCTGTAGCTTGCTCCTGTATCCAATCACAATCAGCTTATTGCAGCATGCTACCGTCTGCCTTCACTTCCAGCTTTATCGCCATTTTTACTTACAAGTCATTGTATGAATAATAAATAATAAATTTCAACAATTTATCTTCCCTTCTTCCACTAGTCTTTCAATTCTACTTTTTTCCAGTCAGATTTTATTGACTAAACAAAATTTAAAAAGTTCCTCATTTAAGTCTTCTGTCCTCTTTTTTCTTTTCCTGAGCGTTTTAATAACCACAATTGGAGCTCTTGCTGTAACAATCCCAAACTTTTCTTACTCCTCAAATGTTACATGCTCCGCAACTCCACAAGACTGATCCCCTTGGCTTGAAACTATCGCCATCGTCACTTTAATATCTTCAGACTGTGTTCTGTCCCTGTCTCACACACGCACACACACAGCCAGCCGAGGGTTAAATAACTTTTTCAAACACCCAATTGTTAGTTATCAGAAACTTGGCAGCAACGCAGTAGCTACCTGCCAAGAGGTTTTACTCCAAGAAGGAGGGGTTGTTCCTCCACCAGATAACACAAAAATACAAACAGTTTGAATCAGTCCAGTAAAATAAACCCACAGCAGATTAGGCATTGTTTTTCCAGAAGTGCAAAGTGACTCGCCAGAAGTTTAGCTTTGTCCATCACAGAGTTTGAATGGCCACCACACTCCCTTATATAGCCTGTGGGGTGTGGTCCAGTGATTCAGCTTAATCTCTGGCACACCTCCTCTTCTGCGGCGTACGTTTGTCTCGCTGACGCTGGCGTGGATCCAGCCACAACTTATCTCCATCGTCGCTATCCAGCTGATTGGAGACACCTGGCTCCTGGCCAATCTCTTCTCCTTCGGCCGACACCTGAGGCATTGCTAGAGAGGAGGGTCCTGGAGAGGGAGGCCTGGCCGGCTCCTCTCCTTCATGTTTGAAGCCTTCTTCCTCCGATAAGAGGGGCTCGGGGATCGGAGCCACAACAGACTGCCGGTTATGCGTTTATCTCAATCCCCTTCCTTCTCTCCTCTCCAGTTAAGCCCCCTGGAGAATTTACAGGGTTTCTGGGAACCGAGACGCAATCCAGACCAATCCTTAGAATCAGAATGCTCTCTGCTCACTTTTAATCTTCTTCTCAGCTTTCTTCTTCCATGCTATTTCAAGTTCTTCATCGCTTTCACTTTACTATGCCGGAGCGAGACATTGAAGATGTTACTATGCTGGCATCAGGCCACACCACATTGATCATTGGATCAATGATTGTATCTCACCGCCTCTTGTGGCTCAGGAACTGGCAAGCAGATGTCCGAACCAAGTGGCAGCTGGCTTCATCCCCTTACTCAGCGGGGGCTCTCTTCGGTCCTTCCCTTGACCCCATTCTGGTCAAAACTAGAGCCAGACGTAAGGTGATGCCATCAGTGTCCAGGAAAAGCGATTCCCGTTTTCCCCCTTAACATCATATCCAGCCCTTTTGGAGCGTAGACAGCAGTTTCTTTCAACCCCGCTATCCCAGATCGTTCCAGTCCAGGACACACTACCAGGACAATCAGGTCAGACAAGGGGCCAAATTTCCCTCCAGAAGACCCTTTAGAGGTGGGAGGAGCAGGTCTTCGGAAACCTAAATAGTTCTTCCTCAGATCCTCCCGTCTGGTGGCTGTCTGGCCCTGTTTGCCGACCAATGGGAGTTCTCAACTAGTGATGTATGGGTCAGGAACACTATTAGATCATGCCTTTCTCTCAAATTCCGTTCCTTCCCCCCGACGGTTTTCCTCACATGTCCTGTCTCTAGAGATAGATCCAAGCAAGCCTTGGTTTCCTCTGCCATTCAACATCTCCTATCTATTAGGGCTATTCAACTTGTATCTCAGGATCAACTTCACCAAGGTTTTTAGTCTTGCTTGTTCATCTTGCTCAGGAGGTTGGAGGGCAATTCTGGATCTTAAAGCCCTGAACCAGTATATCATCTATCGCGGTTCAAAATGCAATCCCTCTTCACTATCTTGGAAACTATTCGAAAAGGGGACTTCCTTTCTTCTATTGATTTAACGGAGGCTTACCTCCATGTTCCCATTCTCCTGGCCCACCACAAATACCTCCAGTTTCATTACCTAGGCAAAAATTATCAGTACGCAGCATTGCCATTCAGTCTGTCATCAGCTCCTATGGTATTTACAAAAATTATGGCTGCTCTCATTGGTCATATTAGAACCCTACCCATTAGAATACAATTTTATCTGGATGATATTCTCATTCAATCTGCTTCCCTAACAGAGGCACGCCGGGATTTGGCTAAATCCATCCAGGTGCTTCAAGATCATGGGTTCTCTATCAATTGGGCCAAGAGCCACTTGACCCTGTCAACCCCGCTTCTACACTTGGGGGCAGTCATTGATACAGTGACATCCAAAGTTTCTCCCTCACCTGACCGGCAGACCAGTCTTCATTCCCTTTCACATCAATGTATATCAGACCGCTCCTCTACAGTCCTCACGTTATCTCGAGTGTTAGGCAAAATGGTCTCAACGTTTGGCATTGTCCCTTGGTCTCATCTTCACAGCAGGGAACTGCAGTGGATCCTCCTGCCACATCAAAAGGCCTTTCATCCATCCTCCTTGACCAAGGAGGACCTCACCCTAACACCAACAGAGATCAGGTTGCTCCGCTGGTGGATTTCAGCTGCCACAGCGAAGGATTCCTTCTTCCGAGAACCCACTCGACTGCTACTGACTACAGATGCCAGTCTCTCCAGCTGGGGAGCTCACCTGCATCTCCACATGGCTCAGGGAATGTGGTCTTCCTGAGAACAAGGTCTCAACATCAACTTACTGGAATTGTGGGTCATCCGCCTGGCTTTGCTCCACTTCCAGAACATCATGAAAGATCAGGACGTTCTGGTCCTCATGGACAATGTAACAGCAAAGGCTCACATAAACAGGTTAGGGGGTACCCACTCTCTGCCCCTTATGATGGAGATGTTACACGTGGGATGGTGGGCCAAAAAACATCTCAGCTCCCTCAGAGCAGATCATATTTCGGGAAAGATAAACAGTCAGGTGGACGCCCTCAGTTGGCATCGCATCAACCACTCAGAATGGAGCCTCACAGCCCATCTCTTTCAGGAGGTGACATCTCGGTTCGGTCTTCCCCTGGGTCAACCTCTTCGCCTCCAGGACCAACCATCAGGTACCAAGGTACTTTTCCAGGTTTCCAGACCCCAGAGCAGAGGTCATGGATGCTCTCCGCACCCCTTGGCCTACTGGTCTCCTCTACGTCTTTCCTCCACTACCATTGATCCCCAGAATGATCAGGAAACTATTGGAAGAGAAGGCGGAGATCATCCTCCTAGCACCTCACTGGCCCAAGAGGCCCTGGTATGCGGACTTGGTGTCCCTATCTGTGTCTCCGGCCTGGTGGATTCCAGACAACAAGATAGTCTTAACCCAAGGGGTTCTACGACATCCAGACCCCACATGGTATCATTTAACCGCCTGGAGATTGAGATTGAGCGGAACTTTTTAACTGAAACATGGGTTCCAGCTAGGATAATCTCAACCATCCAGGCTTCACGGCGGGCTTCCACAAATCACATCTATGATGCTATTTGGAATGTCTTTGTTTCCTGGTACAGAAACTCAAATATCGTCCCCACTTCAGCATCTATCCTCCACATTTTAGGATTCCTGCAAGTGGGGTTCGACGTGGGATTAGTTCCTAATATGCTTCGCCGCCAGGTGGCCGCCATTTCTTCAGTCCTGAACTGGGGATTGTCTTCCACTATCACCTCTCACCCCATTATACATCATTTTTTACGCGGAGCCTCGAATCAACAACCACCAGTGGTCCATCGCTTTCCAACATGGAGCCTGAATACGGTCCTCAATGCTGTAACTGCATCTCCGTTCGAGCCACTCCGCCTGGTTTCCCTGAGATTTCTCTCTTTCAAAGTCACCTTTCTCATTGTGATCACATCTGCTTGACGTATCTGGCAGCTTTGCCCATGCACCAGGATCTCTGCATCTTTCACCCAGACAGGGTTGTCCTCAGACTGGACCCCAATTCTGAAGGTCAATTCTTACTTTCATCGAGCACAAGAGCTTGCCCTCTCAAATTTTTGTCCTCAGTTGGGTCACCGATTGGAATGTTCCTGGCATACCTTAGACGTCCATCGGGCTCTTACTTGTCCAGGACTGCACCCTTTCGTAAAACAGAAGCTATGTTTGTTTCATTCCAACCAACATCTATTGAGACAAGGGTGAAGAGTCCTACCTTGGGGAGGTGGCTCAGAGCCACTATTTCAACAGCCTACCTTTGCCAGGCCTTGCCTCTCCCTCATACCATCACAGCTCACTCCACCAGAAGTGCAGCCACTTCGGCTGCCTGGGCTACACAGGCTTCACTGGAGGAGATCTGCAGAGCTGCTACATGGACCAGCCTGTCACTGTTCATCAGGCACTACAAGGTGGATTCATTCGCCTCAGCCAATGCAGCTTTTGGTCACAGGGTTCTACAGACAGTCTACAGTGGTTCCAGATAGCAGGGTTGGGGTTGTTTCCCTCCCTGTTGGACATGCAGCTTTGGTATGCCCATGCCTGATTGCCATTTCCCCTCCGATGAGGAGAATGGACGTTGGTTTTACCTGATACGTCCTTTCTCTTTTTTTTTTTATTGAAAAAGTTTTACAAATACAAACTTTCCCCCTTCCCCCCCCTAACCCAACATTATAAAATACATATAAAAGACAATATATAATTTCATCCCACCCCCACCCTAGCCCTCCCCCTCCACCCTCTTCCCTCCCCCCCTTGACTTCCATTATATGCAATGCTAATATTCCCAAACAATATATATGTTATTCAATCTTCCATATCTTTTTTCTATATTTACTAACATAATCATCTCAACTAAAAGCGATATAATATTTTCTAGTCTGATACTTATTCTGTACATACTCAATCCATAATTTCCATTCCTGTATATACTTCTCATGCATCTGATCTTTTAAAAAAGCTGAAATCTTTGCCATTTCTGCAAATCCAGCCATCTTCTGAGTCCATTGGTCAACAGTCGGTAAAACATCACTCTTCCAATGTTGGGCAATCAACAACCTAGCTGCTGTCACCATATACAAAATCAGTTTAGTTTCACCCAGTGTAAAGTCTTTAGCTATACCCAATAGAAAAAATTGCGGAGAAAATTGTATTTTTTTCTTTAAAACATTTTGCATAACCCACCAGATTTTTATCCAAAAAGCCCTCACTTTCCTGCAAGTCCACCAGATGTGATAATATGTAGCATCTAAACAATCACATCTCCAACATTTTGGCTGCACATTAGGGTACATACAAGACAATTTCTTGGGGTCTAAGTGCCATCTATAAAACATTTTATAAAAATTTTCTCGTAGATTTTGTGACTGTGTAAATTTAACATTCTGAACCCATATTTTTTCCCATGTTTCCATCATAACTGGTTGAGAGAAATTTTGTGCCCATTTAATCATACAATCTTTAACTAGCTCATTTTCTGAATCCCTTTCTAACAGAACATTATAAACTCTCTTAATATGCATTGGACCTGTCCGCTTTATCTGTTCAACCAATTCTACTTCATATTCCATTAAACCAGTTTGTTGATCTTCTTTCCATCTCATCTGTAATTGATTGTACTGCAACCAAGTCAACGATTTCCCTTCTTCCAACAGCATATCCAAAGTCTTCAATCGCCACCTGCCCTCTTCAAAGTAAAGTAACTCTTTATATAAAAAACCCCCGAGTGACTTAATATTTGTATTCCACATGGTATCAGCAAGATCCAGCCAAAACGGAATCTTGTAATCCCAATTAGTTCGGTGCTTCCTCCAGACTCTCAACAAGGCATTTCTAAGTAGATGACTATTGAACACTTTGTCCACTTTATTATCATAAAATAGATATGCATGCCATCCCCAAACAAGGTCATGACTTTCTATATTCAACAAATCAGTCTTAGTTTTCCCAAACCAATCACTTAATTGTATCAATGCAGTTGCTTCATAATATAGTCGAAGGTTTGGGAGTTTAAGACCACCTCTCTCACGAGTATCTTGCATTATTTTCAGTTTGACTCTTGGTTTTTTATCATTCCAAATGAATTTATTCAGTCCTTTTTGCCATTCTAGCAATGGTTTATCTGATTTAAGCACCGGTATCATTTGAAATAAGAAGATAAATCTAGGTAAAACATTCATCTTTACTGCTGATATTCTTCCAAGCAATGATAACTGCAGTTTCTTCCAGTTTTGCATATCTTTTTGTATCTTTTGCCACAGAACCTCATAGTTATTTTGAAACAGTTTAGCATTTGAATCTGCGATTTGTACTCCTAAATATTTGACCTTTGAGACAATCTCAAAACCTGCCATTCTTTCCAGTTCCTTTTTTTGCTCTCTGTCAAATTTTTGACAATCATTTTAGTTTTCTTCTGATTCAGCCTAAAACCAGATACCATGCCATAATCTTCTATAATATTTTTCATCTGAATTATTGAATTCATAGGTTGTGATAGGGTAACAACCAGATCATCTGCAAATGCCTTAGTTCTATAGTCCTCTTGCCTTATAGCTATTCCAGTCAAAGAGTTCGAGTCCCGTATTGCATTAAGTAAGACTTCTAAAGTTAGAATAAATAATAGCGGGGATAATGGACAACCTTGTCTTGTGCCTTTTTGTATATTGAAATTCGATGTTAAACATCCATTTATGATAAGTTGTGCACATTGCTCTTGATAAATTGCACCAATCGCTTGTATAAACCACTCCCCCAAATCCATTTTTTCCAAAGTCTTAATTATAAAGTTCCAATTCACTCGATCAAAGGCTTTTTCCGCATCCAAAAAAACCAGCACTGCAGAGATCTGTTTATTCTTATCTAGATAGTCCATTAAGTCTATAACTTGCCTAACATTCTCTTTCATATATCTGCCTTCAATAAATCCTGCTTGGTCATGATAAATTATCTTTTGAATAACTGGCATCAATCTGTTGGCTAGTACTTTTGCAAAGATTTTGTAGTCTGTGTTTGATAAAGATATTGGTCTGTAATTTTCTGGTTTCTTAAGACCTGATTCTTCTTTCGGGATCAATGAAACAAAAGCTGTTTTCCATGAGGAAGGTATCTTACCTCCTAATTGTATATTACAAAATAAATCTTTAAAATGCTTAATCATTTCTTCTTGTAGAGTTTTATAATAAATTGCAGTTAATCCGTCCGTCCCTGGAGCTTTAGCTGTTTTTAATTGTTTTATAGCAAAACTGATCTCCTCCACTGTTATCAATTGTTCCAAACTTTTCTTTTGAGTCGTTGAAATTTTTGAAACTCTTTTGTTTTCTAAATATTCATCTATAGTAATATTCTGTATATCATCTTTAGCATATAACTTAGTGTAATATTCCAAAAAGGCTTTTTTAATTAGATCTTGTTGATAAACTTCTTTATTAGCATATTCAGTACTATCAATAATTCGTGTCGATGCTTGTTTCCTCAAAGTATACGCCAACCACCTGCCCGGTTTGTTAGCATTAGAAAAGGTATTATGCTTTGCAAATTGTAAGTTAGTTGCCGTTTGGTCTGCTATAAGCATTTGGAATTGATCCTTCAAAAGTTTTATAGCCATTTGCAATTTTCCATCTGTTGGTTTTTGTATCAGTTGTTGTTCTTTCTTTTTTATCTCAGATTCCAGTTGTAGTCTTTTCTTCTGCTGATTCTGTCTGTGTTTAAAGTTCATTTGAATTAGTACTCCCCGCATATATGATTTACCTGTATCCCAAACTGTTTCGATAGGGGTACCTTTATTCAAGTTCAGTTGAAAAAACTCCTTTAGATGCTTTTTAAGTTCAATTATATTTTTTTCATATCTAAATAAATTCTCATTTACTCTCCAGGATCTTCTTTCTCTTTTGCCCATCTCGATTTCCATCCAGACCGGACTGTGGTCAGTCAAAGTCCTAGGAAATATCTTTATTTTCTTTACTTTAGAAAGTAAGTTAGAAGTTAAGAGAAAAAAGTCTATTCTGGAAAAGGATTTGTGCCTGTCTGAGTAAAAAGTAAAGTCCAATTCATTTGGGTTTCGAACTCTCCAAATATCTTTCAATTCCAAATCCTCTTTCAGTTCAAAAAAAGCTTGTGGTAATTTATTCCCTATTTTGGCCGTAGTTTTTTTATCCATTCTAGGTTGAATTACTCCATTCCAGTCGCCCATTATTATAATAGTTGAATAATCCCAATCCAAAATTTTTAGATGAAGCAACTTATAAAAATTTTCCTGCTGTTGATTTGGAGCATATATTCCGACCAACAAAATTGGTCCACTATCTGTAATAACTTCAATTGCAATATATCTTCCATCTTTATCTGCTTCTATAGTTTTAGCTACAAGTCTCTTATTTATATATATCACCACTCCATTCTTCTTTTCCAAATTTGAAGCAACAAATTGCATTCCCAATTTTGAGTTTATCAAGTATTTCTGATCTTGCAATTTTATATGAGTCTCCTGTAAGCAAATAACATCATTATGAAATTGTCTCAAATAGTGAAATATCTTCCTTCTTTTTTGTGGAGAGTTCAATCCATTAACATTCCAAGACAAAAATTTAAGTGCCATTTGACCCTGTCTGAAGTTTTGAGAGCAATTGTTGAAGATTCTCTCCTACGGTAGTAATCTTCGGTTTAGCTCCTCCCATGACTTCAGCTTGTTGCTTATCTTTGATTCTTTTTTCACGCTGTGGCTTAATATATTCTTGCTGCTGTTGCTTCATTTGTTTAGACATTGCTCTGGTTATACGTTGCTCTTCCATTTTGGATGTTGTCAGCTCAAGAGCCATCGCCTCCTCTGTGATGGTTTTAGACATTTCTTCCAAAGGAGAAGCTTCATATGGTGCAAAAGGGTCAACCACAACACCACCTACTGCTCCCATTGACTCTCTTGCCTCCCTTTGCGACTGCCTTATTTGTGCTTCTGTTTCTTGGTCAATCTCAGCTTGTAGTTGAGCTTCCTTATCTATTGGTGAAGATGTGCGTGGAGGAGGAGAGCCCGCTTTCAAAACGTTATAATAAAATTCTTCTTCTTTTTCAATAGTATTAAGGCGGTATCTCACTCCTCGCAGCCTCAATATTACCCCTATTGGAGCATCCCACCTGAATTGTATGTTCTGTCTTTTCAATTCTGCCACCAAAAATCCAAAATCCTTTCTATCTCTTAACATTTTGGGTGGTAATTCTTTAAAAACTCCAATCTCATTTCCATCAACTTGAACTGTTGTAACAAAGGAATTTTGCAAGATTTCATTTCTCATTCTTCTGTCTGTAAAGTATATCACCACATCTCTAGGCAGTTGCCTTTGTACCGCCACACGAGAGTTAACTCTGTACACCTTGTCCATCTTACACAAAACCACATCTGGTTCTATTTTCAGCATAATTGCCAGAGCCTCTGCACAGATTTTCCTAAGATCTTCCCTGGTATTCTCTTTTACACCCCTCAGTCTAATAGCATATTCCATTGATCGAAATTGCATCATAGTAATCTCAGTTTGCATTTTTTGTGTAACTTCTTCAATTTCAATCATTCTTGAATCAGAGGCTCTAAATTTGGTCTCCATCTCTGAGGCAAGATTATCCACTTTTTTGTCAATCTGCAACACTACCTCAGACAGGCCTTTAGCAACTATTTGAATATCCTGTTTAACTGCTTCATATTTCTCTTGAACAATTCCTTTGACCTCCTGCTCTGATCTTTGAATTTCTTTAATGATGCGGTCATAATAGCTTTCTTCCTTTGTCTGAGTTTGCAACTGCGCTGTTTGAGGCTGCTTCTGCTTATGAGTGGGGGAATCCCCCCCTGCTTGCTTTGTTGCCATTTTGCCTCTTACAGCTCTTCCTTTTCCACAAATTCTAACAACTTTTCCCAAAAAATTCTCCAGATTCAGTCAGGTCTAAAACAGTCAATTGATACTTTTTTTTCCTTATTTTCTTTTAAAGAAAAAAAGCTTTTCCTTCCAGCCGGATTTGTAACTGATAGAATGTAACCAGATACACAGCTCAAATTACTTTCGCTTTCAGCTGCTCTTCGCTAAAAGCAAGCGCCATTTTTCCCCCACACTTTCCTTTTCTGTTCCAAATTACTTTAATCATCCAAAAACTTCAGAGAAGAACTTTAAATACTTGCAGTTTAAAAGGAAGTCCAAAACTTTTTCTTTTATTGTTTGGTGATAAGAAAGCTGCCGCGCTATCTTGCTCTGCGGTTTGCAGAGTTTCCCAGCTGTCCGGAGCTTCAGCGGCTTGAATAGGGAGTCCCACCCTGTTAACACCCCAGAAATGCCAAAAAACGCTCTGGGGGTCTCACAGGGGACTCTACCTTATGCCGCCGGCTCTCCTCACGATGTCCTCTTGGGTCAGAGTTTTTTTGAGCCGTTTCAAATCTCCAAAACGGCTCTTTACAGGCAGCTGGGCTGGCGGTCTTCAAAGGATCGTCAGCGATGGTCCGCGGCAACCCCGGAAGTCGATACGTCCTTTCTCTATGAGGAGGAAACAGCAATCAGCCCCACCCTTCTTGTTCCGGCCCTGACTTTGGTGGGGTGGGCGGATCTAATTCTCTCTCATTCCAGGAAGACACGTCAGTCTGCATCAGCACTCTCATCAAAACACTGGAGGAGACCAGGAGAGGGAGGAGCTAATCAAATCAGCAGACTCAGTCCTATGCAAGACAGACGGAGTTAACCCATGCCTGATTGCCATTTCCTCCTCATAGAGAAAGGACGTATCAGATAAGACCAACATCCATTCTCTCCTCACAACTTGCTAAATACAAGATAATGTTCTGGTGGCTTATTCCAGAGGGTATGCTAGTATCCTGGCAGGATAAGAAAATTAGACTCAATACACTTGATAAAGCCCAAGAATTTTACAAATAATATATAGTAATGGATGAGGAACAGGAGAGTGGAGAAGAGACAGAAGGTAAAAGCCAGGAAGAACAACACTTGAAAGAAAAGGAGTTGGACAAAGAAGTAAGAGAGAGGACTGAAAGAGAACAACAGGAAAGGGAGGGGGCAAGGACGAGGATGCAATGGGAGATAAGAACAAGAAAAGGAACAAGGACTATTAAACAAACAATATAAAAGAAATTAAATTAATATAAATGGTTTAAATTCTCTGGCTAAAAGGAAACAAGTACTCTCCAAACTCCAAAAGCAAAATATGAACATTACATGTCTACAAGAAGTCCATATTAAAAGACAGCAAGATAACATCTTAGAATCCCCCAAATTAGGGAAACTATTTGGCTCTTGCATCAAAAAAAGAAAGAGGGGTGTAGCTGTATAGAAAAATGATTGGCTACAACCGAGACAAATTTATGCAAATGATGAAGGGAGAACACTATTAATTGAATAACAATAAGACAAAAATGAACCCTATTTGCAGTTATCTATGCACCAAACACTAACCAGAGGAAATATTATTATAAACTGCATGGGAAAATAGTAGAATTAGAACCGGAACATATTTGCTTATTAGGAAATTTCAATGTGGTGGTAGATCCCAAAAAAGACTATATATCTGGAAAAAAAAATAGGAAGAGAAAAACACTACTGACTATGTTTTTTGACATGATGCAAGAGCTGAACTTAAAGGATATTTGGAGAGAATTAAATCCACAAAAAAGACAGTATACCTTTCTCTCTAACCCACATGATTCATGGTCCAGGATAGACATGGTATGGATGGATTTAGAATTAAGTAAAAATATAGTGGTGGTAGAGATAACACCAAATACATGGGCGGACCATAATCTGCTAATATTGAAATGGAAGGGAAAAGTAAAAAAGAGGGGGAGGTGGACCATGAATCAGAGGGTGTTAAAAGAAAAAAAGTATGTACAATGGATAGAAAAAGAATTGGCTTTCTTTTTGAAGGAAAATTTAAATGAATATACAACTCTACAGAACCTCTGTGATATAACTAAAACTTACATTAGAGCCTTAATAATAACCTATGGGGCGAGAAGAAATAAAGAAAAAAAGAAACAACAAATAGACAGGAGAAATTTGAAGAATTGGAACTCAAGATGCAGGAATCCCCAAATGACAAAATTAGAAGAGAAAAAGAATTAATTAAACATAAAATAAGTCTAATTTCCCAAGAAGAAATGACCCAAAAACTTAGAGCGATGAAACAAAATTATTTCAAACATGCCAATAAACCAGGGAGATGGTTGGCCTATAAACTGAAGAAAGACAAAGAAAAAAAGTTAGTAATACAACTACAGGACAAAGAGGGAAATACACATCATCAGGAGGAAGAAAAAAAGAGTATAGCCCAAAATTTCTTTGGAACTAAGAACCTTACAAAAATGCAAAATGAGGAATTGGAAGAGAAATTGGGGATTCAAATTGTTAAAAAAGTAAAGTATTTGGGAATCTGGTTAACGGAGAAATGCTCCTCAATAAAAGAGGACAATTGCGATAAATTAGTACAACAGATACAAAAAGATCTAGATAATTGGGCAAAATTACAAATATCTCTAATGGGCAGAATCGCCACAATAAAAATGAATGTACTACCCAAATTGCTATCTCTCTTCCAAACAATACCAATAAGATTGGGGAAAACCTTCTTTGAACAATTAAATAAAATAATAGGTAAATTTATTTGGTTGGGGAAAAAAGCCCGAATAAAACTTAAACTTTTACAGGATTCTAGAACCAAAGGAGGTTTCAGCCTCCGTGATTGGGAATTATGCTATCAAGCGGCGGCAGCAACATGGCTTAAAGATTGGGTCCAATTAAACAACAAAAGGATATTAATGCTAGAGAGCCACAGTCTTCCACTGGGATAGCACTCATTCCTATGGGAAGGGAAAAACAAAACCCATACATATTTTCAGAGACATCTAGTGTGAAATGCTTTGATAAATATTTGGGACAAAATTAGGAAAAACCATTACATAAAGTTCCAATTTGAATATCAATAATGGAGGTAATAATTTATCCAAATGTATTAGACAGAAATAAAGTGGTGAGGTATTCGAAATTATTGGATGAACAAGGAAAGTTAAAATCAGATCAGGATCTAAAAAAATCAAGGAATAAAAATTGATTGGTGGCCGTACCTGCAAATTAGAACAAAATATTAAAAGATCGAGAACAATATGGCATTTATGGAGAACAATTGGAACTTGACAAAATATTATTAGGAACAGGGGGAAAATGATTACTAAAATATACAATTTCTTATTAAGATTTAAAATGGAAGAAGAAAATGTGAAGGAGACGATAATAAGTTGGGCTAGAAATTCCAGGCATAGTATTGAATTAGACCATTGGGATAAATTATGGGAGAAAAACTATAAACTAACAATGTCAGCTGCTTATAAGGAGAAAAGTTCTACTCTATAGAAGTTCTACTGTTGGCATTTACCACCAGCCAGGCTGACCAAAATGTTCTTAAACTGATCACCTGAATGCTGGAGATGTGGCTACAAGCAGGGAACATTTTCCCACATGTGGTGGACTTGCCCCAAGGCTAGATAATATTGGCATAAGATAAGAAAATGGTTAGAAGAGATAATTGAACAGAAAATAGAATTGAAGCCGGAATTATTTCTTTTGGGTATTTTTGATGGGAAAATGGGTAAAAAAATAATGTTACATATATTAACAGCAAGCAGAATCGTCTTCGTCAAAATTGGAAACAGACTGATAGTCCTCCAGATCAAATGATAATAAGGAAAATCTACGAATGTGCAGAAATGGATAGACTGTCTATGGAAATGAAGGAAAGAGAAGAAACTGAGTACTACCAAATTTGGAATAGATGGTATACCTCACTTGAGAATAAACGTAAAACTTAAGGTATAAGTTGTAAAAGGTATAATATATAATGTAAAATCTATATAATATATATAATATTGATGATAATATGATTATTTGTGAGTAGATATTACTATAATTTAAACAATGGTATAACATAGGATACTGATGTATAGAAATAAAATTTATGTAAATATGATTGTTACGAAGGATATTGTTACCGATATGGAAAATCTGTAATGAGTGTAAATTTGTGTTTTGTGTTTTAAATGTTGGAAATTTTAATAAATTTTTTTTTTAAAAAAATGTTCTATAAGTGGCACTTACCACCCGCCAGGCTAGCCAAAATGTACAAACATTTATCACCTAAATGCTGGAAATGTGACCAAATACTGGGCACCTACTACCACATGTGGTGGACATGTAGAAAAGCAAAAGAAAATTGGCAAAGGATTCAAAGGTGGTTGGAAGAAATGACCAGACAGAGATCAGAACTCAAACTAGAAATATTCTTATTAGGAATTATTAAAGAAAATCTAAGTAAAAGGTTAACATATTTAATACTGCATATTATAACAGCTGCAAGAATAGTTTATGCCCAACAATGGAAGAGTGGAAACATACCTAAAGAAAGGGAAATAACAAAGAAAATACTTGACTGTGCAGAATGTGATAGACTGACGCTAGAACTGAAAAATAAAGGACAGACAGAGTACTATGAGATTTGGAATAGATTTTATCAATGGTTAGATTTAAGGAATGGAAGTTGGAACGGATAAGAACAAGGTTGCATAGATTGAAACAAGAGGCAATACATGTAATATATTATGTAATTGTAATCGGAATTGTAAACGTGTAGAAGAGGTTAAGTATGTGTTAATTAGTAAGTAGTAATGTATATTGAACACACTTTGTATGGCAGAGATACCACCAAGACAGTTCCACCATGTCTAATTTTTTTTAACAATAAAGGTTTTTTTAAAAAAAATTTAAAAAGAAATTATTGCTCTTTCTTTATATAGCAAAAAAAAAAGACATGCTAACCCACCTCTCTAAGGGGAAAATTTTCTCAAAGTTGGATGTGGGAAGCCTACTACAGAGTCAAAATTAGGAAAGGGGATGAATGGAAAATGGCATTGATTGATTGATTGATTGATTGATTGATTGATTGATTGATTGATTCGATTTATATGCTGCCCTTCTCCGGAGACTCAGGGCAGCTTACAATGCTTTAAGCAATAGCCTTCATACTTTTGTATATACCTGCTTAGTAGGACTTTCGGCCCCCCCACACAGTGTTCTTTTTTATACAAAGTCAGCTTATTGCCCCCACAACCTGGGTCCTCATTTTACCTACCTCGAAAGGATGGAAGGCTGAGTCAACCTTGAGCCTGGTGAGATTCGAACTTGCAGTAATTGCAGGCAGCTGGTGCTACTTAACAGCACTTTGGTCTGCTGCACCACCAAGGCTCTGTTTTAACACACATTGGGGTGCTTCCAGTTTAAAGTGCTCCCATTTGGACTACAGGGCACTCCAGCAGTCTTCATGCAACTAATAAATGAATTGGTGTTCCTTGAACACCATTGCAAAGGCATTTTGGTGTACTTAGATGATATTTTAATATGCACCGAAATGAAAGCAGAGCATGTAAAACTTGTTCGGGTGGTCCTAAACAACTCCACACCACAAAGCTTTATGCAAAACTATCCAAATGTGAGTTCCACAAAAATAAAATAGACTATCTGGGATACAGAATCTCCCACAAGGGCGTGGAGATGGATCCAGAGAAAGTGTGAATGGTGATTGAGTGGGTCCCTCCCCGCACGCAGAAGTAATTGCAAAGCTTCCTGGGATTTGCCAACTTCTATTGGCAACTCATCCCAGCATTCATGCAAATCATGCTCCCCATCACTAACCTGCTGAAAATTAAAGTGGGAGACAAGCAAAATCGAGGCAGTCGCTAAATTGGACCATAGAATGCCAAGTTGCATTTGAGAAACTGAAACGGATGTTTTCAGCAGGGCCAGTGCTGAAGCACACAGATCCAGAAAAACTTTTTGTCATCCAGGCAGATGCCAGTGACATTGCCATTGGGGCTGTCCTCCTCCAAGAGAACGAGCAAGGCCAAATACAACCCTGTGCATACACTTCCAAAAAATTAATAGATACAGAACAGAGATGGGCTATCTGGGAGAAAGAAGCATATGCCATGCGATGGGCCGTTCTCACATGGAGACATGTGGATAAAGGATTTCCTGATAGATAGGCCACAGTCAGTAAGGATGGGATCTCACCATTCCTCTACTTTAATACTAAGCACAGGAGCCCCCCAGGGTTGTGTGCTAAGCCATTTTCTTTATTCCTTGTACACACATGACTGCACCCCATTGTATAACACCAACGCAATTATTAAATTTGCGGATGACACAACAATGGTGGGACTCATTAATAAGAACAATGAGTCTGCTTACAGGAAGGAAGTACAAGGATTGACATTGTGGTGTAAAGAAAATAATCTTACACTTAACACCAAAAAAACCTAAAGAATTTATAATTGACTTCAGGAAGAAGAGAGATGTACATTTACCATTGTACATAAATAGTGAGGAGGTGGAGAGGGTGGATAGTTTTAAATTTCTGGGCATTTATATCTCAAAGGACCTCTCATGGACTATGAATGCTAACATGCTTGTGAAGAAGGCACAGAAGAGGCTGTACTTCCTGAGAATACTCAGGAAGATAAATCTATCTCAGCATCTACTACTGTCCTACTATCGCAGCACCATTGAGAGTATCCTGACATACAGCATTCTTGCATGGTATGGGAGCAGCTCTGTAGCGGACAAAAAAGCTCTACAGAGAATCATTAAAACTGCTCAGAATATCATCGGACTCCAGCTACCAGCCCTGGATGACATCTTCAAATCTCGCTGTTTGAGAAAGTTGCATAACATTCTCAGAGACTCTTTCCATCCTGCTTACAATCTTTTTGAACTATTGCCTTCTGGCAGAAGATAGAGAACAATTAAAACTTGGACCACACGTTTTCTGAATAGTTTTTATCCCAGAGCTATAATTGCACTCAACAATGAACTAAAGGGCCACCATCAGTGAGCTGTTGGACAGTACTACTTGGTCTGTTGTGTGGATGTTTGGGTGGTTTAGGGGTGGGGAATTGTGGTGGGTGGGAATGTGTTTGGGGATTGTTATGTGTGTTGGACCTGGTCTTTGAGTGTTAAGTGAATTTCGTTGTATGGGTATACTATGTATATATGTACAATGACAATAAAGTTATTATTATTATTCTTGGAGGGGAATAAAATCCCCTTCCAAGTCTGGACTGAGCACAAAAATCTGGAAGCCCTTAAAGACCCCATGGAAACTATCCCAAAGCAAGTCCACTGGGCCCAATATTTCAAACACTTTGACTTTACCTTCCTGGGGAAAAGAACTTTTTAGCAGATGTTCTATCCAGAATGCCTCAGTACAATAGCTACAAATCTGAAGTAATCAAACCCCTGCTCCCTGCTTCCCAGCTATCAGCCAAAATTATGACCTCCCAACTGACAATGCCACCACACAAGCATTCAAACAAGCCTTCCTCACAGATGACTGGTTCCAGGCTAATAAGAATGCCTGTTTGTTTAAAGATGGCTTAGGTGGGAGGAAAGCTATATAACCCAGCCAGTCAGAGATTTTCTCTCATGAAAACCTGCCATGACTTGAAGTTGGCCAGCAATTTCAGTTTTGTGAAAACACTGCACTTAAATAAGAGGCCTTCCCTAAAAAAAGATATAGAAAGCTACGGGGCTAGCTGCCCTGTCTGTGCAGTTGCAAAAAGGAGGCAGGGGAAAACCCCAGGGCTATTGCAAACTGTAGCAGAGCCATCAGCACCATGGAAAGAGATATCTATGATTTTATTATAGAGCTACCAGAAAGTGGGGAGAACAGCACTATTTGGGTCGTAATAGATCTGTTTTCCAAGCAGGTCCACTTTATTCCCTGCCAAAAGATCTCCATTGCCAAAACTCTTGCCAAAATGTTTCTACATCACATATACTGGCTGCATGGTGTCCCCCAAAGGATCATATTCAATCGGGGGGGTCCAATTCACATCAAAGTTCTGGAGAGCATTCCTAAGCCTTCTAGATATCAGGGCCTAAGTTCTAGTCACCATCCTCAAACTAATAGAAGGATGGAGAGAACTAACAGGGTTCAAGAGCAATATTTAAAATGTTTTATCAACTACCAACAAGATAACTGGACCGACTTCCTGCCTTTTGCAGAGGTCGCTTATAACAACTCAGTGCATTCCAGTACTAGTTTCACCCTCTTTAGTTGCCACAGGCCAAGAGTTTAACCCAATGCCAGAGCTATCAGTAGAAGAACCAACCATACCCTACCTTAAGGACTGGATACATCAACTACAAAACACCTGGCCAGTGGTAAGAAAAGCTCTCAGAGATGCTAGAGCCACTTTTAAAGCAAATGCTGATTTTAAAAAATGATGGAGCCCAAGCCATTAAAAGTAGGAGATAGGGTGTACTTATCCACCAAGTTCCTACAATTCTGACAACCCTCAAAAAAAAATGGGACTAAAATTCATAGGACCTTTTCCTATCACCAGAGTCATAAACACAGTGATAGTTGAATTACTCCTGCATAAAACCATCGGGCAAGTACACCCCATATTTCATTGCAGCCTATTGAAACCTGAAATTACCTCCCCACTCAGATCACCAACACATATCCCAGCTCCACCTATCATGATTGAGGGTGAGCAACACTTTGAAATTAAGGAAATTCTGGATTCATGCATACACCACGACATCACGCAATATCTAGTTGCTTGGTAACACTTACCCCCCTCTCAGAATGAGTGGGTAGCCAAGAAACATGTTAGAGCCTCAAACCTACTGAGAAGATTCCATGCACAATACTCTGATAAATCTAAATAACTCATTGCTCTGTTTTTTCTTTGTGTTTTTTTCCAGGTGGATTTCTCCTATTCCTAAGGAGGCTGTATGTCAGGTCACATAAAGCCCTATTGAGACACTGCCATTCTGGTGGAGAGGGGGCCTGAGTGCATTCTTTAGTTTATAGCCTTTTTCCTATCTATCCTGTACTTTGATTTACTTTCTTGGGAATGTAAGCGGGGAGCACCATCTGTTTTGTCTCAGCTCCGGAGCCTCTAGCAAGAGATGTCTGGGAACAGCTTCTTATCACCTTCTCAGCCTGCGATTCTCAAAACAACTTCACACCTGTGGATTGGCTTATTCAATACCAGACTGAGGGGAGGGGTTTCTAACTGCTTTAACCTAGCAGAATTGCATGGGAATACTCAGATCCTGTTTCCTTTGTCTTGCTATCTCTTTCCTTCAATAAAAGGTTCCTTTTGAAATGCTAATTATTTCAAGAGTTCTACTTTCTTGAACAGAGAGGAGAGACAGGCCCTTATATTAGTGTGGAATACAATAGCAGATGGACCCACAACCAGGGCCAACTATGATTTGTTAGAGTGCCACCTCCTTTATAGTAAGTACCTGGTATTGGAAGAAATATCCATTTGGTTCAGTTCCAAGCTGGGAGAAAGGCACTGGAAACATGGAGGCTGATTGGAAAGATGATTTAATGATGAACAGAACCACCTGCGTTTATGGTTCTGATGCAGCTGACAAAACGGAGTTGAGAGTAGGTGGCTTTTATATCTTCTTTGGGGCTTTGTATTTGAACTTCCTGTTCCTGTGCAAGAGCATATCCTTTAATTTTCTATTGGCTTTGGTCAGATTCCTATAGGGGTCATGTAGGGGCCATAGTTGCAGAGGTGAAATCCACTTACCTTTGCTACCGGTTCACAAATGTCAGTGCGCGCACATGCGCACTCGCTACACTCACACGTGCCTCCTCCATGCATGCGCAGACCCTTCTGTGCATGCACAAAGGGTCAAAAAAGGGACATGATAATGTCCAGGCGGGTGGCCGGAGTCTCCCACTGCTGGCACTACCAGTTTGCCCGAGCCGGATAGAACTGGCTGAATTTCACCACTGCATAGCTGGTTCTATAGGCAAAAGAGGAAATGGAAATCCTAGGTATTTGTCTGAGTATAGACTGCTCTGGGAATTGTGCAATGTCTGAAATACCCTTAGGAGATTGTGCAATGTAGTGAGCTCTATATCTTCTGCTAAATAGTAGTTGGTTAATCCTATTATGTCCTGAAGGATCATGTTCTGTTTTTCTCAATCCCATCATCCTGGAGCTGAAGGTCTTTTATTTTGTAGATAGGCTGCCCCAGTCTTTCTTAATGGGTGCAATATATCTGCTGGGCGGATATTAAGAAAGAGTGAGTCTGCTTCCTGCCCCTTAAAGAAACATGTTTCTCCATTTCTCATTTAGGGAAATATAATATTCTCCTTTGTTAATATTTCTCAAAATATTTCATTCTTCTAGGAGGGGGAGGCTTCCCACACTGGCCATACTTCCTTACATAAATAAGAATGTATGAGTGAGACAAGAAAGAATTTGAAGTGATACTGAATTAAAAAGAAGTACTGTATGTGACCGGCCACATTTACTCTGATAACTATATCATGGCACTTTTTAACAGTTCAAATTTGCCATTGGGTAGAGATTATCTCCTTTTAAAAATTAGTCAATTTACTATAAGTCTTGCCTTTCAAATATAAATAACATAAATTAAGGGTGATAAAAATACAAAACAGAAAAGGTTAAATGTAACAATAAAATTACTTCTACTTTTTAATAGAATGTTTGCATATCACTTGCTAGCCTTTCCCTTTTTAAAAAAAATAGTCTTTATTTACATTTATAGTTAAAAAGAGACAAAAAAGAAACAAAAGAAGGAACAAGACAAAACAAAACAAAAAACATAAAAAATATAAACAATACATTAATATACTAATATTTTGCATAAACCTATTCAATAAATTCATAATACAATGCAGGGGAGACAGAACCACTTATTTTGAATTTATAAACCAAACAAGTCTATCCAACCTCACTCTATATATGCAGTAAAGTATTTTCAATATATATAACATCTGTTTATATTAATCTGATTGTTGTCTTCTTTTCGATAGCCAAAGATACCATTTTTCCCAAGAGAGACATGTTGACGTTTGGTCTCTGTCTTTCAATTTTTTCGTCAATCTATCTGCTTCCGCACAGTCCAGTATCTTTTTTATTATTGCTTCATCTGGTGGGATATCTTTGTCTTTCCAGAACTGAGCAAATGTTATTCTCGCTCTGTAATGATAGGTAACACAACATACCACAAATCTTTTTTAATATTTTCTGGCCTAGAGCCAAGCAAGCATGTCTCTGGTCGCAATTCAAACTCCTGATTTAAAATTTCCTTTAGCCATTTTTTTAATTTCCCCCCAGAATTTAATTGCTTCTGGACACGTCCACCATTGGTGATAATAAGTACCACGTTCAAATCCACATTTCCAACATTTGGTGGACTGTCCAGCAAACATTTTTGCCAATCTGTCTGGCGGGAGATGCCATCTATATAACATCTTGTAAATATTTTCCTTGTATGTAGTAGATACTACCAATTTCATATTTCCCTACCAAATCTCTTGCCATTTTTCTAGATGGATTGGGTAGCCAAAATTTTCCCCCCAAGCAATCATTGTGTCCTTTACTACTTCTTCGCCAATCTCTATCCTCATCAATAATTTGTAACATTTAGAGATCATACCCTTTTCCTGGCCCATCAGAATTTTATGTAGCCCCTGCAAGTCAACATTTATGCCCCTTCCAGCTTGATCACTTTTATATTTTGACTGGACCTGCAGGTAAGCCCACCAATCTAGTTGAGCTCCCTGAGAATTTAGCTCCTGTCTTGATTTTAGCTCTCCTCGCGCATTCAACAGATCTTTGTATGTTGACTTTTTTGCAATATTAAATAGTATAGGATAGTTCAAAGCTTCTAGAGGTGATATCCAACAAGGTATTTTGGTGTAATATTTCTTACTAAGCTTCTCCCAACTCCAAATTAAGATATTCCTTATATAGTGCCGAGTAAACCATTTACTTTGGGGGGCGTTGTTCCGCCAAAGTGCCGCATGCCAACCTTGTTGCAGATCGTAGCCTTTTATCCTGAGGAGACAATTGTTGCTAAGAGTGATCCATTCTTTAACCCAAACTAATAAGGCAGCTAAATAATAATTCTCCCAGCACGGTAGACCAAGACCCCCTCTTTCTTTTGTCTCCTACATCATTTTCTTTTTAATCTGGGGTTTTTTCCCTTGCCATATAAATTTGGTTACTACTTGGTTTAAGTCTATAAAAAATTTATTTGGTAGATTCACTGGAGCTATTTGAAAAAGAAAATTAAATTTTGGTAGAACATAAGATTTTATTGTTGCTACCCTTCCCAAAAGTGATAATTGAATTTTACCCTACTTATCAAGATCTTTTCTTACCTGAGTTAGTATTTTGCTATAATTATCCCCCTGGATGCTCGAGCACCTACACGTTAACCAAATTCCCAGGTATTTGACTTTACTAACTACTCTAAGTCCTGTTGCTTCCTCTAAATCCTGCTTACCTTTCTCTGAGATGTTCTTAGTTAGAATATTCGTTTTCTTTTTATTAATTAATAAATCTGCTACAGCCCCAAACTCCTCAATTTTCTTCAGTAAGGATATACATGATTTTAAAGGGTCTTCCAAGATAAAGGCCATATCATCTGCAAAGGCCTGAATCTTGTATGTCTGATCTCTAATTTTGAGGCCTTTTATTCCTTCCTCATTTTGTATTTTACAGAGTAAAGTCTCTAGCGATAGTATAAAAAGTAAGGGGGATAGAGGGCACCCCTTTCTAGTACCTTTACCGATGGGGAATTCTTCTGATAAATCGACATTTATTAATAGTCTAGCTGTCTGTTTAGAGTAAATAGCTTTAATTGCATTTAAGAATTTTTGTCCAAAGCCCATATATTCTAATTGTGATAATATGAACTCCCAACTAACCCTATCAAATGTTTTCTGGGCGTCGATAAAAACTAAAGCGACCTGTTTGCCTGGATGGTTTTCATAATATTCGAGTACATTTAACATAACTCTAAGATTATCTCATAGTTGTCTCGACGGTAAGAACCCATTTTGATCAATATGTATAAATTCATTTTAAAAACCTTTTAATCTATTAGCTAGAATTGCTGTAAATATTTTATAATCTGAGTTCAGGAGGGATATTGGTCTGTAATTTTTTATATCTTTCAAAGGAGGATCTTCCTTAGGTATTAAACTAATATTAGCCTCCCTCCATGAATGGGGAATTTCAGCTTTTCCAAGTACCTCATTAAATAAATTCTGCATATGTTCCCTCATTACTTCAAACAATGCCTTGTATATCTCAGCCAGGAGTCCATCTGGGCCAGGCGTTTTAGAGTTCTCCTGCTTCCCTACTACTTTTTCGATCTCTGTCAAAGTTATTTCTGCTTCTAAAATCTGTTTTGTCAAGCTAGATATCCTAGGTAGATCTGAACTCTCTTCGTACTTTTTCACCTTTCCTGCCGAGATCTTCTCCTTCCTATATAATTCCTTATAAAAATCTACAGCAATTCTTTCTTTCCCTCCCTTATGTCTTATTAGATTCCCATCCTTATCTTCCAATTGTTCAATTCTTCTGCTCTGTTTCTCCTTTCTTAATCAAAATGTTAACCATCTCCCTAATTTATTGGCTGACTCAAAATGCTTCTGTTTTGCTGCCTTTATCTTATCCTTCATCTCATCAAGGTCCAAAAGGTTAAGTTGGTGTTTCAATAAAATTATCTGCTCTTTTGCTTCAGTGGCCAATGGATTATGTTGTAAATGTTCCTCAGCCTTCACTAATTGACTTACTATCTCACCTCTGTCTTGTTCTTCTGTTTTGCGTTTGATAGCCATGTGCTTAATGATTACTCCCCTTATGAAGGCTTTAGTGGTATTCCACACTATTTGGAGGGGCATCCCTGGTGTCCTATTCTTTTGAAAGAAAAAAATTCACTTCTGTCTTAAGCGTTTGTACAAATTCAGGTTCTTTCAAGATCTCCGGTCTCATCATCCATCTCTTCCTAGTCTTCCTCTCCTTCTTTAGAACAGCTAGTACTGGGTTGTGGTCCGCCCAGTCATTCGGCATGATCCTAACCTCCATCACTTGAGTACTAAGTTCTTGCGACAGCCAAATCATATCCAGTCTGGACCACGATTTGTGCCTGGGGGAATAATAAGTATATTGCTCAGCCATCGAATTATGCTCACGCCAGATATCCTTCAATTCCAATTCATCCCTCATATCATTGCAAATGACTGGCAAGATCCTCTTATCTTGTCCTCTATTTTCCCCTTTTTGTTGTTTCCCAGTCCTATAATCCCTTGCCCTATTAACCACTGCATTAAAGTCACCAAGGAGACATACTTGCTCATATTCCAGATCCCAAATTTTCCGTCACACTTTCCGAAAAAAAGTTCCCTGTCTAGTGTTAGGGGCATAGATTCCTATTAATAAAACTGTGTTCCGTAATAATTCAACTTCCAATATCAACATTCTTCCTTCATTGTCTGCATATAGTTGTTTTGGAAATAGATATTCTTTTACATAGATTGCTACTCCTTTTTTCCTCTCCTCCGTAGCCGCTACGAATAGCTTCCCTGCTTTGGGGAATTTCAATAGATTCGATTGAGATAACTTGATATGGGTTTCTTGTAAGCATGTTATATCTACTTTAGCTTTAGCGATTTTTGATAAAACACACCGTCTCTTTGTTGGGGCATTGAGGCCATTTTTATCTATTGGTCCCTTTAGCTTTAGATGTCTGGCAAGTCTCTACTCTGTACTCTTCTACTCCTCCTTCCCCCTTCCTCCCATCCCGTTTCCCTTTTCCATAGTATACTTGTGCTCCTCCCTCAGATTTCCAATCATCCCTCTGGTCCCCCTTTACTATCTCTTTGTCTCTTTTCTGTTCACTAAACCCAAAAAAATTTCACAAAAATCCTGTGCATCTTGTAGATTCTCAATTTTTACCTTCCGGTCTTGCCACATCACCAGAAGCCCCTCAGGAAGCAGCCATCTATATGGCGCATTATGTTTCCTCAATTGTGAGGTTATAAATTGATAATTCTGTCTCTGCTCCCATACCCTTCTGGGTATCTGTTTCAAAATTGTAATCTGATGACCTTTATAAGTAACATTCTGGTCTCTGGCCTTGTGGAGAGTTTCGTCTCTAAGCGCTTTTTTAGCAAGCCTCACATGGATTTCCCTAGGCAAATTGTGGCATCTTGTGTAGTTAGTATAGAGGCAATAAGCTTCATCTATATCACAATAGACTTCTTTTCTTTTTCCAACTACTTCTGCTATCACTTTTCCCACAATCTCATCTAAACGGTCCTCTTTATCCTCCACCATGTTCTGAAGATGTAAAAAGAAAGCAGATTTCTCCATCTCCAAAAATACCACTTCATCTTCCAGCTTTCTGACTGCTTGCACACATCTACGTTCGCACCTCTCCATCTGGGCCTCCACTCTTTCAGTTGTTTTTTTCCACCTCTGTCAGGCGGTCTTTGTGTTTGGTTAAGGTTAACTGCATCTCCCCCAGAGTTTCTTTTATTTGTTTAATCTCTCCTCTTAATTCAGTCATTTCAATCTTCAAATCATCAAAATTTTTAGATGTCGTTTCTTGATTTTTCTCCATTATTTCCTGGATGTTTTGAAACATCGCTTGGATTCCCTTCATCATAACAGGTTTCTCTGCTGTTGATAAGCTTTCAGATGATTTTCTTACTCCTGGGGGAGTTGTAATCGGAGAGGATGCTGCTATTGAGGCTACATGTTTCTTCATCACCTTTGTTGACATCACTGTAATAGACATGTTAGCCAGACAAAGGAGGTTTTTCCAGGCTATCATACACTAATAATAGAGAATCTGCTTAGAATTGCACAATCAGACCAACCTTTTCTATTATTTAGTTCTCTTATTACATTTCAATCTCAATTATAAAACACTATCCTAAATCTAAAGTCTAAAATCAATTCAGAATTAACCTATCAATAATTAATTACAATATGTGTTTAACAAACACTACCTTCGTTCTTAATATAGTCTTAATCTTATGTAATATACAAACTAAATAATAAATGGAATTATAATAAATAGCAAATCAAATAGACAATTAAATAGTTAACCAATTAATCATCAATTGTTAACAATGGTTAATTAGCAATGGTTAATCAGCAAATAGCTTAGTTTCAATTACAATTAATTAATTTTTACACAATGTATTTTACAGTAGAGCAGGGGAATTAATGGGGGTTCAGAAGGAGATTAAGTCCAAACGTTATTCCAACATATTAAGGTAAAGGGGATAAGCAGGAGAGAGCTCACTGTAGATAATCCTGGGGAGGGGGTGGGGTCAGGAAGAGAGTCACCCCGTAATCATCATCATCAGCTTCAGAGTTACTATTTCAGAAAGTCGTTACTCTTTTATATAAGGTTCCTTTCAACTGTTGCCACTGCTACACAGATTCCACTCCAACACTCCTTCACCCCTGTACAAAATGCTATCAAAAAAAAGTTATCAATGCTAAAGAGGTGAGAGTTCCACTCCAAAGGCAATAGGGGGAAAGAGATCTTCTGTCGTGTTCAAATTGCTAGTTCCATAGAATAGGCAACAAAGTAAAGGGTACGATAGTTTAGAAGTTTAACAATTCAGCAAGCACCAATTAGGAAGCATCGTTCTTCTGTTTCATCAAAATTCCACAGCAGTGAGAAGGCTAAAAAGCAAATAAATAAAAGCTTCCTTCACCTACGATCTTGGCTGCAGCTATTTTGTTTTCACTACACGGTCCCATCAGTGCCAGGTCCACTCTCCACTTTTTTTTTTCCTTTCCCTTTCAGTTCAGTCTTGTCTCCCTGTGCCGGTCAAAATCGCAGCGTCATCGGCTTTGGGGCCGCTATTCCACGGCCCTCTTCTTGTCTTCCGGATCCTTGGGGCACAAGCTTTGTTGCGGTGAGGGGTCGCATCCCCCCTCACCTCCAAAGAAAGCCTCTCTGCTTCTTTTTTTTATTATTAAAAAGTTTTACAAGTTATACAAAAAAATTTTCTCCTCTCCCCTCCCCTCCCCCCTCCCTATCCTTCCCTTCACCCTCCCTCTTCCCCCCCCTCCATCCCTTCCCTCCCCATCCAACCCCCCCTTCCCCACCTTGACTTCCCGGGATTAGCTCAGGGTACAACATGTACAAACTCAAAACTATAATTAGCTAACAATATAATAAGTCATTAATAACCTTGATCTTTAACTCCTAGTGATAAAACAACAATATCCTACATAATATAACAATTTCTACAAAATATTTCATTCATAAGCTAATTGAAATTTCTTGTTCCGGTGTTTCTTTTGAATATAATCTATCCATCTTTTCCACTCCTTTATATATCTTTCATTTGAATAATCTTTAAGATATGTGGAGATTTTTGCCATTTCTTCCAGGTGCACTACTTTTAATGTCCATTCTTGAATCGTAGGTACTTCTTGTTTCTTCCAATACCGTACCACCAGTAGTCTTGCCGCTGTTATTAAATTTAAAATCAACTTTATTTCTAATCCAGCACAATCTGTTATAATTCCATTAAAAAAAAACTGTGGCATAAATTTAATCTTTTTCTTTAATATATTTTGGATTATCCACCAAATTTTTATCCAGAACACCTTAATTCTTTTACAAGTCCACCATATATGACAATACGTGGCATCCTGACTTCCACATCTCCAACATCTGGGCTGAATATTCGGATACATACAAGCTAATTTTTTTGGATCTAAATGCCATCTATAGAACATTTTGTAAAAGTTTTCACTTAAATTTTGAGCCTGTGTAAATTTTACATTTCTAACCCATATAGTTTCCCATGTGTCCAACATTATTGTTTCTCCTACATTTTGTGCCCATTTTATCATGCAATCCTTAACTAATTCTGTCTCAGAATCTATTTCCAGTAATACATTATATAACCTTTTTATGTGCATTTGGCTCTGGTCTCTTATCTGCTTAATCAAGTTCTCTTCATACTGAAAAATACCCTTTTTTTGGTCCTCTTTCCATCTGGCCTGTAACTGGCCATATTGATACCAAGTTTTAATTATTCCTTGATCTTTTAATTGTTGAATAGTTTTTAATTGATAACCATATCCTTCCTTCTCCAAAAGTTGCTCATATGAAGTCCCATCTTGCCTTTGTTCTGTATTTATATTTTCAATTGCATGTCTGGGTATTGCCCAAATTGGAATTTTATCATTTAATTTATAACTATACTTTTTCCATACACGTAACAAGGAACTTCTCAATATGTGACTTTTAAAAATATTATCTACCTTTTTATCATACAGTAAATATGCATGCCAGCCAAAAACCAGGCCATACCTGTCGAGCTGTGAACAGGCTCGCCATCACTTATGGGGGGGGACAGAGATTAGAAAAGGCAGAACGCAGCCAGAGCTGTCGGACTTACAGAG
>WNWU01013385.1:424504-438360 GCA_012654045.1 Ptyas mucosa | reverse complement strand
TTATTAATTTTTCCGGCTTGTTCGTTACTTTGCCTTGCTGCTTTTGGTGTGTTCCAGTAAAGAGTTCTGGCTACTCCTTCTTAAAGTGTGGAGTCGTTTTTTCACATCAAGCTCGGGCGGGACGACAGGCCGAGAGAAGATCTGCTGTATGTGAAAAAAAGAATATATATATATATAATATCTTTGTAAAAGGATAGCGAAAATTCCACATATTGTAAGCGATAATATTGTTTATTTTTAACCAATAAATTTTTTTATAATAATACTTTAAAAAAAACAATTCTTCCTGTGGTCTCTTTTCAGCTGTTTGTTTAACTTTAGTTTCAGGAGATTTTGGCCTTCCAGCCATTAAAACATTTATGTAAAAATCCCTTGCCTTATCAATCGTGTTAAGCCTATATCTTTCTCCAGAAAAATTCACCACTAAACCAGCTGGAACATCCCATCTGTATTGTATCTGATGATTCTTCAACTCCTCCACCAAAAAAGAATATTCTCTTCTAGCTCTTAACATTTTGGGGGGAATTTCCTTCATTGTCATCACCTCTTGTCCTTCCACTTCTAACTTTTTTTTATAGGTTGCTTGCAGCACTTCATTACGCACATATCTTGTAGTAAAATATATTACTATATCTCTAGGTAATTTTCTCTGCCTGGCCACCCAGGAATTAACTCTAAAAATTTTATCCATTTGCCACATCACCTCGCCTTTTGGTATCCCCAGCACCTGTGCCAATGCTTCTCCCAACTTCTCCTTCAAATTTTCTTTTTTATCTTCTTTCACCCCTCTGATTCTCACTGCAAACTCCATTTCTCTGTATTGTAAAAGAATCAAATCCATCTCTGATCTCTCTATTCTCTGCTGAGCCGTATCCAGCTTGCTGCTCATAATTTCAGTAGTTTCCTTAACCTCTTCTATCTTGCAATCAAGATTTTCAGCTTGAGCAGCTAGCCCCTGAAATGCAAAAAGTATATCTTCTCTAATATCCACATTACGTGCTGCCAATTCTTCTGTAACTGTTTGAATTTTAGTGTCTATCACAGCAGTGAGATCATCTGCTACAGTTTGGATTCTAGCTGTAAGTTTGTTTTCTGTAGTACTCAAAGCTCCTTGAATAACCTGCTGTATCATTTCAATTGTTAAAGTCTGAGTCTCCTGTACTTTAGGAACATGAGCAGGGGAACCTCCAGCACTAGATGTACCTTTTGCTGGGACTGTTTTAACTGAGGGAAGTTTTGTAGCCATTTTGAGGGGAGTTTATCTTTTCCCTCCTCCTCCTTTTGCCGTATTTATCGGCGTATAACACGCACAGGCGTATAACACGCACCTTCATTTTAAGAGGGAAATTTCAGGAAAAAACTACGCTCCGACGGCCGTGAGAATTAGACGTGAGGAAGGCGCGGGTTGCCGGTACTTGTTAATACTGTAAAAACATGGCTTCTTAATATTATATCGGCGTATAACACGCACACATCATTTGCCCCCTATTTTCAGGGGGGAAAAGTGCGTGTTATACGCCAATAAATACGGTATTTACTTTCTTTCCTTCTTCCTGTGTTCTTAAGGTTTCCTTTTAATTAAAAAGCAGCCAAATAGTCCAAATCTTTTCTTAAATTCCAGCAAACAAATCTTAGAAAAGTCCTCCTTCTAGCAAATCTTTAGCACAAGAAAATTTTAAAAAGTCGTTTGAGGCTGTACCGGTGCTCAGATCACTTTCACTTTCTCAGCCACTCAAGCCTCAATCGCCATTTTGTTTCCAGTTAATTTGTAACTTCCGAAGGAGGCAATCCACAAATAGGGAGAAGTTAAGTCAAATACTTGCAATTAAAGTCCTCCTGGCTGATCCCATCTGCTCTTGATGTTAAAAAGAATTTAATTGTATAAAGAATCCAGCAGATGTGGTCACGGCTTGTGGCTCTGCAAAGGCAGGGACGTTTCCGGTCCGGAGCAATTGGCTGGTTTCTGGGGAACTCAAACCTTCCACCCCCACAGAAATCCTTCTGGGGGGCTTTGGCAAGTTCTACCCCCACCAGCTGGCTCTTGCCTTTCCCCTTTGCCTGGGGAAAGGTTTTTCAAACCTCCTGACGGCGTTGGACTGCTGTTCGGGGGGTTTTACGGAACCACGAAGCGGGCGCTCTCATTCGGGTGCCTTCCAGCTCGCGGAGCCACCGGAAGCCCACCCTCTGCTTCTTCAGCCTCTCTGGGGCTGAGAACAGCAAAATAAAGCCGCGGAGGCTCGAGAAAAACACTTGCTGGAGAAGAGCCAACACCACACCGGTCTTTCTGCCCTGACAGCTGCACCGGAAGACTTGCCAGCCTTTACCATCCACTTAAAATCCACTATTTGGTAAACTATTTTGTTTACCAAATAGTAACTTAATAATTTTCCCTCTTGAGTTTTAGGCCTGCCTCATGGAAACGTTGGAGTACTGCATGGAGACGTTCCGCCAGGACTGCTACTGATTTCCCTGTGATCAGGACATCGTCAAAGTATGGACAGATGCCGGAAATGTTCTTCAGTGTTCATTCCATAATACTTTGGAACAACCCTAGTGCTATGCTTACCCTAAACTGCAATCGGCGCATTCGGAATGCACCTCTGTGTGTAACTATTGTTTGTGCTTCTGCGGTTGCATCATCTACTGGTAGCTGCTGGTAGGCCAGGGCAAGGTCTAGCTTAGCGAAGATTCAGCCTCCCAGGAGTGAGGTGAGGATGTAGCTTACCACTGGTACAGGGTAAGCATGCTGCTGTAGTGCCTTATTTATGGTGCACTTGTAGTCTGCGCAAATGTGAATGTCCCCATTAACTGGGGTCACTATGGGAGTCTCCCAATGGCTACAGTCCACAGGTTGGAGTACTCCCTGCTGTACCAGCTTGTCTAGTTCTGCATCAATGTTAGGCTTCAATGCAAAGGGAATCCTGTGGGGTTTTAATCGGATTGGAGTTACTACTGGATTAAGGTTGAGTGCAATGGGTGCCCATTTGTATTATCCCAGTTCAGTGCTGAATAAGTCAGTGTATTGTTGGCATACCACTTCTAGATTGGCTATTTGGTTTTGATGGATGCCCCTTACCCTGATGCCCAGGGCCTCGAACCAGTCCTCTCCTATGAGGCTGGTGTGCGGCCCCTCTACAACCACTATGCTGAGGGAATCCTTGAACTCTCTGAATTGTACCCTAATGGTAGCTTCACCCCTTATGGGAACATGGCAATTCTGGAAGTCTGTTGGCACTAAGCTCAATGATTTGAGTGGGATCTTCTGTTGGCTATGTTTGCGAATGTGGTTGAAAGTCGTGGAGGAGATAATGGACAGGGCCGATCCAGTATCTAGCTCCATGGAGCAGGGGACCCCTTGAAGTTTTAGTTGGAGTCTTATCTTTTCTTTGATGGGGCATTGGGTCCCTGTGCATTGGATGCTAGGCCTTCCCGAACAGTATTCAACTCTGTTTTATCCTGGGAGCCTTTTCCCATTGTGCTGCTGTGTTGCAGGTTTCATTTCTCACTGATGACCTCTGCGAACTCTAGCAATGTGACCTTGCTTTCCACAAGCACAGCATACTGCTGTGTGGAATCTGCACTCTGCTCTTTCATGCTGTCCCCCACAACTTGCACAGCTCTGTGGGGGAGTTGCTTGCTCTGTGGAAGGTGGCCTTCTGGGTGGCTCTCTCCACAACTGATTGATTTCTTTGATCTCATTGACCTTTTCCAAGTCTTCTGTGGTCTCTTGGTTGATCACTGGGGGGCTGGTGTGTGTTTTTTGTGGCCGGAGAGTCTTTATGGCCCCTCCAGCAGCCTCATCCACTATGACTTCCTTCAATGCATCTTGGAAAGTCAGTTTCTTCTTGACAAATAGAAGCTGCTGTAATTCACTATTATGCAGGGTACAAACAAGCCTGTCTCTGAGATGGTCTTCCAGATCAGGGAACTCACATTGATACAAAGGTGGCGAAGGGCTGCCACAAACTCTGCTGCAGATTCCCTGGATCTCTGTTCACATTGCTTGAATGCATGGCGCTGGGCAATGACCGAGAGTTTAGGCTCAAAACGTTCGCTTAATTTTTTCTTGAGGTCTGCATAGGCCAATGTCTCTCCGCTTGCTGGTGCTATCAAGTTTTCAGTGGTATCAAACATAACTTGTCCACAGACACATAGGGTTGCCATCTTCGGGCCATCATCCGTGACCTGGTTAGCCCTGAGATAGTTGTCTACTTGGGAGATATATGAGCTCCACTGTTCCTGGTGAGTAATATTGAACTCATTGAGTCTTCCCAGTTTAGCCATTTTGAGAAGGCCCCTGTGATTAATGCTTGTACTACTGCGGTTGGAGCTGAACTGCACTTAGGAGTCCTGTGGACAGATCCCACAGGTAGTGTTATGTATATCGTTTTGGTGGGAAAGTTTGAGCTTAATAGCCCCCAGCTGATTGGATGACTGCCACAGCTGCAGGGTATATAAGGAGAGCTGTTTCCCCAGGTTAGTTGCTGGATTCTCACTCTACATTAAAGAGCTGTTGTCACTCACTGCCTGGCTTGCTGTGTCCTCATTCACCCAACTTAACATTGGTGACAAGGATGGGATCTTGAGGCCAGAAGCCACGGAAAGAGCTGAAGCCATGAGCCGACAAGAGAGCCATAACCCTGAATCCAGCCAGGCGAGCAAGCGGAGTACCTGGAGAATCTACCGACGATGTCTGCCTACGTACTGCCAGCACCTTTCAAACCAACAGAAGAGAAGTGGGGCTCCTACATGTCCTGCTTCGAATGCTTCCTGGTGGCCAGCGATCTACAGTGGCTGCTAGATGTGCGAAAGAAAGCCCTGTTCCTGAGCCATTGTGGACCCAAGGTGTTCAATATGGCTGAAGCCCTGTCAGAACCGAACTCGGTCCACACCATCTCATGGCAAACACTCCAGACACTGCTGAAGGACCACTACACCCCAACGCCATCAAAATACATCCAGCGATATGAGTTCCAGCAACGAATACAGCAGGAGGGAGAATCGATCAGCGAATACGTCACTGCCCTGCGCAATGCTGCAAACCAGTGCGAGTACTGAGATCTAGATAAGATGCTCCTAGAGCAACTAATCTGTGGAGTGAGAGATATTCGCTTGCAGAGGAGGTTGCTCGCAAAGACGAATCTAACATTTCACATCACACTAGACGAAGCGAGGGCTAAAAAATCCTCTACCAAGGCAGCCGAGAGACTACAGGGGATGACACAGGTCAGAATGGCACAGAAATCAGCCCTGGTTCATCAGGAAACCATATACACTGAGAGTGAGGAGGAATCAGATGAGGAGGTCTGCCAAACCGAACAGGACCTGCAGGACCGGCGAGGTCACCGTGACGCCTGTGCGAGCTGTGGGGGACCCCATCCATGCCAGACCTGCAAGTTCTGAGATGCCATTTGCCGGCAATGCGATCAGAAGGGTCACATCGCTAGAGTGTGCAGATCCAAGCAGAACCCCACAAGCCGTGGAGCAATGCTAACCAATCAGAGACGGCACAGCGGAAGAAGACCAATAAGAAAGGTGGCCACAGGAGGGGCACAAAATCCGAGGACCTCAAAGCCTGCACCATTCGAATCGGCTGGACCTGCACTTCCCCCAAGGAGAAGACCTACACGACGGTCAAAATCGAGGGGCATGAGTACATAATGGAGATTGACACCAGATCCCCAATAACCATCATGTCCTGGGACAAGCTAAAGAAGGCTGTCCCCAGCATCCAGAAACGGCACCTACGGCACCAACGGCTTGGACTGCGTGATTACCAGGAGAACCGCATCCCCCTAGAAGGAATCAGCGAGTTCCAGGTGGAGTATTGGGAATTCTGGGAGAAGCTTCCCCTTACCGTAGTCAGCAGAAAGCTCCCAAGCCTCCTGGGCATGGACTGGTTCAGAGCCCCGGGTATGGGATTCACCGGAGTCCGCAACGTACAAAGCACCCTGAAAGACGACCTAATGCAAAAGTTCCAGGACATGTTCGACAAGCGACTCGGCAAGTATGTGGGGATCCCTATTTCGTTTAACCTTGACCCCAATATTGCCCCCATCTGGTTGAAGCCCGGGAGGGTACCATTTGCCCTAAAGCCGAAGATTGATGTAGAACTGGACAAATTGATTAAGCAAGGGGTGCTAGTGCCAGTCGATCATGCCTGGTGGGAGACCCCAATAGTGACCCCCATCAAACCTGACAGGTCTGTGCACATCTGCGCTGATTACAAATGTACAAACAATAAGGCTGTCCAACAGAGCACTTACCCGGTCCCGATCGTACACTATCTGTTGCATTCCCTAGGGCCCGGCAAGATCTTCACAACACTTGATCTTGCGCAGGCGTATCAGCAGTTGCCTGCAGATGGCGCTACCGCAGAGGCACAGACTATAGTTACGCACAGAGGTGCCTTCAAGTGTACCAGACTCCAATTCGGAGTCAGCGTAGCTCCCAGACTGTTCCAGAGCACCATGGACTGTTACAGGGGCTCCCTGGGGTGGTTCTGTATTTTGATGATGTACTCGTCACCGCAGAGGATGAACAACAGCTGGGGGGAGGCTTAGACAAGTTCTAGGGAAGTTCAGAAATGCAGGACTCCGGGTCAAATGCAACAAGTGCATGATAGCAGTCCCTTCTGTGGAATTCTTGGGATATTGGGTAGACGGAACCGGCATACACCCCACCAAAAGTAAGATTAGGGTGACCCAAGAGGCCCCCACCCCCAAAGACAAGGCAGAACTATAAGCGTTCCTGGGACTGTTGAATTTTTACGCGATTTTCCTAAAGGACAAGGCAACAGTAGCGGAGCCCCTGCACAGACTGTTGGCCAAGAAGTCCACATGGGTTTGGGGAAAGTCTGAGGCTATCGCGTTTGCTGCCGTAAAGAAACTCCTGTCAGCCAAGAGTTTTCTAATCCAGTACAACTCTACGCTTCCCCTTGATCTAGTCTGTGATGCATCCCCATTCGGCGTGGGGGCTGTCCTGAGCCATAGATTACCGAACGGTCTAGAGGCACCCATCACCTACTACTCCCGGACTCTTTCAAGTGCCGAACGGAACTACAGTCAACTTGACAAGGAGGCCCTTGCAGCCATCTCAGGAGTTAAGAAGTTCCACGAATATTTGTTCGGCAGAGATTTTGACCTTATCATGGACCATCGTCCCCTTCTGGGTCTCATAGCAGGGGACCGACCCATCCCGGCAGCCCTATCTCCCAGGATTACAGGCTGGGCCATCTTCCTGGCAGCATACTCCTATCGCCTGGTACATTGACCGGGGGTGAGCATGGGCAATGCCGATACCCTCAGCCGTTGCTTATTACCGGACAGGATAGAAGACCCCATACCCGGAATCCCCGTTCTGTTGATTGACGTATTGGACTCAGGACCCATCACTTCAGCAGAGGTGGCGAGGGCTTCAACCAAAAACCATGTGCTTAGGAAAGTCACGAGGGGGTGGCCGGAAAAAACTGAGGGCGGGGAATTCAAACATTTTGCTAACAAAAGAGGTGAGCTGACAATGCTTAACCCAACTTAACAGGTACGTCTTTGCCTCCAGTGTGTCTTACTGGCAGGCAGGGTGGGGAGCGTGGTCCGACCAGGGCTCTTTACCCGGTCTGACACCCAGTGATTTCAGTCTCTTGGTTAGCAGCAGCTCTCTCCTCTGCAGCATTCTATCCTCATCATCACTATTATGTTGTGGGCTGTGGTAGGCAAGAACAGACAGCATAGATACAACAGCATTTATTGACTCAACTGGAATTCTGAACAACAGGAAAATTCCTGTAATTTATACTCTGGTTCCACAGGGCCTCAACCAATCATAATACTTGAAAAAGCCTGCCCAAATATGAATGTTCTAAGTTTCCCTCCAAAACAGTTGAAGTTGACAAGTTAGGGTCATCTAAAGGTTAGTTTCACTTTAGCAAGCTTAACACAACTATATGTATTCAATACATAACAGAAAACATCTAAATAGTTGTTTTCAGGACCAGTCCACCAAATGGATAAATAAATCATTTGGCTCAGCTGTCACATTTAAGAGAGTTGTTGCATAACTTACTGTAGTTAGCATTTTTTCTTAGAAAGAAGCTATGCTGTGACCACCCCAACGATGCCCTTGAAGTGATGTCCCAGTGCCTGGAGGCCGTGCAGATCTGGATGGGGAAGAACAGGCTCAGACTCAATCCATCCAAGACCGAGTGGCTTTATTTTCCAACGTCCCGATATAGTCAGCTGGTACCATTGCTGACTATTGGGGGCGAATCATTGGCCCCCACAGAGAGGGCGCGCAATTTGGGCGTCCTGGATTCACGGCTGTCCTTAGAAGAGCATCTGACGGCCATGACCGGGAGGATTTTTCATCAGGTTCGCCTGATCCACCAGTTGCACCCCTTTCTGGATCGGGACTCCTTACTCACGATCACTCATGCCCTTGTTACCTCCCGCCTGGACTACTGTAATGCTCTCTACATGGGGCTCCCCTTGAGGAGCACCCGGAGGCTCCAACTGGCGCAGAGTGTGGCCGCGCGGGTGGTGATGGGAGCGACGTGGTGCTCTCATGTGACACCGCTCCTCCGTGAGCTGCACTGGCTCCCGGTGGTCTTCCGGGTGCGCTTCAAGGTGTTGGTTACCACCTTTAAAGCGCTCCATGGCTTAGGACCCGGGTACTTACGGGACCGCCTACTACCTCCAATAGCCTCCCACCGACCGGTACGCTCCCATAGAGAGGGGCTCCTCCGGGTGATGTCGGCCAAACAATGTTGACTGGCGGACCCCAGGGGGAGAGCCTTTTCTGTGGGGGCACCCACTATCTGGAACGACCTCCCCCCCAGAGATTTGGAGGATCCCGGATCTTCGTGCTTTCCGCCGTGAGTTAAAAACTTTTTTGTTCCATCAGGTGGGCCTGGCATAATCTCTCCCCTCTTTGTAAGAAAATTTTAATTTCATAATCCAAATTTTTAGTTTCAGGATTTACATATTTTTTAAAAAACGGGTTTTGAATTGTTGGGGCAATCATTTAATTTGGTTTTAATTGGTTTTTAAATTTTGTATCTATGTCTTTTATCTTTGCCTGTTCACCGCCCTGAGTCCCCTCAGGGAGAAGGGCGGTATATAAATCTAATAAAACTAAACTAAACTAAACTTTACCAATACAACAGGATGACAGGGCCAGACAATTGAAATAGCAGCAATAGCAATGTATGAACATAGGGTTTATTCAACCTTATTTTTGCTTTCATAATAATTTATGGTAAAAATTAAAGAAGTATTATTGGTGCAATTGTTGTCATTGAGAAAACTGAATAATATAGAAACAACAAAATATTTGGCTAGCTGGACAGAATCCCCATTCTCAGAGAGACAATGATATCCCCACTTTAGTTACCAATACTTTGTGTTTTTGGGTCTTTGTATTATATTGATCAGGAAGGCAATGTATGATCTCCCTGTGTATAGCATGCAGTTCTTACCTCTGGCTAATGTCAGGTTCCGGCTCACTCCAATTCAAACAGGCTTGCTATGATGAGTCTTTATATAGTGCTCCGGCACACTCCGACAAACACCCGTGAAGATGAAAACATTGTCAGCTTTGTTTGCTCTGTGCTCCCCAACACCTTTTAAAGATTCCCGCTTCCGTTCTCAGCTCCAACCCATGGCCCCGCCCTCCAGTCACCCCCTGCTTGCAGCCTCCTCATGTCAGCCAGCAATGGTGGTTTGCCATCTCCAATTTCCTGTGACCTCATCAGCAATGTCATTTACATATTGCACTGAACGTCAACTGGTCGCCTCCCAACACTGAATTGGCAGAAAAAATGGCTGCATTCTGTTTCGTCATGGATCTGCGGCATTTCACAGCCTAGCGAGATGGTATTGGGGTTTCAGGGATGATTCTGGTCTCATCTGTGGCTGGAATTTAGCAACTACATTGGCGTCGGGCTCTGGGTGGCTTCTCCTGTGGCTGGTTCTCTCCCCCACCCCCACCCACCCCAAATGGCAGCCCAGCAGGATGGAACTGACATGCAGCCACCCTACCACGATGCTGGCATCTGCAATGACAGAATCCAATGTTAGCATGATTACAATGGCTACACTGTAGGGGCCCTAGTTTGTCTAGGTTTTTCTTATGGAACCGAGATATGAGCCATTCAGCATTTATGTCGTGGCATGGTACCCATGATGAGTCCGCAAGGGGGTATCCCTCCCATAGAATAAGGTATTGCAGTCGGCCCCTATGCCAACGTGAATCCAGTATCTCAGTTATCAGGAAATGTGGTTGGTTCCCCACTATGATGGAAGGAGGGGGTTTTGGCAGTTTATCCCTTAAAGGGGATGTCCTTCTGGCCAAAGTAGGCTACTATGGAAAACGGGATGCGTTTTCCCCAGTAACGGTGGAAGTTGTAGCTGTCATGGGGTTTATGATCTTTACTACCTTAAATGAGCCTATATATTTGGGGCCGAGTTTTTTACAGGGTGTTTTCAAGTTGAGATACACCCTTTGACCTACATAGAAAAGGAGTTGTGGCCGTCTCTTCTTGTCAGCCTGGATTTTATATTTTATCTCAGATTTCTTCAATGCCGTCCTGACGGTATGCCAAACCTGCTGTAATTGGGACATCCAACCCTGTAGGCCTAGGTCCTGTGTCGCCAGCTGGGGACATTCCGGTATAAGCACAAAGTCACGTCCCGTAGCTACTTTGAATGGAGTAAACCTGGTGCTGCTGTGGAGGGAGTTGTTATAAGCGACCTCAGCAAAGGGGAGCAATTCCACCCAGTTGGTCTGCTGGTGTTTTATGTAGCACCGGAGGTATTGCTCCACCATTGCATTGGTCCTCTCAACTGCTCCATTGGTAGCCGGGTGGAAAGCTGAACCGAGTCCCTGGGCCAACCCTATCATGGTCAGGAAACTCTGCCAGAACCGGGCGGTGAATTGGACTCCGTTACAATTCTCCTCGACACTCCGTGTAATCTGTATATATGTAAAATAAACATCTTAGCTAACTTTTGGGCGGACGGTAATCCTTCACAGGCCACAAAATGGTCTTGTTTGGAAAATAGGTCTATGACTGTCCAGATTACCGTCCAGCCTTGACTAGCTGGCTAATCCACAATGAAATCCATGGCTATCTCCTCCCACGGTCTGAGAGGAGATGCCACTGACTGGAGCAACCCGGGGGGCTTCCCTGGTTGCTTCTTCATTGTCGGGCAGTAACACAGCTATGTATATATTCTTCCACATCATGTTTCAGTCTAGGCCACCAAAACTGCCGATTGATTAAATGGAATGTCTTTAGGAAACCAAAACGGCCGGCTGTCTTTATATTGTGACATCACCTTAAGACCTCCACACAGAGGGTGCTAGGTACATACAATTTTGTTCCTTTCCAGGTCAGGCCAGCTCTCTGGCTAAGAGTGTTTTGATTGGCCTGGAACCACTCGTCTGTGATAAGGGCTTTTCTATGTCCTGGGTTATCTCTTTCAGTTGATCTTTTGTGCGGGCTGTACCCGCCCCCACGTGTTACTGGACTACCCGTATTGGTTGGGGCTGGGATGATGATCTGTACCACCTCCTTACGATTGCAGCCATATTTGGGCATTTGAGATAGGGCATCCACCAGAAATTCCGTCCCCCTGGTATATATTTTAGTCGGAAATTAAATCTCCTAAAATATAGTGCCCACCTGACCTGTTTCAGTGACAACTTACAGGGGGTTTGGAGGTCCTCCAAATTCTTATGATCCATCCATACTTCGAATGGCAGTCCTCCCCCCTCCAGCAGGTGTCTCCAAGTTAGCAAAACACACCAAACTGCAAACGCCTCTTTTCCCATATGGCCCATTTGCGTTCAGTTTTGTTTAACTTGCGGGAGGTGTAATCACACGGTTGTAGGATTCCATTGTTGTTGGTTTGCAATAGAACTTCCACCACAGTGATGTCACTGGCATCTGCCTATACTATGAATGTTTTATCATAGAAACAGATCTCTCTGGAACCAATGCTAGTAATTTGACCTTATATTGTTTAGGGGATGGCTCCTCATACATTACTTTTCAGGTTTCTAAATTTTTTTAAGAGCTGTAACTATTAGAGGATAACACTGTAATTCCTCTCAGCCATGGCTTCTGGTAGCCAACTGTTTATGATGTTACTTTCCCCATGTTCTTTTGAAATTATATTTGTATAATGCAACCACATGTTTATTGGACCCATGCCCCTCCTGGTTAGTGCTGGCTTCCTGGGAGGTGACACGAGGCTGGCTCCAGGGGATGATAAATGCTTCGCTGGATGAGGGTGACTTCCCTGCCAACTTGAAAGAGGCAGTTGTGAGGCTCCTCCTCAAGAAGTCTTCCCTGGACCCATCAGTGTTGGCTAATTATCGTCCGGTCTCCAACCTTCACTTTATTGTGAAGGTTGTTGAGAGTGTGGTTGCGCGACAGTTCCCCCAGTACCTGGATGAAACGACATATCTGGATCCATTCCAGATGGGCTTCAGGCCTGGGCACAGCACGGAAACGGCATTGGTCGTGTTGGTTGATTATCTCTGGAGGGCTCGGGACAGGGGTTGCTCCTCTGTCCTGGTCCTATTAGACCTCTTTTGATACCATCGACCATGGTATCATGCTGCACTGGTTGGAAGAGTTAGAGGTGGGGGGCACTGTATTATGATGGTTCTCCTCCTTTCTCTCTGACTGGTTGCAGTCTGTGTTGGCAGGGGGGCAGAGGTCTACCCTGAGGCCCCTCATATGTGGGGTGCCACAAGGATCAGTCCTCTCGCCCCTTTTGTACAACATTTATGTAAAGCCGCTGGGTGAGATCATCCATAGTTTTGGGGTGAAGTACCACCTGTACGCGGATGACACCCAGCTGTAAATCTCCACCCCAGACCACCCCAACAATGCCCTTGAAGTGATGTCCTGCGAGGCCGTGCAGATCTGGATGGGGAGGAACAGGCTCAGGCTCAACCCATCCAAGACCGAGTGGCTGTGGTTTCCGACATCCCGATATAGTCAGTTGACGCAATCGCTGACTATTGGGGGGTGAATCGCTGGCCCCCACGGAGAGTTCACAACTTGGGTGTCCTCCTGGATTCACGGCTATCTTTAGAAAAGCACTTGACGGCCGTGACCGGGAGGATTTTTCATCAGGTTCACCTGATTCACCAGTTGCATCCTGTGAGGTGTGGGGTTGAGGGGTACCCCGGACCGCGAACCAGCTCATGGGCAAAAGCACTGGGATTGAAATAAAGCTGACCAAGGAGCCTTGAATAAATATATAATTTAATTTAAAATACTTAAAAAGACACTGTGCCTTTAAAAACCACATTAAAAGCAAAGTCTTATCTGGGTATGTGAAGCCAGGCTATCTCCCTAGATTCCTCTCCACAATACCAAAAACAGTTCACAAGAAACAAAGGTTAATACAAAGGTGGACGTCTTTGGCGTTGACACATCATCAAGGCAAACGAAGGGCAGCAGCGAAGACTTCACAATAAAAAGTCACCTGAGAATAAAAGCAGTTCAAGCACCAACGTGGCTTGAGGGTCTGTGTGGAGAAGAATTTCCAGCACAACCTAACCGTTGGCTTGTGTGCTTAAAACAGCAAAAACACAAGCATCTGTGGGAGTATCTCAGCAGCCGGCGTCTGGAGTCCTTATCTGCATCTCCTCCCTTCTACAGCATCGTGCTGGGCTCTGCAGTCTTCTTCCAGCAGTGAACACTAGCTGGATCAGGCCTGACTGGTTGTCAAGGCCCAAGTAGCAAGCCGAAAGATCCTTGCTTATATTGTGAGCAAACCTGCAATTATCTAGGGCGGGGAAGGCTTGCAGGTAATTGCTTACAGCAGATGGGTTGATTGAGG
>WNWU01013385.1:372107-424494 GCA_012654045.1 Ptyas mucosa | reverse complement strand
ACCTCTTTTGTGGCTAATCATGTAGCCGCAGCAACCCTGAAAATACTCGTGACACATCCCTTTCTGGATCAGGACTCCCTACACACAGTCACTCATGCTCTCGTCACTTCCCGCCTGGACTACTGTAATGTTCCCTACATGGAACTCCCCTTGGGGAGCTCCCGGAGGTCCAACGGAGTGCTCCAATGGAGTGCGGCCACGCGGGTGGTTATGGGAGCAACATGGCGCTCCCGCGTGACACCCCTCCTGCACGAGCTGCACTGGCTCCCGGTGGTCTTCCAGGCGCGCTTCAAGGTTTTGGTCACCACCTTTAGAGCGCTCCATGGCTTAGGACCTGGTTATTTACGGGACCGCCTACTACCACAAACAGCCTCCCACCGGCTGGTATGTTCTCATAGAGAGGGGCTCCTCCGGGTGCCATCAGCCAAACAATGTCGACTGGCAGCCCCCAGGGGGAGGGCCTTCTGTGGGGGCACCCACTATCTGGAACGAGCTCCCCCCGGAGATACGGAGGATCCCGGATCTGCATACTTTCCACCATGCTCTTAAGACCCTTCTATTCCAGCAAGCCGGCCTGGCCTAACTTTCTCCCCTTTTCTTTTAAATTTCTTTTAAATTCTTTTAAAGGGAAATTCTAATCTGTTTTTAAATTATTGGGATTTTTAACTGTCTCGGACTAAATTATTTAATTTGGTTTTAATTATGTTTTTAACTTTTGTATCTATGTATTTTATTCTGTGCCTGTTCACCGCCCTGAGTCCTTCGGGAGTAGGGCAGTATATAAATCTAATTAAATGAAAAATGAAATGAACCAGGGAGATGGCTATCATACAGATTAAAGAAAGAAAAAGAAAAAGGGTTAATATACCAATTAGAAAATTCTGAAGGCCATATAGTAAATAAGGAGGAGGAGAAACTGGAATTAATTCATGAATATTATGCCACACTGTATAAAGAGGAAGAAATACTTGAAGGGAAAATAGAACAATATTTATTGGAAGAAGGGCTCCCACAAATTGAGGAAGAGGAGAAGAAATTACTAAATAAGGAAATCACAATGGCAGAGTTAAAGGTGGTAATCTCTAAACTCAAAAAGAACAAATCACCGGGCCCAGACGGATTCCCAGGGGAATTATATCAAAACTCAGAATTAGAAGATATTTTGCTCCCAAAAATGTTAGTAATATTTAATGAAGTTCTAACAAAATCCAAAATACCAGAATCATGGAGGGAGGCGTACATCACACTCCTCCCCAAGGAAGGACAGATACAAACTCCATAAAGAACTACAGACCAATCTCTTTACTTAATACGGACTACAAAATATTTATGAGCATTTTGGCAGAAAGATTAAAAAAAGTATTGAATAGGATAATACATAACGATCAAACCGGATTCCTCCCAGGGAGACAAATAAGAAATAATATAAGGACGATATTGGATGTAGTAGAATATTATGAAGACCACCCAGGCCAGGAAATGGCACTGATTTTTGTAGACGCCCAGAAGGCCTTTGATAACTTAAATTGGAAATTCATGACACAGCAAATAAGCAAAATGGGATTTGGGCACAATTTTGTAAAAGCAATAATAACTATTTATGAGAAGCAAAAGACAAATATTTTGGTTAATGGGGAATTAATGAAACCATTTCCAATTAAGAAGGGGGTGAGGCAGGGATGTCCATTATCATCGTTATTATTTATATTAGCGTTAGAAGTCCTATTAAAAAAAATAGAGGGAATAAACAGATTAAGGGTCTCAAAATTAGAAAAGAAACCTACAAAATTCAAGCATTTGCGGACGATGTGGCATTAATTATAGAAGACCCATTGGAATCAGGCATACAAATATTAGACGAATTCGGCAAATATGGAGAGGTGGCGGGACTTAAACTTAATAAAACTAAAACTAAAATACTGACTAAGAACATGTCTAAAATGCGAATAAGAACCTTAGAAGAAGTAATGGGAATTAAAGTACTCAAGAAAGTTAAGTATCTGGGAGTCTGGGTTTCCAAAAGATATTCAGCCCTTAAAGAAGATAATTACATACCATTGATTAAAAACATCAAACAAGACCTAGATAAGTGGGGAAAATTACAAATATCCTTCCTAGGAAAAATTTCAGCAATCAAAATGAGTATCCTACCCAAACTATTGTATCTATTTCAAATGGCGCCAATTAAATTAGATAAAAAATTCTTTCAAGAGCTTAACACTATTACTAGAAAATTCATATGGGGAGGAAAAAAACTGAGGATTACAATTAGAGATATGCAAGATAAAAAGGAAAGGGGAGCACTCGGACTCCCAATATGGGAGACATATTATAAAGCGGCAAATTTAATTTGGTTAAAAGATTGGGCAACTTTGACTAATAAAAGGATACTGACACTAGAAGGATATGATCTCCAGAAGGGCTGGCATTTTTATCTTTGGGAAACGGGGGAAAAAATAAGGACATACTTTCATAAACACAAAATAAGAGACACCCTTATGGCAACATGGAAAGGGATAAGGAAAAAAACATTATGTTAAAATCCCCAGATGGCTCTCCACAATGGAGGCAATAATATATCCCAATGTCTTAGAACTGGGTAAGACGGCTAGATATAAAGAAATTTTAGATGGGATAGGGAATATTAAAACAATAGAAGAATTGAAAGAACAAGGTATTAGTATAGAATGGTGGACATACGCTCAAATTAAATCAAGATATAAAAAAGATAAGGAGGACCCGGGAATAGAGATAAGCATGATTGGTTTAGATAAAATTTGGATGGGCACAGATGACAAATTATTAGCAAAATTGTATAAATATTTAGTAGAATATGATTTAGCGGAGGAAACGTTAAAGAATACAATGTTAGCATGGGCTAAGAATATTGGACAGACTATAACACTAGAAGAATGGGATCAAATTTGGACAAACAACTTAAAAATGACTAAGGCCACAACATTTAAAGAGAACCAGTACAAAATGATTTACAGATGGCACCTAGCACCAGCCAGGATTGCTAAAATATACCCTAAAGCGAATTCAAAATGTTGGAAATGCGGGCACCAACAGGGTACGTATTATCATTGTTGGTGGACCTGCCCCAAAACGAAAAACTTTTGGAAGATGATAAGCAATTGGCTGAAGGAAATTTTGGGTGATACTCTTGAATTAGACCCTAAAATATTTCTCTTGGGAATCCTCAAAAAATCATATGCAAGAAAGAAGAAATATCTGGCGATACATATAATAACGGCAGCAAGAATTACTTTTGCCCAATATTGGAAAGAGAATAATCTACCACCCGAAGATCATATTATCAGAAAGATACTAGAATGTGCCGAATTGAACAAGTTAATACTAGAGATAAATGACAGAGAGGAATCAGAATATTATAGTTCATGGGACCCGTGGTATGAATGGTTAAGGAATAGGAAATCTAAGTAAAACTCGCAAACGTGAGAGCTGGATAGGAAATTAAGATGAACAAGTGGAAATTGTGCATTGCTAGAAGGATGATTATGTGTATAAAATAATATATAGTCAATACTGTTCTAGCATAATTGAAACAAAAATTAACTCCATGTAAATAACAATGTAAATACGCAATGTAAATATGATGTATATGTATAACGACACCTCAAGGCTGGAAACGCTGAGCCGATTTGTATGAAAGATTTTATTTTATGTGTTTTGTTTGTCTGTTTGTGTGTTTTTTGTTTTCTTTGTGCAATAATAAAAGCTTTAATAAACAAATTTTTTAAAAAAAGAAAAATGAAATGAAATGAAAATGTATTTTGGTCTGTGACCACTTTCAGGGTGGCAATTAATCCCGTTCCCCTTTGGGTAATTGCACCTAATTAGAGCCGGATCATGGCCTTCCCTTGTAGTATACTTTTAAGAAAAAATAAACCCGAGATACATTCTAATAAAACATATTTTATTATAAAGAAGTAAAAACAGTCTTACTAGCTAATTAATTACATCTTGGCAGCGTTCCTGCCATACCACTTGGCAGGCGAACAAAGAAAGTTAGAAGAAAGTGAAAGAATGTGGACATGCACAGTAGCTTAGAGATAAGAGTCAGATCATTCTACTGTAAGTCTTAATGATCAAGCGCAGCTGGCAAATACAAAAAACGCAGTGACAATCCCCTTCTTTGCCAGTTGAGCGGACATCAGGTACATCATCAAATAAGGCACATCTTCTTATGCAGATACTCGTGTTGAGCTGCTGGAAGTGGTTTGTTGAGCATATCAGCAATCTAATCATGTGTAGATATATACTGCAATTTAACAAAATCTTGTTTCACTAATTGTTTTGTTTTTTTTTTATTGAAAAAGTTTTAACAATACAAATTTTTCCCCCTTTTTCCCCCCCCTCCCTAACCACAAATGTAGAATACATATAAAAAGAATATATAAATCCTTCCCATCCCCACCCTAACCCTCCCCCTCCTCCCTCTTCCCTCCCCCCCTTGAGTTCCATTATATGCAATATTAATATTCCCAAACAATATATATGTTATTCAAACTTCCATATCTTTTTTCCTATATTTACTAACATATTAACATAGTCATCTCAGCTAAAAGCGATATAATATTTTCTAGTCTGATACTTATTCTGTACATACTCAATCCATAATTTCCATTCCTGTATATACTTCTCATGCGTCTGATCCTTTAAAAAAGCTGAAACCTTTGCCATTTCTGCAAATCCAGCCATCTTCTGGGTCCATTCATCAACCGTCGGTAAAACATCACTCTTCCAATGTTGGGCAATCAACAACCTAGCTGCTGTCACCATATACAAAATCAATTTAGTTTCACCCAATGTAAAATCTTGAACTATACCCAATAAGAAAAATTGCGGAGAAAATTGTATTTTTTTCTTTAAAACATTTTGCATAACCCACCAGATTTTTATCCAAAAAGCCCTCACTTTCCTGCAAGTCCACCAGATGTGATAATATGTAGCATCTAAACAATCACATCTCCAACATTTTGGCTGCACATTAGGGTACATGCACGACAATTTCTTGGGGTCTAAATGCCATCTATAAAACATTTTATAAAAATTTTCTCGTAAATTTTGTGACTGTGTAAATTTAACGTTCTGAACCCATATTTTTTCCCATGTTTCCAACATAACTGGTTGAGAGAAATTTTGTGCCCATTTAATCATACAATCTTTAACTAGCTCATTTTCTGAGTCTCTTTCTAACAAAACATTATAAACTCTCTTAATATGCATTGGACCTGTCCGCTTCATCTGTTCAACCAATTCTACTTCATATTCCATTAAACCAGTTTGTTGATCTTCTTTCCATCTCATCTGTAATTGATTGTACTGCAACCAAGTCAATGATTTCCCTTCTTCCAACAGCATATCCAAAGTCTTCAATCGCCACCTGCCCTCTTCAAAGTAAAGTAACTCTTTATATAAAAACCCCCCGAGTGACTTAATATTTGTATTCCACATGGTATCAGCGAGATCCAGCCAAAACGGAATCTTATAATCCCAATTAGTTCGGTGTCTTCTCCAGACTCTCAGCAAGACATTTCTAAGTAAATGACTGTTAAACACTTTATCCACTTTGGTATCATAAAATAAAATATGTTTTATGTTTTGATAACGGATGTCAATGTGTCTGGACCTAGAACCTGTGAAATGTGATTCAGAAATATAAACCACCGATTCATTGTCTTCCATCACGGTGATTGGTCAGATCGGACGTGTCCAGATATCTGTGACCAAAGCATCAAACCACGTTAGAGAGTTACATGCATCTGAAACACAAGCATATTCAGCTTCAGTAGGTGAACAAGAAACAAAATTCTGTTTACGCACTTGCCAATAAACAGGACATCCATTCAAGAACATCATATAATCTGAAGTACTTTTACGTGATTTCTTATCACTCACCCAATCAGAATCTGCATAACAACATAATTCTGCATAATCAGTATGTGTTGGTTCTAACAATAACTTCATATGTTTAGTGTGCTTTAGGTATTTCAATAATTTCTTGAAGCATGTCCAATGAAACTGTTTTTGCCTTACCTACTTGTCATGACAAGAGATTAACACTAAGTGCAATGTCGGGTCTGGTCCAACTATTAATGTACAACAGTGACCCAATGACTGAATGATAAAGTGTTTGATCCTCAAACTCAGGACTTGGTTCATGTGTCAAGTTGTGAAAATCTGTTTGCATGGGTGTCTTCGTTGTGTTAGCATCCTTTATGTTGCAATGATGCAAAACGTGTTCAATTTTATCTCTTGTGAAAGACTAAAGCCCTTCTGTGTTTTGTCAATCTGAACACCTAAGTAAGTGCTAACATGACCTAAAGATTTCAATGTGAAGTATCTCTGCAAAGCTTTGGCAAAACTTTCACTCATCTGCTTATTTGGACCAATATAAACAATGTCATCAACATAAACAAGAACTATTTCATATGCATTGTTAGATCTTTTTGGGAACACACACTCATCAGTTTCAGACTTAATAAAGCCCATTGAATTTAGTTTGTCAGTAAGACATAAGTATCACATTAAACCAGACTGTTTCAGACCATAAAGACTTTTTTGTAGAAACCAGGTATCCCCTTCTTGCTGTCAGAACCCTGGAGGACCTCTCACATAGATCTCTTCATCTAGGTCAGCAAGTAGATAAGCCGTGTCAACATTGAACTGGAAAACTTCTGAACCAAGAATAGTTGCGGTGGCTAAAGCAATTTTTACACTTTCAGTCCGAACTGTCGGTGAGTAGGTATTTATGTAGTCCTCAGGATAACGTTGAGCGGAAACCTGAGCTACAAGTCTGGCCTTGTACAGTGACTCACCATTTGGCTTCTTTTTGATTCTGTAGATCCATCGAGTACCAATGACCCTTTTATTTGCTGGAGGTTTTGCAGGTGTAAATACCTTAAGTTTCTTTAGACTGTCCATTTCAACCTGCATTGCCTCATACTATTTCTCTTGCTCTGAATTAGGAAGATGCTTGATTTGTGTGAACGTATCAGGTGGAAGTTTAACATTGCAAATCAAAGGCAAGGGTGCTTTTGTCAGTTGCCACGAATATCGCTGTGGAGGGATTCCCTTTGTGGCCCTCTTGGAACACCTCGGAACAACAGTCCATTCTTCTTCTGCTTCATCCTAATCCTCACATTCGTCGCTAGCGTCAGCATCCACAACTCACAAAGACGGAACATCAGGTTGAGGAGAACTAGTGGATGAAACATTTGCCTGTGAATCTTGGTCATCAGGCTGTGTGGCATCAACAACATCATCTCTAGGAAAATAAACTCCAGGATCATTGGAATGAATCCTGGACCAGTCAACATCTTCCTCAAAATTAGCGGATTGGGAAATCACAATTACATGTTTGGAGTCAATAAATTTGCTCCATTTTGAATTATCATCAATACCCATACATCTCAGTCTCTCTGCTACTGGACCTCCTTTTCTTCTTTGAGCTAAGGGAATGTTCATCATAGCGTATGAACCAAAAATATGGAGATTTTTGAGATCGGGCTTGTAGCCATACAACATGAAGAAAGGAGTCTGATTTATTACACTGCTCCAAGTACGGTTGACAATGTAATTTGCATATTTGATAGCTTCACCCCAATATGGCATACTCCTCTTCTAGGAGACAACGCATCATGGTTTGCAGGACCCCTTGTCATCGTTCTACGACTCCATTATGAGCCGGTGTGTAAGGAGCCGAAGTTGATGAAGAATTCCATTCTTACGCATCCAGTCCTGGAAACGCTGAGACATGAATTCAGCACCACGATCACTCTGGATTCTGGTGATGAGAACTTGGTGTTGGGAAGAAACAAGGGCTGCAAAGTCTTTAAAGATCTGAAAGGTCTCAGATTTTTCTTTCATAGGATATACATATCCATATCTAGAATAATTATCAACAATTGTTAGAAAATATTTTCTACCACCAAGTGTTGGCGGAAAAGGACCTACTATGTCAGTGTGTACCAAATCAAAAATACGTGTTGACAGGCGTGTAGCGCATTTGGGAATGGCTGCTGCTTTGGATTTGGCTTTCTTGCGGACAGCACAATCCAAAAACACCTTACACCCCTTTAGATCCAAACCTTTTGCGAACTCTAGCATTTTCCTAAGAACATGAAAACTGGCATGCCCCAATCTTCTATGCTCTTATGGACACACCTGTAATGCAAAGGTTTACCAGTTAGTGAATTTTCAACATTAACAGTTTTATGAGGAACCTCAGGCTTACTCTGAGCAACCTGTTTCCTAATTTTCTTTTTGTTGGCTTTAGGAGCCTTTGGAGTAGCAACAGGATCTCTCTCTGGAACATCTCTCTCTGGGCCCGTGTCTCCTCTTTTGGAGTTTGTATACTTGCCTGTGCTTGTGATTTAGGCTTTGGCTTTAAGTAATAAACACCACCAATTAACATGGTTTCAGCAACACTAACACTGAAATTAAAGGATAAGGAAAGTTCAAAATATTTTAAGGTATGGGACAAGTGGTATGATTGGATTAAGCAAAAAGGAAGTGGATAAGGATATACTTAGTAAAGTATAAAGATAATCTTGATGAGTATTAAATTTTACTGTTCTTTCTTTTTTTTCTAATAGTGAGTTTTAAATTAAGAACTGATAATTGGGAGTGTATTTCCATGCTTATTTTATATAAATACCAACAATGACTTCACCGTCATGAGGATGAATGTGGGACTAGGTTATGAAATATATAATGTGTAGAGGAGAAGAATATATATAGATATGTAAAAGAATAGAAATGAAATGTCAAATATAAGATATGATCTATGTATATGAATATTTCATTATGGTTTTAATTGTTTTTATAATTGTTTGATAATTGAATAAAGTTTATTTTAAAGTTAAAAAAATAAAATAAAATAAACATCAGGAATGAATGCATTGAGCTCTCCAACATAAACAGTTCCTTTTCCCTTGACCTGACAAGGATGATTTGAAAAAGAATAAAGTTCACGTAGTTCAGGTTCAGGCTCATGCATCTTTGTGAAAAGTTCCTTTCTGTAGGTAACATGCAATGCTGCACCACTGTCCAAAGTCCACAAAAGCCATCTGTCGTACTCTGGATGAGGTTGTGGATCGTTGGTTAAAGCCAATGTGGCAAGTGGAGCTTGCGGATCACGCCTTGGACCACAACAAACTTGTCTTCCGCCTCTGCCTCTGCCTCTGCCTCTGCCTCCTCTGGAATCTGTTCCTCTGGAACTCATTGGGGACAATCCTGGGTGGCATGTCCCACACAATTACAGAAGTATCATGTTGGCATCCTTAGAATGTAGGCTCTTCCTTGGAAGGGATGCCTCGCTGGAGCTCTTGATGTGAGTGGTCCTCTCAAATGTGGCATGGCTAACATGAGTGCTTCTTCTTCAGTTAAAAGTCTGCATACATGGTCCACTGTGCAGTGAGCAATAGGCACTTGGTTAATCTTTGTAATGGCATCTTTCCATTCATAATTCAATGAGTTAATGATAATGCTGATTATTTGAATATCATCAATAAAGTAGCCTCTTTCTCTCAATTCTCTTCGCATTCCTTTCAGTTTGGTTAAATGTCTTCCAATTTGTTCACCAGTTTCAATCTCGAACCATGGAACTCAGACATGAGCAAACATGAAGATTCAATTGAAACAGGCCTGTAGCAATTTTCCAATTTGTTGGAATTTGTTGGGCTGTTGCATCAGGCAGAAAGGTAACCTGCAGTTCAGTATCCATGGACATCAATAATGTTGTGCAAGCTTTAATATCTAAGTCTCTTATTGCAGGAGTCCATGGCTGGGCAGGAGGATTAAAAACCATACAGTGGGTACCTTCTCTGAGAAGCAATAGGCCAACCTCACTGACCCAGGCCTTATAATTCTGTCCTGACATCTTTAATTTTGACTCACCAGCCAGTGGAGTGACAGAAGATGTCTGTTGAGGAATGTGCATTTGGTATGCTGGCTGTGCTGGTAAAAACACTTGTGCTTGTTGTGGACCAAAAAATGACCCTGCTTGTGCTGCTGGAGATGGACCAGGAGCTGGTCCTGGTTGTACGGCTGGATGCACTGGTGCATGCACTTGAAAATGTGGCTGCTGTATTGGGATTTGCTGTGTTCCAGCTGTCACTGGTGCTTGAGCTTGGAGCTGTTGCATTTGAGCTGCAATATTAGCATGGCCTACTGGAGACGCAGTCATTTGCCTTTGCTGCATTAAGTATTGTTGTGCTCCATCTAAAAGGACAACAGCACCACCAGGGGGTGCTGAAGATTGGGCCTGTGGAGACACTTGTTGCATTGCAATTTGAATATCTGAGTGAGTTAAGGACATGTTTGATAAAGTCCGATGCAATACTTGTAATTGTTCTTGCAATCTGCCATGCATGTCGGCTTTCTCTAGTAAATTACTTTGACCAGCAGATGGTGCTGCAACTTTAGTTTCAGGCAGCTCAGTTAACATTTCTGCCTTCATGGCATGTGTAATTTGAGAAGAGAGAACATCATGTGACAATTGTGATGTGTACACAGCTCTCTGTTCTTATTTGCCTGACACAATATCCTCTTGGGGGTGTGGCTTTGGCTTCGAAGAAGGAGCCAAGTGGCAGTTTCAGGAATTTTTTTTTTTAATTTGATTTATATGCTGCCCTTCTCCGGAGACTCAGGGCGGCTTACAATGCGCTAAGCAATTTTAAAAACAAGAGACTCTTTCTTATCTGGCTCGAGCATAGATAAGGCCATTTTTGCCTGGGATAGCTCATGTTCAAAAAATTCTATTTGATCACGATAGCTTTTCATAGCTTTTTGGGCTTGGGGAGGGAAGCCCCCAGTAATATCTCAATGGCACAATCAGTAGCGCGGGGGGGGGGGGGGTAGGGTGTCACACTCCCATTCACTACAGACCTCCTCAAGGTCTTTATAGATCTCTGGGAGCCCTACTAGTTCATTAATGGGCTTGGCCGACGACGGAGTGTTTGGTGACACCTGGGTTTGGTGTTCGTGTGGAGGTGGGTCAGGGCCAACACTAATTCACCCCTCCCCACCATATTGTAGGACCTCATTTATCTAGCCATGCTAAACCGAGCACGAACTCCTCAGTTATCTTAGGGACTACTATAAACCTGATATGTTCTCACTGCCGCTAGTTGTCTCTGCCCCCAGAGGGCTAGCACTGCCCTCAGAGGGCTAGCACTGTTATCGCCTGGAGGGGGGATAGCTCATCTGGTGGGTTCCCCTGGCAGGGGTTTTCTTCACGTTCTTCTTGGCTGTACTCTGCCTGGGCCCTGGAATAACAGTTCCTGGGCCCGGTTTAGGTTCTCCCTCAGGGCAAACTGCCACCCGGTGGCCCAGCTTCTTGCATCTTTAAGCAGACCATAGGGGACCTGGTGGAACCAGGTTTTACCAGTGAAGTTGTAGGGGCGGCTGATGGTGTTGCTTCAGCTGCAGGCCGTGTTGCTGGAACAGACCGTAAGGGCCTTTCCGGGGATTCCTGACCCCTGAGTGTCCACTCTGCCCTTGCACGGTCATCCCTTCGGATCTCCATGTCGATCTCAGTCGCTGCCTGTACCCATGCTGCCAAACAGGGGGGCAAACAGTGTTTCACACAAGCTCACCATAGAGCACGGTCCAGTCCTGCTCTGAATTGATGTACTATCAACCTCTCTGGCCAGTCCCTGACTTTTCTTGAAAGCCTGCGGAACTCTGTTATACGTTCAGCCACTGGCCTTCCCCGTTGCCTCACAGCTAGTAAGTCACCCTCAGCCTGCTGCATACATGCAATGTTCTCAAACTTCTCTTGTAATGCCGACAGGAACAGGCCAATATCCCCCAATTTTGCTGCATGGTCGCTATACAGGTCAGTGACCCAGTCAGCTGCTTTGCCCTCCATCACAGCAGCCACACCCATGACCATTGACCACTGGAAGTATACAAATGGCCATACTTATCCAGATAGTCTATCACCTGTCCTAAGAACAGTGCAACCCTATCTGGACTTCCATTGAATGAAGCCCGTACAGCAGGGGGTCCCATCTTCCCACCATGGCCTGGCCCTGACTTGGTAATGGCCATGCTGGAAGAGGGCCCCAGGTATCCTGTCCAATGTTCTGTCTGGTCATACGTGATGTTCCATGTGGGCCTCTGGGGCTGGGGTGCCTGCCTTTGGCAGTTGAAGGTCCCCGGGCCTGTGGGACTCCCCCCTGTCTGACCTAGGGCTGCATCCAGCCTCAGTGTAAGCTAGCCCCTGCCCTGGGGGATGGTTACTATGTATTGGTAAAGGCTCCACACCTCTCCTCCACCTTCTTCCAGAGTCTGGTCACTGGAACCCTACAGGCCCGAACATTTCCCGTAGTACATCTAGGGTTTGGCTCCCCAACGCAGTTGAGTAGCTCCACTCATCCTCCAAAATCTGTCTTTCCCACCATTGGGTAAAGTGGCTTCTGGAAGGGGTGAGCGCTGGCGGAGGATGGGGTGCTGCATAACCCCCTTTGCTCAAGAAGCCTAACCACCACTTCCCTACCCTCTCAGACATCTCCTGCACTACCTGTTCAATGTCTACCAACTCTAATTCCATCTGTGGTGGAATGAGGGGTGCTGCACACTCCTTGGGCCTAACATCTGGACCAGGTTTCTCAATAGGCAGGTCTTCCAGCATGGTCACTACAGCCTCCACCTCTGATCTGTCCCCTCCCTGCTTCAGGAGCCCAGACAAGCACACACACAAACAGAAGTGTACGAAAGTCGTTTATTCACCATTCATAAACAACAAGCTGTCAGCGAGCCCAGGAGAGATAAAGACAGCTGTTATTTTGAGTTGCCACGGCCAGTCCCTGATAAGGCTCTCCGGCATGTCCAAAAACAAACAGTCTTAAGGTTAGCAAACACTTATCTGATGCAGTACTTCAGGAAACAAGCAGCCAAGTTAATAATTTGTTCGTCACAAAAGCCAACAAGGTAAGGTCAGCTCCTTTTATACCTTGTGGGGCGTTGGCTTTGTGACTCATCACCTCGTGCTCGGCCCCACCCACTCCTTTGCTGAGCCCATCTCTCTGATCGTCGCCACCTGGGATTAATCCACTCCCTCTCCTCATTAAGGTCTGACTCAGAGGAGCTTTCCTCCTCAGGGCTTTCAGCTGGGGCCTGGGGTGGTGCCAAACCAGACGGGCCAGGAGAGGGGGGCCTTTCAGCTGGGGCCTGGGGTGGTGCCAAACCAGATGGGCCAGGAGAGGGGGGCCTTGCCTCCTCCTCCTCTTCACTTTCGGTGGGTTCTTCCTCCGAAGGTCCGGGCTCGGGAGCCGAAGACACAACAACCTCCTTCAAGTCCTCTGTCTCTAAGCCTGGTTGAGTTCCCTCTGCCATGTTCCCGTTGTAGAGGAAGAGAAAAAAAACAAAGGAACAATCTGTCAGGTTCCGGCTCGCTCCAGTAAAGAAAACAATTCAAAGAGGCTTGCTGTGATGAGTCTTTATATAGCGCTCCGGCACGCTCTGACAAACACCCGTGAAGATGAAAACATTGTCAGCTTCGTTTGCTCTGTGCTCCCCACCATCTTTTAAAGGTTCCTGCTTCCCTTCTCAGCTCCACCCCATGGCCCCGCCCTCTAGCCACCCCGCTTGCAGCCTCCTCATGTCAGCCAGCAATGGTGGTTTGCCATCTCCAATTTCCCGTGACCTCGTCAGCAATGCATTTGCATATTGCACTGAATGTAGGTTAGTCGTCTCCCAACAATGAATCGACTGCATTCCGTTTCATCATGGATCAACGGCATTTCACAGCCTAGTGAGATGGTATTGGGGTTTCAGGGATGATTCTGGTCTCATCTGTGATTGGAATGCAGCAACTACATTGGTGTCGGGCTCTGGGTGGCTTTTCCTGTGGCTGGTTCTCTCCCCCTCCACCCCCGAATGGCAGCCCTGGGGGACGGATCTGACAACTAATTTAGTCATGAGTTACTGTGTTAATTTAAAAGCTATGTATTTGTGTGGTCAGAGCTATTTTGATGGAATGCTTAAGGTATCAGGCTAGAAACCAGGAGATTGAATTCCTAACTAACCCTAACCCTAGGAAGGAAGCAATGGCAAACCATTGTCAGAAAAATTGCAGGCAGTTCAATGAGTGACTGAATGAATGAAAAAACTTTTTTTTGCAGAACTACTTAAAAGTAATTATATTCAGTGTGTTCTGCAGTGGCTGCTTACCTGCTAGGAAAGTGAATCTGAGACTTACTATCGTACCACCTGTTTAAGAGCAATAAGTGTTCAGCGATTGCTCTTTCTGTATTCATCTTTCTGTATTGCAACGGAGAGTGAAGCAAATATCATCTGTGGGCTTTTGTGAACAAGTATGCATATCTAGTCTTAGTATGTGTGATAACCAGCGTGCAAAAAAAGAGGGGGGAGGGAGTGACTAAAGGGGCTGTTGTATCCATCTATAATTTTGCAGATCTTCCTGTATTTTCAGAATTAATCCTTCCAATCAATAAAACCTTCCATTTTATTGAATAACTTCTACTAATAACTTCTAAGAAGCAAAGAACAAGGACTGAGATTTTCAAGATTAGTCTATTTATTGCACCAATAGGCTTCTTTGCATTCAAATAAAAGTCTGGTATTAATGCTTACTTCTTCAAAAATGTCTTCCCAAATTTGTGTCAGCCTAGGACAGTGTTTCTCAATCTTGGCCACTTTAAAATGCATGGACTTCAACTGAAGTTGAGAAAGGCAACAGCAGCAAAAGGCTTTCAGGCGTAAAGACTACACTTCCCAACAGGCATCGGGAACCCAGATGATCACATGACCCTTCCTATTCGCAAACCTACCCTGCCGGCTGTGTCATAGAGACCGCGGCCGCCTCCCCCCTCTGGGGAAACGGAAGGAGAGAGGTTGCGGAGTGCCAGTTCTATCACCATGGAGGTCGAGTGCGGGACTCCTATCCTGTTTCTGCCTCAGCCCCGAGAACAAGAACGGAAACTGCAGCAGGAGAAGCTCTCCGGGGTGGTGAAGAGCGTTCATCGGCGCCTGCGCAAGAAATACCGGGAAGGTAATAAGGTTCGGGTCTTAACTCGCCTCCTTCAGTCCTCAGAGAGCGGATCTTCACCGCGGGATGAGGAAGAACGGAATTCAGGGCTGGGTTCGCCCTTTTGTCTTGGCTCCCCATGGCTTTGGAAGGGATTTGGGCCTGGGCACCGCCCACCTTTCTTCTCTCGGTCCTGGGACTGAAGGCTAGGCAAAGGAGGAGGACGGTGGGCCCTCAGTTTGTGCGGAGGAGGAAGGGAGCTGCGCCTCCTCGTGTAATGTGGAAAACTGTAAAAGAAAAACAACTCCATTAGCTTTGAAGGCAAGGAGGGCGTTATAGTTGAGAATTTCCGGTCAGAATTAAGCAGAAGGACTTCACATTTCAATGTTAAGTGATTTTCGTTCTATGAAGTGCCTTACTCTAAAGCACACGTTTCTTTCTTTGTGAAGAGTGGTATGAACCGCAATTGGTGAACCTTTTTAAAAGAACTAATTGGCTAATTTTAGTAGAATGTTCTTTTATGGGTGACAAAATCAGAGTGCTGGTACTCTTTCTGAAAAGAAGCAATGATGCAAAAATCTTTGGAAAGAGATTTGCTCAGAATATAAAAACTTGATTCAAGAACATGTATATAAAATTATTGGGTTTCAAAAATACATGTATATAAGATTAGAGTTCAAGATAGGGATTCAGATTTCATTGTGACAATCCTCTTTGGCTTTTCTTAGCTGTCAATAGAATTGAGAGTAACACCTATCCTGTAAATTTGACTAAAATTTGTTATAAAAAGAGCCCTTTATCCCAGAATTTTATGGAATAGTGGAACAAACTCTTTTGTACAGTTCAGTTTTATTCTTTATCTCAGAGTATTTGAGCCTGAGCACTTGAAATAATAGTGATTTAACTGACAAATTAGGATAATCTTGAAAGCAAAACAAAAGAATAACACCTATTATTCTCTTAAACAGATACTATAAAAATGAGGAAGTTTCTCATAGTTTCTAAAGTAGTCTTTAATAAAACTGTTCACCAATGGCCACCATAGTAAGAGGGCATATTTACTTTGTAGATGTATTCAATTTTTAAAAAAAGACTATTGGTAGTCTCAAGGTTGAAGTACTGCATTTGCTTTTCATGGCACAGTCCTTGGAAACACTCTCAAATGGTCCAGGCTCGGACCAGGAAGGAGTCAAGCAAACACATACAGGAAACTCAGCAACTCAAGAATCCAGGTTTTATTTCTCACTCATAGGCTGGAGTCTTGGTACACGTTGAGTATAACACACAAAGCGGTGCAAAGTCAGCGCTGGAAGCTCTCGCCTCCCAGCATGTTTTATGGCTCAGGGCCATGCCCGCTGATCACCCAGCCACGCCTGCTGTCTGTGGCTGACAACCGGGTACGGGCCTGAGGCCACCGGTAGAGTCCTGGGCTGTAGGGATGGATGCACGAAGACATGTGGGCAACTGCAGGGGCGAATAGCTGACGGGTGGCCACGTTGCTCTGGGCCTGGACATCCAGCACTGCTGCAGTAGTGCTTCCTACTGCCGCTGCCAGATGGCTGGCCAGTGCTGCCTCAATGTGCCCCGCCGCTGCCGAAGGACGTTCAGCTGACAAGTAGCCAGTCAGTGCTGTCCCAGCATGTGCCTTGCAGCTCCTCTCACAATGCCCACCGGTGAAAGAAACAGCTTCGTGCAGCTCCTCTTGCTCTCCCCTTGCCCACCGGTGAAAGAAATGGCTTCGTGCCCTTCCCCCACCCCAGGTATGGCGAGCCCCGGAGTGGGACTCAGCAAACACTTTGCAAATTGCCATTGGCTCAGAATGTGATACATAAATGGGGAGGAACTTCAACAATTGCACTGGTTAGCAGTTGCTTTTTGAGCCCAATTTAAGGTACGTATTAGAACAGCCTGTGGTTTCTGCTACAGATTCTAGGATTATATTTTGGATTAATTGTCATTGAATGAGGCTGGCCTTAATGTTTAGGAGCCAATTTAAAACTACTATTTTAGTCAGGTTTTGAAGAATTTTTATATTGATATTTTAAATTTTGTTGTTGCGAAGTCGTGTCCGACCCATCCCAACCCCATGGACAACGTTCCTCCAGGCTTTCCTGCCCTATCATCCTCTGGAGTCCATTTAAGCTCACGCCTACTGCTTCAATGACTCCATCCAGCCACCTCATTCTCTGTTGTCCCATTCTTCTTTTGCCCTCAATCTTTCCCAGCATTAGACTCTTCTCCAGTGAGTCCTTCCTTCTCATTAGGTGGCCAAAGTATTGAGTTTCATCTTCAGGATCTGGCCTTCTAAAGAGCAGTCAGGGTTGATCTCCTCTAGGACTGACCGGTTTGATCGCCTTGCAGTCCAAGGGACTCGTAGGAGTCTTCTCCAGCACCATAGTTCAAAAGGCTCAATTCTTTGGCGCTCAGCCTTTCTTATGGTCCAACTTTCACAGCCATACATTGCAACTGGGAAAACCATAGCCTTGACTATACGCACTTTTGTAGCTTTAATTAATTGTCTTGTTTTAATTGCAAATGCTTAGAGTCAATAGGGTTGGCAACAAGTACATGATTACATCAAATAAATATCACTCACATTTTAAGAAACCTTTAGAAACAATCATAGCCAGTGTATTTGCAGTGATAGGACTCTTTGTCGGGATTAAGATCAGCTAAATCTTTTAAGCTACCTGAAAAACTAATTATTAGATAACTTACTGGTATTTATTTTAGCTGATTTCCTAGATGAGGTTTATTCAGTTGTATCTGAAAAATAATCCCACAATTTAAAATATATTGGCCTTGTGGTTTTAGTCTTAATTTATTCTCTCCTGTCATTGTTTTATACTGTTTGCTTCTTATATGTTTTAAAAGAGAAAAGATAATATTTGGATAATAATCCAAAATGTGTTTACAATTAGATAATTGATCTATCTATAGGCACAAATAGAACATGTTTAAGCTTAAATTATATGTAAACCCTTAGCAGCAAAAGTTTATATACATATATTTGCTCTGCACAGAAATATATACTAGTTTTTACTTTGCTAAAATATGAGTAAATATTAAACATGCAATAGTTTTGGCCTATAAGGAGGAATTATTATATGACTTTGATCTTGAAACCAATTTAATAATTCTGGTAAAGGTAAAGGTTCCCCTCGCACATATGTGCTAGTTGTTCCCGACTCTAGGGGGCGGTGCTCATCTCCGTTTCAAAGCCGAAGAGCCAGCATTGTCCGAAGACGTCTCCAAGGTCATGTGGCCGGCATGAACGCTGTTAACCTTCCCACCAAAGGTGGTCCCTATTTTTCTACTTGCATTTTTTACGTGCTTTCAAACTGCTAGGTTGGCAAAAGCTGGGAAAGTAACAGGAGCTCACCCTGTTACGCAGCACTATGGATTCAAACCATTGAACTGCCGACCTTTTGATCAACAAGCTCAGTGTTTTAGCCGCTGAGCCACCACATCCCTTAATTCTGCTACTAGTTCCATATTATATAAGGGAAGTATTAACCCTAATAGAAATCCTAGTTCTGGAATTTCATACTAAAATGAGATTCTTTTCGTTTTTCTTTCCCATGTTAAGAGCAGAAATCTAAATTTTAAAGATGGCTTTCGATTACTGGTTGAACTAAAGTATTCAGAACTTATTTGCATTTGATGGATTAAATGAAGATTATAAAATATAATCAGAGTTGGTCAAGATTAAATAAATCTTAGGGTGGTATAAGTATTACCCATTATGTTTTCCTTTGAATAACTCTGGAAATTCACTAAAGGGAATTCACTAAATTCACTTAAAGCCTTCTTGTATCCACTGGCCAGAATCTCTCTCTTCCCCCACCCCCACCCCTGAACATTTCCCTTTCCTCACTGATAATCAGTAACAAGCTGATTGTCAGTGTATGTGGACAGGCAGTGAGTGGATTCTGATCAGCTGATTTGCTACATGCATACAGGCAGATCTGTAGTAGTGAGTAGGCTCTGACCAGCTGAGTGCTGTACACTTGAGATTTCTGACAGCCTCAGAAACCTCAGCCTCTCCTCCCTATATTCAGCAATGATTAGTTTGCCAGAACAGAGCCTGCTTGCCACCTCAGCATCTGCCTTAAATGGTAATTATATATTTAATTTTGTTTTATATGCTTTGGTGTAAAATTTACATACACAATTATTATTTTATTCATTCAAAACATGAACTCAATGAAAACATAGGGAGAGGAAGTTTTTTTAATTTGATGTTCCCGATGCTTTATGAACATTTTCAGAAAATTTGACACATTGCTTGGTATAAATAATCGTGTATACTATTAAATACAATATTTAGTTGCTTAAATTAGCAATAACTATAACTTCAAGTAACTATAAAGCATTTCCTTAGAAGTACCCGTGTTTCCCCAAAAATAAGATCCAGTCTTATATTCTTTTGGGCCCCAAAAATAAGCAGGTCTTATTTTGGGGGATGTCTTACCCTCTTACCTTAGTACCACTGTAGCCAGGCCTCCCACACCCCAACACCTGTTGTGCCACTGCCTGACTTCTGTGGCTGCTCACAGCCAGACGCCATGTGGCTTGTCAACCAGTAGCGCCTCTCACAGCAAGAGGCTGCATGTTGTGTTGTGTTGTGCGTATGAGTGGCGGCGGCAGCGCAACAAGCTACAGTGTTCTGTGAGTGGCGGCACCAGTGCAACGAGCCTTGTTGTTTGCGGCTGCAAGCTGCGGCACTGGTGCAACAAGCCTCACAGCATCCTACCGCAAACAGTGGCACTGGCGCAATGTGGCATGTGGCATCCGGCCACAATAGGCCACAAAAGTCAAGTAGTGCAACAGGTGTTGGGGAGTGCAAGGCCTGGCTGCGGCAGTCCTAAAGTAAGCGGGCGCGTGGGGCCGCTCAACCCCACCCCTGCCCTAGCTTGATTTTTATGCCTGCGCCTTGCCCCACCTTGTACAACCAGACAGTGGGTGGGGCTTAACTAGGGCTTATTTTGGGGGTTAGGGCTTATATTGGTGCTCAAGAGGAAATTTTAAAAAGCTTGCCATTTCTATCCAGTAATTCTACAATTATGTAAATTTTGGATATACTGTATATACTCGAGTATAAGCTGACCTGAATATAAGCCGAGACCCCCAATTTTACCACAAAAAACTGGGAAAACTTATTGACTCGAGTATAAACCAGGGGTGGGAAATGCAGCGGCCACTGGTAAATTTCAAAATAAAAAAACACTGGTCAAAAGTGCAAGGACCTGTCAGAAATCACTTTTTTCAGCCCTCTGGGTAGTCCTTTTGTGCATATGGACTACTCAGAGGGCTGAAAAAGTAATTTTTGACTGGTCCTCGCACTTGTGACCAGTCCTCGAACTTACGACTGTCCTCACATTTTATGTTTTTGCCCTATGTTATCACCATGGTGAAGAGAAGCAGCTGTGAAATGAGTGACATGGTTGTTAAGAATGCTACAATGGGCATAAATGATGACCAGTCATAAGTGCGAAGACCGGTCAAAAGTGCGAGGACCTGTCAGAAATCACTTTTTTCAGCCCTCTGGGTAGTTCTTTTGTGCATATGCACTACTCAGAGGGCTGAAAAAGTATTTTTTGACTGGTCCTCGCACTTGTGACCAGTCCTCGAACTTACGACTGTCCTCACATTTTACATTTTTGCCCTATCTTATCACCATTTCTCTCTCCCCCTCTCTTTCTCATTCTTTCTCTCTCCCCCTCTTTTTCTCTCTCTCTCCTCCACACTCTCTCTCATTCTCTTTCTCCCCCCTTCCTCAAAGAGAGAGGTGGTAGGTTTGAGGAGAAAGATTGCTGTACAATAAAAAAGATGAAAGGGAAGAAAACCAACCCGAAACAAATATAAAGATATTAAGATAAAGAATGAATTGTTAAACTTTAAAGAATAAAAGAGAACAAATATGAATAAATAGCAATAATTAGAAACACACATACAAACATACAATGTATTTTCTTTGAACAGAGTATTTGGCCGGTTTACAAATTTAAACAGTGTTCAGTCATTTCACTTAAATTTACAATTTCTATATTTCTTTTTTGCCATATTTATTCCTCATCTATTTTTTAAAAAAACCAATATTACCCTTCATCCTCATCTCTAATCTTAACCAAATTCAATTTTTCCCTTCTCTTCTATATTATACCCCTTCCCATTGTCATCTATTTTTATATCCATGCTCACATTGGTTAATTATATAATATTACAGTTGTTCAATACAAATTCAACATTTTAATATAAATCAATTAGTTATATAACTAACTTTTTTGTATATTAATCAATATGAACATGAATATTCCAATTATTTCCATGCAATCCAATTTCTTACAAATCAATTACCGGTAATTATATTTACCAATAATAATAAACCAAATAATTTCCCCCATATATTCTTCCAAACCACAACTTAACCATTTCTGCTTTCAACACAATATATAATTAATAGTATCTCAATTATTACAATTCCCTAGTTAAATAGAGCTTTTTCTTTTGTGTTTTAAAATCTTGAACTCTCCTCTTTTGCCATTTGCCATGAATTTCCCATTGTTTGCACCTACTTTTTTTGATGAGGAAAAAGAAATCTGCCTTTCCAACGTTGCAAGCAAAAGAAAAAGAAATCTCTCTCTGCCTCATTTTGTCACGTTGCAGCAAAGACCCTGCTTTAGTTTCAGTTTCACTTTTTTAGCATAGCTGGGAGGGGGAGGGAAAATGCTCCAGCAATTTACCTCTTTGCAGCTAGCTCGCAACAGAGCCCTGGTAAAACAGCTGAGAGCAAATCAGCTGAGAGTCAGGAGGCTCTTCAAATCAACTTATGGTAATTAACCTATACTGACGCTGAAAGGGGCTGTTTTTTCTATTTTTGCAGACGGGTCTACTCATTTGTTTCCTTTTAAAAAGGCTTTTTTTTTTGTGACTCGAATATAAGCCGAGGGGGCTTTTTCAGCCTGAAAAACGTGCTGGAAAACTCGGCTTATATTCGAGTATATACGGTACTTATTTTAGGACCACATCTTTGGAAGTAGAGGTTATACAATTTTATAGAATATTTCTCTTACACATATTTGCTATAAAGTCAACCCTGTTATATATAGTCTGCTCTAACCTTCTCTGATATTTATTACTGATCCTGAGATTCTAGTGCAGGGCTACCATATCGGGGCTACAACAACTGTGTTTTCTGTATCTATTTGTTGTCATCTAGTAGTCACCTGTACTTTTTGCAGATAAATCTGGGAGCCCTATGCTAATGCAAAAAAACTTAAATCAAAAAGAAAAGTTCTCTCATCTTGTTTTTTGACAATACTTTTCACTCTACAAGCCTGAGGCAGAACCGAGAATGGAAAATTTCAGTTCATTATATAGTTCTGTAGCCTATTTAGTGACCTGAGGAGGCGAGTATAGCTTCTTAACTGCAGACATATTTACTTTGTAGATGTATTCAATTTTTGAAAAAAGACTGTATTAGTTGTCTCAAGACTGAAGAATTGCATTTATTTCTTAACATTTAGGAGCCAATTTAAAACTGCTATTTTAGTCAGGTTTTGAGGAATTTGTATATTGATATTTTAAATAACTTTAATTGCCTTGTTTTAATTGCAAATTAAAACTAATTAGTTTTATAAAATGGAACATTTTAAACTAGAAAACAAGTTCCATAGAATTGAATATTTATTCTGGCCTACCTGCTTTTCTGGAATGTTAAATTTTATATCATTTTAAATTAAGTTCACAATTACAAATAAATCATCAGAGCTGAAGTTAGTAGTTTAGAGAGTATATAGTTTATCCTTCACAAAGGTTTTGTCCTGACACTGCCCTTTATGAAGTGGGTTTACATGCCCTCTCAGAGCCAAAGACAAGTTTTGGAAGGGACCTTGTAGATCAGGGGTCCTCAAACTTTTTGAACAGGGGGCCACTTCAGGGTCCCTCAGACTGTTGGGGGGGCGGACTGGCTAGGTGGGTGTGGCTGGGGCCCCCATGTGACTGGGTGGCATGGCTTGGTGGCCATGTGACTGGGTGGGCGTGGCTAGGTGGCCGTGTGACTGGGTGTGGCTGGGTGGGTGCGGCCAATTTAGCAGTCCATTAAATAATACACACAAATGAAACTTTAATTTGTTTTCCTCCTGGGAGTGTTTTTTTTTGCTTTTGTTTGACTTTTCTTTTTACTAGATCATTTTTTAAGTTGTTTACAAGTCTAGTGGTCCACTTCAAAAAACTCAGTTTTGCAGCAATTCTTCTCAGCCCCAAGGAGGTTACAATCGACATTTATCCATCTCTCCCTTTCCCTCTCCCTCTCCCTCCCTCACTCCTAGAAGAGCAAATGGGGGTGGGGAAGACAAACCTTGCTGAATCCCATTCCATTCCATTCGTTCTCTCCCTCCCATCTCTCTGTCAGGAAAGAGACGGCTCCTACAAGCACAAATGGGGGTGAGAAGGAGAAACTTTGCTCCATTCCATTCCATTCGCTCTCTCCCTCCCATCTCTCTGTCAGGAAAGAGACGGCTCTTACAAGAGCAAGTGGGAGTGAGGAAGAGAAACTTAGCTCCATTCTGTTCCATTCCATTCGCGCTCTCCCTCCCATCTCTTTGTCAGGAAAGAAACATCTCCTACAAGAGCAAATGGGGGTGGGGAAACCTTGCTCCATTCCATTCAGTGGTGGGATTCAATTTTTTTAACAACCGGTTCTGTGGGTGTGGCTTAGTTAGGGTATGTGGCTTGGTGGTCATGTGGCCGAGTGGGTGTGGCTAGCTGGTCATGTGACTGGGTGGGCATGGCTATGTGCATAGGGACTACTCAGAAGGCTGAAAAAAGTCATTTCTGACTGGTCCTCTCACTTTTGACCGGTCCTCGCACTTATGACCATCCTCACATTTATGCCCATTGCAGCATTCTTAACAACCATGTCATTCATTTCACAACTGCTTCTCTTCACCATGGTGACAAGATAGGGCGCAAAACATAAAATGTGAGGACAATCGTAAGTGCAAGGACTGGTCAAAAGTGCGAGGACCGGTCAAAAATAACTTTTTCAGCCCTCTGAGTAGTCCATATGCACATAGGGACTACCCAGAGCACTGAAAAAAGTGATTTCTGACAGGTCCTCGCACTTTTGACCGGTCATCATTTATGCCAATTGCAGCACTTAATTAAATTAATTAAATAAAAATGACCTACTGGACTGGTCGGAGGCAGTCCGAGGTGGGCGTTTGGGCCAGCTGCAGGGCAAGGTGATACAACCGGGGTAGGTAGGCTGTTGCTGCCCAGGTGGAAGGCGGGCGCAGGCCTACAGGGCTGCCTGCAGGGTGTAGTGATTGGATGGGGTAGGACAGGGGTCTGCAACTTTAAACACTCAACCTTAAACACATGTAAACACTTAAACACAACCTTAAACCTGGGTGGGCATTGCCAACATCATATCACTTACTCCCACCCAGGTTTTGAGGCTCCCAGTATTTTCTTTTAAACAGGTATTTCTGTGTCTCTTTCATCTCTCTTATCTCTTTCTCCCCCCATCTCTTTCTCACCTTCATCTCTCCTTCTCTCCATCTCTTTCTCCCACCCACCCCCTTTATCTTCATCTCTCTTTCTCCTCTCTTGCCTGGGTGGTGGCAGCGGCAGCACACCTACTGCACCATCAGGTCACGACAGGTGGGCGTGGCCAACTTTTTTTTTTTACTTTTAAAAGCATTTTTTCTACAACCTTAAAAGGTTGCAGAAAAAAAATGCTTTTAGAAGCCTCTGCTGATCAGGCAACTCAGCTGAGATCCCCAGAGGCTTTTAAAGGCATTTTTTCCTACAACCTCTTCAGCCGAAAAGCCAGCCTTGTGAGGAGTGGGTGGGAGTGGTGGGGGGAGGGCAGGGGACGGGGCTGAATCCCACCACTGTGCGGGCCAGATACATTGTGTCAGCAAGCCACATGCGGGCCGTAGTTTGAGGACCCCTGTTGTAGGTCATCTAGTCCAAACCCCCGCCCAAGCAGGAGACCCTACACCATTTCTGACAAATGGCGGTCCAATCTCTTCTTGAAAACCTCCAGTGTTGAAGCTCCCACAACTTCCAATTGATTGCTCTCACTGTCAGAAAATTTCTCCTTATTTCCAGGTTGAATATCTCCTTGTTCAGTTTCCATCCGTTATTCCTTGTCTGGACTTGAGGTGCTTTGGAAAATAGATTGACCCACTCCTCTCTGTGGCAGTCCTTCAAATATTGGAACACTGCTATCATGTCTCCCCTGGTCCTTCTCTTTATTAGACTAGCCATGCCCAGTTGCTGCAACCGTTCATCATATGTTTTAGTCTCCTAATCATCCCAGATCCTCTTCTCTGCACTTTTTCTAGAGTCTCAACATCTTTTTATAGTGTGGTAATCAAAACTGGATGCAGTATTCTAGGTGTGGTCTTACTACGGCTTTATAGAGTGGTATTAGTACCTCACTTGATCTTGATTGTATCCCTCTGTTAATATAATTTAGGATTGCACTGGCTTCTTTGGCTGCCGCTGCACACTGCTGGCTCATATTTAGCTGGTTGTCCACTAAGACTCCAAGATCCTTCTCACAGTTTCTGCTATTAAGCCTGGTTTCACCCAGTCTTGGTTTTTCCTGCCTAAGTGTAAGACTTTACTTTTCTCTACATTGAATTTCATTTTGTTAGATCGGGCCCAGTGTTCAAGTCTGTCAAGATCCAGATGGATCTTGAGCCTATCATCTAGGGTGTTGGCTATTGCTGCCAGCTTAGTATCATCTGCAAATTTGGTAAGTTCCCCTTCTATTCCCTCATCTAAGTTGTTTATGAAGATATTGAAGAGTACTGGGCCTAAGATGTGGTACCCCACTGCTTACTTCCCTCCATGTAGACATAGTACCATTAAGGACTACTCATTGAGTATGGTTTGTCAGCCAGTTATGAATCCATCTGATGGTGATGCTATCTATCCCATTTTTTTCTATTTTACCAAGCTTATGGTCTACTTTGTTGAATGCCTTGCTGAAGACTAAGTATATTATGTCCACAGTATTTTCACTGGTCTAGTAATTTAGTCACTTGTGTTGAAGAATGAAATAAGATTGGTTTGGCATGATCTGTTTTTAACAAACCTGTGCTGACTTCTAATTATTACTTTACTTGTTTCTAGAAGTTGGCAGATCTGGCTTTTTTTTAAATTATCTTTTCCAGTATCTTCTCAGGTATTGATGTTAGGCTGATTGGTCTGTAGTTTCCTGGGTCTGTTTTTTACCCTTTTTTGAAGATGGGAACTACATCAGCTCTTTTCCAGTCCTCTTATAGTTCCCAGTGCGCCAGGATTTTTGAAAGATGTGATACAGTGGTTCTGAAATGACATCTGCCTGCTTCTTTAGAACTCAGGGATGTAATCCATCAGGTCCCAGTGATTTGTATTCATTGAGATCAGACAGGTGTTCTCTTACCTTTTTTTTTTTTGCTTATTTTAACTTTTACAGTTATGTTTTTGGTAGGTTGGGCTATAGTTGTTCTGACCTAGGCTTCCTGATATAGTAAAAAACATTAGTCCCCCAAACCCTTTTTTTAATTTTAACGGCTGTGAATTCCTTTCATTCACAGCACGTGCTGAATCACCTAGAGTTTATAAATAGTCCAACAGAAGTCTGCCACAGTCCTTCAGATGAGGTTGGTAAACACCCATCTTTAGCAACACACTGCCAAATTGCCTTGGCAATTATCTTGGCAAGGCTACATGGAAACAGTAAAAAATGGAGCTTCAAAGTACAAACCGACACCATCTACAACGTTGCTTCCTGCAAAGGCCCACGTGCCTTTGTTCTTCCTTTATGTCTTATGGGAGGAGCCAATCATCTCCAAGCCTTACTTCTGAGTTGTCCTTTTTAACTGTTCTTGCCTTCTGGCAGCTCTGTGCATGCGCGCACTAGAAACAGGCTCCCCCTGTTCCTCTGCCTCTCTGATGTCCAACTCTGGAGGCTCCGGAGTCCACACATAACTTCCAGATGGCCCTGGCCCCAGCTCTGCCTCCGATGCAGAGGCCTCGTCCGAGCTTTCCCCAGACTCCAGGACTGGCCCATGTTCCTCCCCAGCCTCCTCGCTGTCTGACTCTTCTGCCAGCTCCGGAGGCTGTTCCTTTTGCGTGAAGACCAATGCAAAGAATGAGTTATGCAGCTCTGCTTTCTCTCTGTTGCCTGTTACTTCCTTGCTGGTTTCAACTCCCTCTATCACTTATTCTCTGTAAGAATTAAATCCAATATGGCTGTCCTTCTAGTTCCCTCCTCTACCTTTTGGACAACAAAGTTGTCAGCTAGGTTGGTTAGGAATTATTTATTTTGTATTATAAATAGAAATTATATATTATTGATTATTTCTCTGCCATCATTACATCTTCAGAAAAGAACCCAGCACAACTTCCTTGGATAGTAGCTTGCTGTTCAAAGTTAGTCCTGAGGCAGATTCAGCATATCATTTAGCAGTCTACTGTAAATTTTGAAGATAAAATCTGCTCTAAATTGGCCCACATAATTGCTGCACATAAATTTATGTGAGCACGAACTAATTAATTTGTTATTGAGGCCAGATTGTTATTGTTAGGATAAGCAAGCTTCCTTTTATCTAACAATTTGCCCAGTATGACAACAAGATCTAGCAGTGACAGTCTAACATGGCTATGTTTTTTAAAACTGTAGGGTCACAAGAATGACGATTATTGATTTCTGTTTGGCTTCATTGTACTTAGTGACAACCTCACAAGGTTTTTTTTCCTTCGTTCTAGTATTTCCATAAAGCCACTTGGGTGTGGTAGTTGAGTTATTTGGTATCAGTATTCTTATCTCCTCTTCCCATCTTAATCAGGGGAGATTGTGCTGATCTAAAGACCAGGAAAGTGGGTGCAGCCAGGAAACTGAAGCTGAATTCATACAAAACAATATGAATAGATAGCTCTGAGGCCCAGGAATTAAGCTGCCTTTACTGCTTTTGCAGCACCAAGCCTAATTCAAGTTATTAATTGTCATCTACACCAACCTTTTTTGGGCACCAGGGACTGCTTCTGTGGGGAATGGTTTTCCACAAACCGGGGTGGGTATGGTTTCCTGCGCTGCCTGGATCATACGCGTGTATATGGGGGTTCACTCACTTGCACAGCCTGGTTCCTGACAGCCTGTGGACCAGGGGTGTTCTAAATATTCGAGGAGTCAAATACTTTTTTAAAATTTATCTCCTGATATCACCCAACTCCTGCATTAAAATCAAGTAGAGAGGCCCAATTTTTCTTTTCAATAAAGGGTTCAATCACAGTGTGATGATAAAGGCCTTCAAGGTGGCAATTCCAAACTCTAAAATTTGTTCATATGTCTCCATATTGTTCTTTTAATCAATAGCTGAAGACATGCCTATTTAGTTGGCTGTTTTTACTGAACAATTGTTTCAGCTTCTTAGATTTTTTAATGAACTTTAATTTTCATGCTTAACTTTTTAAATAATGTTTTGTTTTATTCTTTTGAATGTTACATGAACCTCACTGGGGAAATAGATAAAAATCTAAATAATACTTCCTTTTAAGTGGACATCCTGTGTGTGTGTGTGTGTGTGTGTGTATGATTATTTTTTCACACATTGTTTAGTGGAACCAGTTGCTTCGTGATGTTCCTCCTTTGTTAAGTCAGCCAATTTTGGTTGGTTGCAGGTGAAGACCAAATAGAGCTGTGGCAGTCTGCCATGTCAGGTTATTTCTGAATGCCTTGAAATGACAAGCTCCAGATCTCAGGCCTGAGAAATGGTGTCTTAGTTGAGCCTGAGATTTTGCACCCTTGCTATACAATCTTCAGTGTCAATTGTCCTGCTGTGATGAGAAATTTCAAGAAATGGTGGTTGGCGTAATAGTTCGTTGTGTTAATAATACAACGAACTATTATGTTATACACAATAAAGTATGTGCAGTTTGCCTGCTAAGACAAAAAATCAAGTAAATGCTTTTGATTAGGGAATTACAAATCTTTTACCAAGCATGGGAAGGAAACGTGAAGGAATGACTTCTATTTTAAAAAATACTTCACTTCAGAAATCATGGCACAAAATGTTCCAGGCATGAACAACATCACAGGGAATGAGCTTTTTATTGATGATGTCCTAATGGATATATTCATATCTTCAAGTAAGCCTGAAAAGGAGTAGAATTGTATGGATCAGTTGTTGTATAACATCACAGTACACAGTGGGTTTTGTTAAGTAGAAAATATATAGGAATATACTGTAGCCTACCTGATTACTTTTACAGTGAAGTTTTAATAGCTGCTTTCATTTTATGTGTGTGTATTTTTGTTTAGTGGGTGACTTTGATAAAATATGGCGTGAACATTGTGAGGATGAAGAAACTCTCTGTGAATATGCTGAGGCAATGAAAAATTTGGCAGATAATCACTGGGCTAAAACTTGTGAAGGAGAAGGTCGCATTGAATGGTGCTGCAGGTAAATATATAGTCAAAGAAAATGTTGTAGAATATTAAAAATGTTTCTCAGGCTTTTTGGAAGATAATGGGAGTACTATACATTTCCAGTTTTGAAAGATGTGTTTTGCAGTCTGAGTATATGGAAAAGATGCTTGAAGAGCTCCAACTATCTACCTATACTCTTAACCTTTATTATTTCTAATCATTCTGCAAGGGATGGCTGAATGGGTCCAGAAGGTTATCAGTGTCTAAAAGAAAAGAAAAAAGTAGTGAAATAGAAATTTGGGAGACATTTTTGAGAAAAAGGTTCATTGGACATAAACATTAATAGCAACTATCAACCAACTATGAATTTTCTGTTTTTAGCCTAAGTATAGCAATCAAATGATGATAATCCAGTTCCAGGTATTCTTGAATAAAATATTACCTTTACCAGAAGTAAACTGTAAAAACTTGATGCTCTCCACCAGTTTTTCAACTACATTGTCCTAGCTAGAGAGTTGAAATTCTGAATATGTGGAGAGTTTCAATCTGAAACAAATCTGATCAAAACTCTATAGTATGTATTAGGTTTAAGTTCTGCTCAAAACAAAACTTAATATAAAAATCTGTATTCAAAGAAAGATTGGGTGTTATGATGAAAGCCAGTTTGGTATAGTGATTAAATCACCCAGCTAAAAAGTGGGAGACCTGAGTTCTAGACTCGTCTTAGCCACAAAAGCCAGGTGGGTGACCTTGGGCCAGTCAGTCTTAGCCCAAATCACCCCCAATGTTGTGGGGAAAGTACAGTTGCAAGAAAAAGTATGTGAACCCCTTGGGATTACGTGGAGTTTTGCATGAATTGGTCATAAAATGTGCTCTGAACTTCATCTAAATCACAACAATAGAAGAACACAGTCTGCTTAAAATAATACTACACAAACATTAGTTGTTGCCATGGTTTAATTGAACATAACATGTAAACATTCACAGTGCAGGGAGGAAAAAGTATGTGAGCCCCTAGCCTAATGACTTCTCCAAGAGCTAATTGGAGCCAGGAGTGAACCAACCTTGACTCCAATCAGTGTGATGATATTGGATGTGCTGCTGACAGCTGTCCTGCCCTTTAAAAACACATACCTGTTTTGGGTTTACTGGTTTCAAGAAGCACTGTCTGATGTGAACCATGCCTCGCAGAAAAGAGCTCTCAGAAGACCTACGATCAAGAATTGTTGACTTGAATGAAGCTGGAAAGGGTTACAAAAGTATCTCCAAAAGCTTTTATGTTCATGTGTCCACAGTAAGACAGACTGTCTACAAATGGAGAAAGTTTAGCACTGTTGCTACTCTCCCTAGGCGTGGTCATCCTGTAAAAATGACTGCAAGAGCATAGTGCAGAATGCTTCATGAGGTAAAGAAGAATCCTAGAGGGTCAGCTAAAGACTTACAGAAATCTCTGGCACATGCTAACATTTTTGTTGACACATCTACAATAAGGAAAACATTAAACAAGAATGGAGTACATGGGAGGATACCACGGAGGAAGCCATTGCTGTCCAAAAAAAATATTGCAGCACGTTTGAAGTTTGCAAAAGAGCACCTGGATATTCCACAGCACTACTGGCAAAATATACTGTGGACAGATGAAACCAAAATTGAGTTGTTTGGGAAGAACACACAACACTATGTGTGGAGAAAAAAAGGCACAGCACAGCAACATCAAAACCTCATCTCCACTGTAAAACATGGCGGAGGGAGCATCATGGTTTGGGGTTGCTTTGCTGCCTCAGGGCCTGGACAGATTGTTGTCATTGATGGGAAAATGAATTCCAGAGTTTATCAAGACGTTTTGCAGGAAAACGTACAACCATCTGTCCGCCAACTGAAGCTCCGCAGAGGATGAGTGATGCAACAGGACAATGACCCAAAGCATACAAGTAATTCAACAAAAAAAAATGGCTTCAACAGCACAGAATACGCCTTCTGGAGTGGCCCAGTCAGAGTCCTGACCTCAACCCGATTGAAATGTTGTGGCATGACCTTAAGAGAGCGATTCATACCACATCCCAAGAATATTGCTATACTGAAACAGTTTTGTGAAGAGGAGTGGTCCAAAATTACTCCAGATTGTTGTGCAGGTCTGATCTGCAACTACAGAAAACGTTTTGTTGAGGTTATTGCTGCCAAAAGAGGGTCAACCAATTATTAAGTATTAAAAGATTCACATACTTTTTCCTCCCTGCACTGTGAATGTTTACATGTTATGTTCAATTAAACCATGGCAACATCTAATGTTTGTGTAGTATTATTTTAAGCAGACTGTGGTTCTTCTGTTGTTGTGACTTAGATGAAGTTCAGAGCACATTTTATGACCAATTCATGCAAAACTCCACATAATCCCAAGGGGTTCACATATTTTTTCTTGCAACTGTAGGAGGAGGAAGATGTGTTGTATATATTTACCACCTTGAATTACTGTAAAAATAATAAAGTGATCTAAATAAAGTTGATTTTTTGTAATCTTTTGGCTGCTTTAAATACCAATAACTATAATATCAATAACTATAATATCCTATTAACCCAGTTGTGTGGATTAGGACTGAAAGTCATGAGAATTCAGTTTTATTTGCAAATTTGGTTTCAAAAGTAATTTGGAGCTTGTGCATTACCCTGTGACACTGTAATGTCCCACAGAATCCCAGACAGTATGCTTTCATGCTTTCTAATATGTATATAAAGCCATTAGTGAACCTACTTTATGAGCTCTGTGGCATAGACACAGGAATTTTGCAAAGGTAGTTTTCAATTAACAACCACAATCAGGACAAGAATTTCTGTTGCAAGCAAGGCAGTTAAGTGAGTCACACCCAGTTTAATGACCTTTTTTGGTACAGTTGTTAAGCAAATAACCGCAGTTGTTAAGTGATTCAATCAGCCTTTAAGGAAATCTGGCTTCTTCAGTTGACTTTGTTGGAAGCTGGTTGGGAAAGTTACAAATGGTGATTATATGACCCCAGGATGCTGCGATTATTGTAAATTACCGCTGGTTGCCAGGTACCTGAATTGTAATCATGTGACTATGGGAATGCTGTGACAGTCATAAGTGCAAGGACTGGTTGTAAATCACTTTTTTCAGTGTCATAGTAATTTTGATCGCTAAATGTACGGTTGTAAGATGAGATCTACCTATAGTCTTTAACTTGCAATCATATCAAAGAACTGACAGTTTAATCATTGTTTTAAATTCCTAAATGATTTAAGAAATATACTGTAAGTGTTTTCTAGAAAGAGTTATTTGCTATAGAAAATAGTGCTGAAGATGCATAGGGAAGAAAAATGATGAAGAATAAAAGGGGGAAATAATGAGGTCCATGCAATTCTACAGTACTGCATGAGTCTCTGAAAGAATTGTACAATACTGAACAGTTTCTGCATTTAGCTTAAATCTAATTGTTAATTTTATATGCATTTTGATGAAGTATAATTAAATTACACTATTATAATTTGGAATAATTACAGTGTTTTAAATCATGGGTGTAATAGGCATGTTTGTTTGTTTTTTAAAAAGCTATCTGCCTTTCTTTCCTTAAGTGTATCCCGGGAATATTTTCATAATGGTGGAAAACGGAAAGCACTGGAAAAAGATGAGAAAAGAGCAGCTCTTGCTACTAAAAGCATTCAAACTATCAGCATTCATGCAAGTTCAAAAATGGAAGTTTCTACTGATAATTCAATCCATAGTTCTGTAATGGATGAGTAAGTAATTGTGATGTGATTATGAATAGGAAGTTAATTTTTGTAATATACTTTGAATTTATTAACTTAGATAATAAGACTTTTGAGCATTACTGTGCTTAATACATTAGTTAATTGTGCAATCTTGATTTCCTGTTTAAACCAGAGTGATTTAAATGCTTAGCTTTGGTTTGTTTATATCTTCTCATAAAGCATATACAACATTCTCATACAACCAGTTACTCTTTCTTATTAGGAATAGGTTTTATGGCTCTCTAACAACAATAAAAATATTACCATTGTTAAACTAAAGGTTTTAGAGTTCATTGGGAAAAGCATGATGATTAAACTGTTACTAATAGATTAAGTACCTCTTTCCTATAGCATGGCTATAATGTATATAATTAAAATATTCTGAAGTAAGCAGCCAATTTAGATGAAAAATATAGAATAGGCTTTTTTGTTAGAACTTGTATAATCATAATATGTATGTATGTAGCTAAGCAAAAGCTTCTTATATTAGAATTTCAAAAAAACCAGATTTTCTTGTTATATACCGTGTTTCCCCAAAAATACAACCTACTCAGAAAGTAAGTCCTAGCTTGATTTTTACACATGCGCCCAATATAAGCCCTACCCCCAAAATAAGCCCTAATTAAGACCTCACCCACTCCAGGGTGCACAGGTAAAAATTAAGCTAGGGTTAGGATGGGTGCTGGTGGAGCTGCCCTACTACTTACCTTCGGATAGCTGCAGCAGGCCTTGCACACCTCGGCCCATTTCTTCTGAAGCCGGCAAGGCTTTCCTGAAGGCCTCTCTAGCTGATAACAGAGCACCAGATTGATCCAGAGCTCTGTTATCAGCTAGAGAAGCCTTCAGGAAAGCCTTGCCAGACAAAGTGAAAAAGAGGCCAGAGTCAATGCGCGCAAGTGAGGTGAGTCAGTGGGCGACCCCCCAAAAATAAGACCTGGTGCCCTTTTTGGTGGAAAAAATATAAAACAGGGTCTTATTTTCGGGGAAACATGGTACATAGTTGCTAAATTGGGGGCCATGTTGCCAAATATGTATCTCATGAGCCAGAAGTTCACTGAATCTTCCATATCTTTCAAAATTTGTTTAAATAAAAACCCAGTTCAAACATTACCTTATTACCTGAAAGATTAAAAAGAAAAATATTTTATGCAAAACTCACTCATTAATTCTGAAACTGCAACATATTTACTTATTTTAAATAGAATTTCCATGATTAAGATTATGGGGAATCTGAGGGAGATTTCAATTTTTTTCTTCCGCTTAGATTGCTACATCCTTCAGGAAAGATAAGATTACTTGATGTTGGCAGCTGTTTTAATCCATTTTTGAAGTTTGAAGAGTTTTTGACTGTTGGTATTGATATTGTCCCAGCTGTTGAGGTATGAAATATTAACAATCCAAAACATAAAATGTATTATTTTATTCAATGAATGCTAATCTTACAATTCCCTTTTGATTAATTTCTGCTAGTATAGTTTTTAGGTTGAAAGTGAATATGTTAATAAATAGTTAAGTCCAAAGTATGGACACATGACTGAAAACTTCAGCTTTACTAGTGTATATTTAAAGCCATTGCTTAAGTTATAGTGTGGTTAAAACTTGAGTATTCAGTGATGTGCCATATAGTGGGATTTAACTACACACCTACATTACCTGAAACCAATGCATGCTACTTGCTTAACTTAAAAATATTATACCCAGATAAAAATGTAATTAATTGATCAGTGAAAAATTCTATTACTGATTTTAAGAGTTATTTAACTGAGTTATCATCTTATTTACTTGTATACCAAGTAATATCATTGCATCTCTATTTCTTCCCCCAGAGTGTCTACAAATGTGACTTTTTAAACCTTCAGATTCATCAACCTCTTCAACTTGCACAGGATGCCATTGATGCTTTTTTGAAACAGTTAAAGAATCCTATTGATTCCCTGCCCGGAGAACTATTTCATGTTGTGGTCTTTTCCCTCCTCCTTTCTTATTTCCCTTCACCCTATCAGCGATGGATATGTTGTAAAAAGGCCCATGAACTACTTGTATTAAATGGATTGCTCCTTATTATCACTCCTGACTCTTCCCATCAGAATCGCCATGCTATGATGATGAAAAGCTGGAAAATTGCTATAGAATCTTTAGGGTTTAAACGTTTCAAATACTCAAAGTTTTCTCATATGCATTTGATGGCCTTTAGGAAAATCTCACTCAAAACAACAAGTGACTTAGTGAGCAGGAACTACCCAGGGATGCTATACATTCCCCAGGATTTTAACACTGTGGAAGAGGAGGAATTTTCTAATAATTCCTGCTATATCCGATCAGATGTTGAAGATGAACAACTGGCCTATAGTTTCATGGAACTTCCAGATGCTCCTTATGATTCAGACTCTGGAGAAAGCCAGGCTAGCTCAATACCCTTCTATGAACTAGAAGATCCTATATTGCTTCTAAGTTAATGTAACAATTAAAATCTGCTTCAGAGTCCAAATTCCCTTGCCCGTAAAACTAATTTTGCTAAATTGCCATCTATTCTGCACATGAAGTGTTTACAAAAAGGAACTGCTAAAGTTTTTGAAAACTATTGTTATTTTTTGTACTTATAAATTTTAAAATGTATTCTTGTATTGAAAAATTAACATGTTTTACGCAGAATGGCTCATGCCATAGCATGAACAGAGTTTACTTAGTAATATTCTAGAAAGTTACCATTCCTTTCCAGTGCAGTGAACTGTGATTATGCAGTCTATGCTGATGTGCCCTGGTTTGATACTTTTAATGCTTTTGATTGAGATTCGTGATAGCATTTCTCAGAGGTTTGCACAAAATAGATGATATGCACTGTTAAATGTCTAAAAGATATGTTTAGAAAGCTTTGTTAGCCTTGAACTTGAACAAAAGTTTTGTTTGAGTTAAAGTTGATCTGATGAGTGAAAATAACTCCAAAATGACTTCACTTAAGTTGTATTTGCAACTGAAGCACTTTCACAAAATACAGATTTTGTTACCTGTTCAATTCAGTGAATAATATATAATACACCTAAGCATAAACAGGGTTTTTTTTAGTTATCACACAACTTGTCTATTCATGCAATTGTTTCAATTTCACGGCTTTACCAAACGTTTTTAATCAAACTAATATGTTTATCCTAAACATATATAAACATTTTAAGGAATGGGAGAAAATAGAAGATTGTTGCTTAATTCTCTGTCTAGATGCCAGGTTAGAGAGCTAATCTTCATATAAAGATATGAAATTCAAAAAATAAGATTAATTTCATTCATTCTAGTTAAAAATGAATGATAATAGATTTTGTTTTTAAGAACAACCCCAACATTTCCATTCTTAGCTGGCTCAGAAAGTTACATTCAAATATCTAAAGATCACTTCCTGACTTAATAACTGATTAAATAATTTATGTTTGCAAATCTGAATGAGAATGTAGCCAGTATAATTTAAAATAAACAAAAGAAAAATGTAAAAATCAAAATAGTTTTACAGTTTCAAAAATGATATTAATATTAACCATTCGTTTCAGGAATACCACTGCTTAGTTTGAAAGGAAAGTGTTTATTTCTGAAAGGTATTTTTTTAAAAAAATTACAATGCTTTATTACTTAATTTTTTTGCACTAAAGTTTCACAACTGACTTTTAGATTTTTTGCCTTGTGTGTTGAGTAATTCATGGTATAAACCTTATATGTTAAACCTTATCTAAATGCATTCACTGGTGAGACATGAACTAAATAAAAGACCGCAAACTTTAGCTCCGAATCAGATTAGCAAATCATTTACCCCAGAGATAAAGCAAAAGTGGGGTGTGGATGAATTATTTATATATAGAGAGAGAGGGGGTGCTAGAAAGCTTGCAGCCAACATGCTACATCTAAGCAACTTTTTAAATGGCCTTTGAATAAAAGTATATGCTAGCCAAACAAAAGTTGCCTATTTATAGTTAAAAGTTTCTTTTAACTAGAATTTAAAAATTTTCTCCTTTTATATTGTTGGACTAGTTTAAAAATACGTTAGCTTTATCCCTCTTCCCATAATAGTGTTTCCTGTTTACATATCTAGAATATGCATGATGTACTGTTTAATTAGCAAAAAGTTCTCAAAACTGCATAGTATGATGCATTTATGTTGTGTGTATGTATGTGGTAATGTCATTGTTTCCAACTCATTCTGATGCCTAATCCAGTTCAAGATATATGTAGATGAAATAGCTTCAAGTTTGAAGGGTAGATATTGGCCAGTAATACCTGATGACTTTGTGAAAAGTATGATGTTTTTCCTGAATGTTTGTGGATATGGTGATGTTTTAAACTACTTGCTATGTTTTACTGGATATATTTTCACTGGATATACAAATTTCAAGACAGCTATTTAGATCTGTCAGACGTTCCAAGAAGGGGGTTCTTGGAAACACCAAGGGTTAATCTAGGGGTAACAAGGAAGATATCTTTTTCAAGTGTACCACAAAATGTCTCAATTTTTTCTTTTATGTTCTCAGAGCACATCAGGAGAAATGTATCATATCAACAATTTTCTGAATAGTGTTGATGTATACTATTTCATTCAGATTGCCTTTAATGATCAAGAGAGCAAAACTGCTATTGTTACATTATTAATATAACAATATATTGAGAATATAAAATCATATTTTAGAACAAAAGCCATAATAATGCTTGGTTATATTTATACACAATTTTGAGAGCAACTGTTTATATAGATCAGTACTAACATAATACCAAAAAGGGATTTCTCCCATATCAACCAAATAATACTTTGCTCTGGAAGACACTGAGTTAGCATTCTGTGGATTGCTTTATTGGTTGTATCCTGATTTTTATTTTTAAATATGTTTACAAACTAGTGTAATGTTGGAATCTAATCAATAGTAGTTTATTCAACAACTGAGATTAAACTGACTTCTTGTACCTCTTTGGAAACATGATTAACCTTCAGGTCTTTAAGATTTTTATATTTCTGTGTTTAAAAAATCTAAATACCAAGCATCAATTGCAGTTCATTCAATCTGGTGTATTTGCTCATTAAAATGTTGAACTCTTATGTACTTCCAGCATCCATAAACAAGTTTGCCTTTTGTCATTGATTTTGAACAAATTATTAATCCATTTTCAAGGAGAGAAATGACACTGGTCATGTTTAAACAATTTATAAAGTAGTAGACTGAAAACAATGATTTGTAAAAAATGGTTTGATGCAGCAGTCTACTTCTCATTTTAATTTTAATTCTTTGGTCACTTACTGCCAATGGATACACCTGCAGATTTAGTGAACAGTGCTATGTTCATTGGTGAATGAATAGTTGTGAATATAAGAACTAGGTTGGAAGGTGTTCAAATATCCTTTAAGTGTTTTCCCACATGGGTATTAAAAGGAGCAAGGGAAGAATTCACTCTTGGGGAGTTAGATTTTTAATAAAATGTGGGAATGACCTTGGGGAAATAGCGGGGATGAAATGCTGACTAGGAAATCAGACAAGAAACATGTGCCCCCAGTGGTTCAACTGTCAGAGAAAGAAACTTAGAAAGGACCCTGCCCTAATAGAACATGCAGTTTAAGGTGATGGCAGGAACTTTTGTGCTAATATTAACTTCTGTTAATTAGCCTTACAATAAATCAAATCTGTCATCAATCAATCATCTGTCACATTTCCTGTCTGGTTTAACCAGATCATTTACAGATATTGAAAAAGAATTGCAACATTGACCAATATTGATTAAAAAGAAAGGATTACTATATTCTAGATACATTTATGCTTGCTGCAACTCCTAGCTGTTCCCAAAAGCTACAAGGTGTCAGGATTTCCATTTTCAGCCTGGCACCTTGCTGGGTTCCTGCTATCAAAGGGGAAGGGAGAGGGGAGATATTTTGGGCAATCCATACATATGTGTCAAATGGTGGGAAGTGGGGTGGTGGTGGTAGGGAATGGGAGGGGAAATGACAATGGAAGAAGAACAGATCACCAAACCAGCAGGATCTTGAAGGCCATTTGCCCTGAGAATGGAATGTTATTAGTTTCATACCTCAGTTCCTCAAAACATCTTACCGGCATCACATATTGGCTGGCTGAGAGACTGATCTCATGGGGGGAGGGATTGGGAATTGGAAAGAATAGTTTTGTATTTTGCGTGGGAATACCTGATTTCACTTCGCTGCAACCAGTTTCAGTAAAAGTTCCTTTGCTTCAACTAAATGGAGTCACGAGTCCTACTTTCCTGAATACAAACTGACTACAAAGATGCGCTAAAATCATGTATTGATTTTATATCCTTTTATTTTTATAAGGCAGTGAGCATATCCAACACATCTTCCTCCTATACTCATGACATGAGTAGGGCTGAGAGTAAGTAAGCTCAAGGTGGCTTTCATGGCCAAGGCAGGACTTCAATGTACTGACTCTTGCTTTCTAACCCAGTGCCTTAACAATTAGATCAAACTGGCTTTTTATTTACTCATGTATTGCCTACTTTTGAAATATGAGTTGTATCCTAAACTACATGCCTGGTAATCTTTGTCATTAAAGCACCAAATAGATGTGATCCCATCTGGGTTTTGAGCCAGAGGCCAATGCACGAAGTAGGCAATCATGGTAGGCAGCTCTGCCATGCATAGATTCCAGGTTACTAGTTAGAAGCTATTGGAAGAAATATCCATCTGGATTCAGTTCCAAGTGGGGAGAAAGACACTGGAAATATGGAGGCTGATTGGAAAGATGGTTTATTGATGGACAGGACCACATGGGTTTGAGGTCCTGGGCAGCTGAACACATGGAGTTGAGAGAGAAAGGTATTTATACCCTCTCTTGGGCCTTGCTCTTGAGCTTCCTGTTTCTGTGGCAAGGACATGTATTCTATTTGTTGCTGTCAGACTCCCATGGGGCTATGCAGGGATCATAGCTAACTTTGTAAGTTTTCTGAGTCAAGCTTGGTTGAAACTTGGGCTGATGCAATGCAATTCCTATTGTGGCTGAATGGCTTTGCCCTGAAGGATAATCCCATCATCCTGGGTCTGAAGGCCTTTTGTCTTGTAGGTAGGCTGGCCCAGTACTGCTGGGGTTATTAAGAAAGATGGGGATCAATGGACCCAGAAGATGGCTGGATTTGCAGAAATGGCAAAGGTTTCAGCTTTTTTAAAAGATCAGACGCATGAGAAGTATATACAGGAATGGAAATTATGGATTGAGTATGTACAGAATAAGTATCAGACTAGAAAATATTATATCGCTTTTAGCTGAGATGACTATGTTAGTATGTTAGTAAATATAGAAAAAAGATATGGAAGTTTGAATAACATATATATTGTTTGGGAATATTAATATTGCATATAATGGAAGTCAAGGGGGGGAGGGAAGAGGGAGGAGGGGGAGGGTTAGGGTGGGGATGGGAAGGATTTATATATTCTTTTTACATGTATTCTACAATCTGTGGCTAGGGAGGGGGGGGGAAAAGGGGGAAAAATTTGTACTGTTAAAACTTTTTCAATAAAAAAAAAAAAAAAAGAAAGATGGGGGCTGTTTTCCAAGGGAAAGCAGCCCCCACCTTTTTTAAGGAAATATAATATTCTGCCTTTTATAATATTTCCCAAAATATTTCATTCTTCTAGGAGAGGTGGGTGCTAACTTTCTATAAAGCTTTGTAGGCCATCTCTATTCCTACCACAACAAGAGCTCTGTGGTTCGGTGTTCCAGGCAATCTATTTCATCCATTCACTTTACTTGTGTTGGGGAATAAAAAGAGTCTTAACCAAAAACCCTATTTGTTATTGTGCCCATTCTAGCATGAATCAATTTTTTTTACAGCGAGGTGCCAATAGACTCCAGGCATGGATGACTCTTGTCTTATAGCTCTTTAGGCTGAGTTCAAAATGAAGACAAAGAAGCTGCTAACTGGACTGCGATTATTGCAGTGTCACTGGAGAGAGAGGTTTGGCTTTGGCGCGTAATAAAGGCTCCTCTGCAGCCAGTGCCATTTTGGGGATGTTGGAGGCTGCGGCAGCGGTAGCGGTAATTTTTTGATGCAAAATTGGAAGAAGACTAGGAGGTGCCATTTTACTGTTGGAGTAGCGTGAAGAGCCATGGGCTCAAGCCCGCTACTCAGGAGGACTGCTCCGGCGGCAGAACGGTATTCTCAGGCTGCAGAGCTTAGCAGGAGCGCAGGGCACAATTGGCTCTTTGGTATAGTGCTTGCCAGCTGGAAGCACACAGAAGGGGCGCTCTCGGCTGCCTGCCCAGAAGGGAGTGCAGACCTGGAGTAGCTGCTGGCCCAAACAACATGGAGAGTTTCTTAGGCTGCCTGCCCAGTTGGGAGGTAGACTGGGACCTCCCACTCCTAGTAGTACCTGTAGACTGGCTGGGAGCAATGGTCAACTGGAGTAGTGAGATAACAGCCTGCAGTGGCCATTGTTTTTGTTTTTTATTTTTTAAAAAAGGAAGAGACTGCTGTGGGGAGACAAGTTAGTAGATCAGGTCTTACATCATTGTCTGCAGCTTTTCTCAGTGTGCACAGAGAGATGGCTGAGAGAGCTCAGTCGAGCAGAGCTACCAGTCATGGCTCCAGATATGTATCCTCTAGATCCAAGAGTGGGAGCAAGGGAGCTGCAGCCAAGATAAAGGCCAAGGCTGTCACTAACAAGAAGCCATCTAAGGCTCAGAAGGCAGAACAAAGGCTTCAGAGGCCTTAGAGAAACAGGTGACAAAAGGGGCAAAAGCAGCAGAAAAGAGAACGCAGCTAAGCCCCCTAGTGGACAAGGACATTATTGCAGGTCCTTCTTACAGCCAGATATCAGAGCTAGACAATGTCAGCGCAACAGGAGGCTCAAATGTCCAGGAAGAGCCGGGTTCAGTGCTGATGGCAGATCCTGGTCCATCAACAAGCGGCATGTGGCCTCCACAGTCCCTGTCACCTTTGCCACAAGAGAGGGCGGTTGCAAGTCATAGAAGGCATCCGCCAGAGGCCATTTTCACTCCCTCCGCCAGGCAGGAGAGAGTGATACAGGAATGTCACATAGTCCAGCATGGATTTCTGAGGCAGTTAAGTGAGGATTTGAGGCTGGCAGGCAGCATTTTCAGCAACCAGGATTGGTGGAGCCCGAGCTGCAGGTGCAGGGGAGATCTTTTTTTAAAAAAAAATTTTTTAAGACAAACAAACATTTAATACATCAGTCATCCCTTCCCTGTGACATCTCAGCGTTATCTTCCTCAGTTCTTTTTCTTCTTCCAAACGTTTCTTCTATCTTGATCTTCATCCAACCATTATAACAATTCATTAATAAAACAATATTCTAATCATCAAATTTTTATACATAATTATGAAATTAATCATTTATATCTCTTTTCCAACCAACGATAAAAATAGTTCCATATCTTGAAATATTCTAAATCTTCCCTATCCTTAATCATCAAAGTTAATCTATTCATTTCTGCACAGTCTAAAAAAAATTTTATTACTTCTTCCAAAGGTATTTTCTCTGCTTTCCAATTTTGAGCATAAACAATTCTTGCAGCTGTTATTACATATATAATCAAGTAAATATTTTCCTTACTAATTTTTTTCAGGAAGGATATCCATTAGGAACAACTCCGATTTAAGTTCAATACGTAGCTGTATCATTTCTTCCAGCCAGGTTTTAATTTTATTCCAATAGTTTTTTGCTTCAGGGCATGTCCACCACATATGGTAATAAGATCCAGGTAATTGATGACATTTCCAACATTTGGCTGATTTATCTTTAAACAATTTTGCTAGATGGCATATGCCATCTATAAAACATTTTATATTGATTTTCCTTATATGCAGTGGACATAGTTAATTTGTAGTTCCTTTCCCATAATTGTTGCCATTTTTCAAAATCAATTGAATATCCAAAATTTCTTCCCCAAGCTATCATTGTTTCTTTTACTTGCTCCTCCTCCAATTCAATGTACAGCAAAAAATTATAAAAGTATCCTATCCAGCTCAGTCTTTTCCAAATAAAAACCATATAATTTAGCATCTTTTTCATAACTTATCTGCATATACATATACCAATCTGTCTCAATCCCATTCTTCCAAATCTCGTTTCTCTTTCAATTCCCCCTTATCCGTTAATAAATCCTTATATCTAAGAATATTAAAGCTTCCATTGTTGATAACCATGTTGGTATTTTCACATAATATTTATCTCTAACCTTCTCCCATACCAATAACAATGCATTTCTTATATAATGTCTATGAAAGTACATACCGTATATACTCGAGTATAAGCCGACCCGAATATAAGCCAAGGCACCCAATTTTACCACAAAAAACTGGGAAAACTTATTGACTCGAGTATAAACCTAGGGTGGGAAATGCAGTGGCTACTGGTAAATTTCAAAATAAAAATAGATACCAATAAAATTACATTAATTGAGGCATCAGTAGGTTAAATGTTTTTGAATATTGATTTCAAAGAAAAACAGTAAACTAGCTCTGTAAGTGGAAAAGAGGATCAACAAAAACAAAAATCTTGTCACCATGGTGAAGAGAAGCAGTTGTGAAATGAGTGACATGGTTGTTAAGAATGCTACAATGAGCATAAATGATGACCAGTCATAAGTGCGAAGACCGGTCAAAAGTGCGAGGACCTGTCAGAAATCACTTTTTTCAGCCCTCTGGGTAGTCCTTTTATGCATATGCACTACTCAGAGGGCTGAAAAAGTTATTTTTGACTGGTCCTTGCACTTTTGACCAGTCCTCGAACTTACGACTGTCCTCACATTTTACGTTTTTGCCCTATCTTATCACCATGGTGAAGAGAAGCAGCTGTGAAATGAGTGACATGGTTGTTAAGAATGCTGCACGGGCATAAATGTGAGGATGGTCATAAGTGTGAGGACCAGTCAAAAGTGCGAGGATCTGTCAGAAATGACTTTTTTCAGCCCTCTGAGTAGTCCCTATACACATATATCACATGACCAGCTAGCCACGCCCACCCAGTCACTGGCTTGATCTAATTTCAGGCAAGTTCAAGTCTCTGTTAAAAGATACCTGCATTCTCTCTCTTTCTCCCTCCTTTTTCTTTCTTTCTTTCTTTCTTTGTCTCTTTCTTTCTTCTCTCTCTCTCTCTTTCTCCCTCCCTTTCTCCTTCTCATCTGGCATTCTTAAAGCTCCACTATTGATTAGCTTAGCCCGGGGTGAGCGAATGTGGCCCTTTTACAACCTGTGGACTTCAACTCCCAGAATTCCTGAGACAGACAAGCTGGGAGAATTCTGGGAGTTGAAGTCCACAGGTTGTAAAAGGGCCACATTTACCCACTCCTGGCTTAGCCTGAGCAGGGATAGCTAGCAGCCAATTACAATAAACTCTCAACTCAAGCTCAGTGCACATGGGATCTCCCTAAACAGTGAGGATTTCTTTGTTTCTTTCTCCCTTGAAGCCCCCCCCCCAGAAGCTCATTTTTGCTTCCAGGGGGCTGCAGGGAGTCTTGCTAAGCACCTCCCTCATGTCCCTGGCAAGCCTCCCTGCAGGCCCTGGGAGCCAAAAGGTGCGGGAGAGGGGCGCTGCACCCCCCACACTCCATTTTGCCTTTAGCAAGCCTCCCTGCAGCCCCTGGGAGCCAAAAAGGGGCATGGGGGAGGGGCACCGCACCCCCCACACACATTCCATTTTGCCTTTAGCAAGCCTCTCTGCAGCCCCTGGGGGCCAAAACGGTTGCAGGAAAAAAGGCATTTTTTCCCTCACTCGATTATAAGCCAAGGGGGGCTTTTTTCAGCATAAAAAATGTGCTGAAAAACTCGGCTTATACTCGAGTATATACGGTATGTATCTTATTTCTACCATACCACAAAAAAGCATGCCATCCCAGTTGTAAATCATGCCCTTCCAATGTTAACAACGTATTTCTTAATTCAATCCATTCCTTCAACCATGTCAATGTTTCTGCTTGATAATCTAATTCCGAATTTGGTAAACCAAATCCCCCTCATAGTCTTGTGTCTTGCTGCGTTTTCATACTTATTCTTGCTTTTTTCCCTTGCCATATAAATTTCCTCATTATCTTATTAAGATATTGAAAGTAAGTCTTTTCCATTTTTATTGGCACAGCTTGAAATAGAAATAACAATCTTGGTAATATTTTCATCTTTATCAATGCAATCCGTCCCATAAGTTATAATTGAAGTTTCTTCCATTTTTCCAAGTCTTTTTTTTAAAATTTGATTTATATGCCGCCCTTCTCCGGAGACTCGGGGCGGCTTACAGTGCGTTAAGCAATAGCCTTCATACTTTTGTATATTTTTTAATACAAAGTCGGCTTATTGCCCCCACAATCTGGGTCCTCATTTCACCTACCTTAGAAAGGATGGAAGGCTGAGTTAACCTTGAGCCTGGTGGGATTTGAATTTGCAGTAATTGCAAGCAGCTGATCTTAATAACAGTGAATTAGTCCACTGCGCCACCAGGAAATAAATTTTTCAATTTGTTGCTTTAATTTGTAGTAATTCTCTTCTTTTATTGTTGCACATTTTGAGGTTAAATATACTTCCAAGTATTTAACTTTTTTCACCACTTGTATGTTTAAATTTTCTTTTATTTCTCTATTTTGTTTTTCTGTTGTATTTTTCACCAAAATTTTCATTTTGTCTTTATTTATTTTCAAGATAGAAACTTTTCCATATCCTTCTATCTGTTCTAGTAATTTAGGGCCTGTTGTTTGCGGTTCCTCTCTAATAAATACCAAATCATCTACAAACGTTTACAATTTGTACTCCTCTTTTTAAATTTTCATCCCTTTTATCTTGTCATTTCGTCTAATATTTCTATTTAAAACTTCTAGAGTCAGGATAAACAGCAATGGTGATAGAGGACATCCTTGTCTGGTACCTTTCATTATATTAATGTTTTCTGTCATTTTTCCGTTCATCATTATCTTGGCAAATTGTCTATCATATATTGTTTTTATAGTATTTATAAATCTCTCCCCAAAATCCATTTTCTGTAATTGTTTTATCATAAACTGCCAGTTCATGTTATCAAAAGCTTTCTGTGCATCTAAAAACATCAATGTGTTTGTTTTTCTGGGTGAGTCTCATAATATTCCAAAGTGTTCAAAATCATCCTCATATTGTCTCTAATTTGTCTTTTTGGTAAGAATCCATTTTGATCACTATGGATAGCGGTTTTTTCAACCTATTTGCCATTATTGAAGCAAAAATCTTATAATCTACATTTAATAACTAAATCAGTCTATAGTTTTTAATCAATTGTAAATCTGTATCTTCTTTAGGTATGAGTGTCACATATGCCTCTTTCCATGAATCTGGCATTTTAGCCTTCAATAATAAGTCATTAAATACGTCCAACATTACATTACTAACCGCTTCTTATAGTGTTTTATAGAATTCAGCTGGTAAACCATCTGGTCCTGGTGCTTTTCCACTTTTTTGTCTTTTTATTGGTTCTGTTAATTCCATCATTGTTATTCTTTCTTCTAGCATTCCTTTATATTGCTCTGATATTTTAATTAAATCTGATTTTTCCAGATAACTTTGTGTCTCCTCCTCTGAGACCTTCTCTTGAGAGTAGAGTTTTTCATAATATTCTTGAATTACTTTCTTTTTTTCTTCAGTTCTTGTTAATGAATTAAGGATCTGACCCAATAATATTCAGAGACCAAATTCTTATGTTAAACAAAAGTATTTATTGTATCCATACAATATATCAAACAACTATATACAACTAAGTAACCGTTGGTACATCTACTTATATACTATGTAGGCAGGGACTAATATACACTGATTGGACGCTTCTTATGATTGACAATATTGATACTAGATCTCTCCATTCTTCTTCAGGGTCTTAAGTTCCTACTCCTATGGATGAGGCATTTAATTATTTAACAAAACCCCCTCTAAATGCCTAATCCATATTGTATAATTTTTTTAACACTTATTTGTTAATATGCTGTGTTGCTTACTCATTAAAGGTTTTGTCAAAATATCTGCTATTTGTTCATCAGTTTTACAATGTATGGTTTTAATAAATCCTAGTTTACATAATTGTCTCACATGTTTATATTTTATATCTATGTGTCTTGATCTTTTTTACCTATTGCATCTGCTAAAGATATTTCTATAGCAGCCTTGTTATCTTCATAAATATGAATAGGATAATTGGGTTTAATCCACACACTTGTAATCAAATCATCAAACCATGTAATATTATTAGCTGCTTTTGATAAACAAATATATTCAGCTTCTGCTGTTGATGTTGCTACTAAGTTTTGTTTTCCAGTATACCAATATATAGGACTATTGTTTAAATACAATACATATCCCGAAGTGCTTTTACGACTCTTAACATCTCCGGCCCAGTCAGCATCAGCATAACATGTAATATTTGGATGTAATATTTGTAATAAAATATAATTATTTTATCTGGTTCTATACATAAACATTTATCAATGCTATATCTTAGATATCTTAAAACTCTTTTCACTGCCTCCCAGTGATAATTATTTGGTTTACTTACATGCCTAGATAATAAAAACTGCCAATGTTATATCTGGTCTAGTCCAATTGGCGATATATAAAAGTGATCCAATTATTGATCTGTATAGAGTGTTAGCCTTAAATTCAGGAGCTTCATTATACATATTTTTTACGAAATCAGTTTGCATAGGTGTTTCACAAGGTTTAGCATCACTCATATTACATTTGTACAACAGTTCTTTTATCTTTTCTTCTGGAGATAAATGGTATCCTTTTGATGTCTTACTAATTTGTACTCCTAAATATTTATTAATATTTCCTAAGAATTTAAGTGAGAACTTTTCTCCTAGCTTATCAGCAAATTCAATACATTTTTCTTTATTTTTACATATATACAAAATATCATCTACATATACCAATATATATTCTGGATAATCTCCTTCCATTTTTGTAAAAAAACAATTGTCTGCTGTCGTTGCAGTGAATCCCATTGTTATTAATTCTTTAGTTAGACACTCGTACCATCTTCTTCCGGACTGTTTAAGTCCATATAGACTTTTATTGAGTAACCATGTTTCTCCCTTTATTATGTCCTTACTATGTGGTGCTTTTACATATATTTCCTTATCTAAGTCAGCATGTAAATATGCTGTTTGAATGTCATATTGATACACTTCCAAATTCATTATGGATGCTATAACTAGTGCACTTTTTACACTTTCTATTCTGATTGTAGGCGAATAAGTATCATTATAATCCTCGGGATATTTTTGAGCAAATCCCTGTGCAACAATTTGTGCTTTGTATAATTTTTCTCCCTTTTCTAAATTTTTAATTTTAAATATCCATCTAGTGCCTATAGTAGATTTGTTGCTTGGTACCTTAGTTTTTGTAAATACATTTAGTTCTTTTAGACTATTCATTTCTTTTAACATTGCTGTTTCCCATTTTATTTTTTCATCAATTGGTAGTTTTAACATATCCTCATATGAATTGGGAGTTATTGTACCTGAATCTATATGCAAAATATAATCTTCAAATCTTTTAGGTATTTTATTTCTATTATTTCTAATTGGCCTTTTTGAATTATTATTATTATCTCTTAGATGTATGGCTTCCTTTTTATTTAGTGAATCTATTTTTATTCTAGGATTATTTTCATTTCCTATATTTATTTCATTAAGATGTATTTTTGACCAGTTTGATTGTTCATGAAATATGGCATTTCTTGATTCAATGAATTTATTATTATTATCCACAAATTTATATCCTTTTGTACCTGGCTCATAACCTATGAATTTTAATCTCCTTGATATTTTATCTCCTTTACGTCTAATTTGTTTAGGTATATGTACATCAGCTGATACACCAAATATATGTAAATGTGATATCTGAGGTTTTTTGTTGTACATTATTTCATAAGGAGTCTTATTGATTACACTAGACCATGTCCTATTTAGAGTATAATTAGAATATAATAATGCTTCAGACCAGAAATTTTTGCTCATACCAGAATCTTCTAGAACACATCTAATCATTGTTTGTAGTGTCGAGTTTCTACGTTCTGATACTCCATTTTGGAATGGAGAGAACGGATTTGTCATAAAATGTAATATTCCTTTTGATTTTAGCCAATTAGTAAATTCATTAGAAAGAAATTCCGATCCTCTATCAGTCATTATTTTTTTAATTTTCTTATTATTTTGTATTTCCACTCTTTTATAGAATTCTTTAAATTTCATGAATACCTCATTTTTATGTCTTAAACAATATACAAATCCATATCTGCTATAATCGTCTACTATTGTTAAGAAAAATCTGTTTTTATATTTTATAGAAGGTGTAAATGGTCCTACTAAGTCCATATGTACCATTTCAAAGATGTGTTTAGTAGTGCGTTTAGATTTTTTTGGTCTTGCTTTTGTTTTTAATTTCGAGCATTTACATACCGAACATTCAAGATAGTTCTCACAATTTTTTATTTTTGCTCCTTCAGTACAGTTAATTACTTTTTGTATCACTGGGAAACTGGTGTGGCCTAACTTTCTGTGTAATAAATGTGCACATTTATCATGAATGGGTTTACCTATTAAAGGTTTTATTTGTTTTTTATCTTCTTTTTCATTTAAGTATTCTTCATTTATATTATCTCTATTTTCTTCTTCATTTTCCGATTCCAAATTTGTATCTATGCATGAAATGTTTTTTTCTTCAAATTGCACATATGGTATTCCTTTTTTAATGGTGATTTCACCTACATCTATATTATTTTTTCTAATGTACATATTACCCTTTGAAATAGACATATTTATTTCCGCTTCCTCACTTAGTTTTATTGCAGCTAATATATTTTGTGGTATTTCTGGCACTAATAGCACCCCCTCTAGTTTTCCTATTCCCGGTAATATTATATTTCCTTTTCCAATTACATGTACTTGGTTCTGATTAACCACTTTTATTAGAAAATTTTCTTCTGTGAAAGAAGATAGAATTAGTTTGTTGGGTGTGGTGTGGTTATTTGCTCCTGTGTCTATTAACCAATTATTACCACTATATTTACTACAAGTTTCTTTAGATTCTTTTTCAATTCCAAATGAAGCCCCTGTCTTATTATCTTTGTATCCTTCTCTGTACTCTCTTCTATCTCTATAGTTAGGTGAATCTCTTCTATTATATATGTTCTCTATTGGATGTCTATTTGTTACTCTGCCTCTATATTCATTTCTATATTTTTCTTTGAAATTTCTAGGACAATCTCTTTTATAATGTTCTCTTGACCCACAAATATAGCATTCTATATTTTCTCTATTCTTTTCATTAAAATATACCTTTTTGAATGTTTTTGTTTCTTTTATCATTAATTGTCTGTCCTTTCTCAAATTGTCTTCAGTAATTAGCATATTAGATAACCTTTCTACAGACAGATCCCCTAATCTTAGAGAGTCTAAGTTGTTAATAAAGTTGTCCTAATTATGATCCAAAGAATTAATTATAGCACTTTTCATTATTTGGTCTGACACATTTTCTCCTCTCAAATGTAATTCTGCTCTAATAGCATTCATGTTCACTAAGTGTTCACTCATGGATGTACCTACTTTGAATTTTTTAGAAAAAAATTCTTTAGACAATTTTGTAGTAGTGGCTAAGCTGTCACTGTAAAATAAGTTATACATGTCCTGAATAATTTCTAATACAGTTAGATTATTTTTATACAATAATACAAGGTTGAATTAATACTAGCTATAAGCAGATAAAAAGCCCTGTGATGTTTAATATCTTGTTCTAAAGTCCATGGTCTTTTAGGTGGGTTGTCAATAAAATATAATAAATTTTCTTTTAAAAATAATATCTGAATATTTTGAGACCATTCCTGTATGTTGGATCAATTTAAATTCAGTTTAGGAAAGTCAGTTGGAATATATCCATTATTATCAATCAAATTACCTAAAGCTGGTTGTTGTCCATGGTCCTGAATTTCCAGAAAGCAGCAATAGGGCACTGGTATGCTAGTTGGTAATTTAAAAGGCTTTCTCTGTATTTTTTTTTCTATTTCTTCTGGACTTGACTGCGCATGCGCGAATCTCATTTCTTTCAAGCAGCTGCCGGGGAAGGTTCTTATGCTTGCAGCTCCTCCGCTGATCTCTTCCCGGAAGTCACTCTCTCTGGAAAAGCCTCCAACACGCCACCGATGTCCCGCAGGAGCTCCCACTTCAAAGTTTTCAGGGTAAAATTCATCCCTAGCTTCTGGAAGTGTAGGTGTTGATTGCAAAAATTGGCATTTTCTTCTGTGCTCGGCAATCTCCGCAGTTAGATATTTATTTTGTGAGTCTTTATTTTTTATGTTAAATCCAGATCCGAATGCTTCTGCAATAGTCTTCATAGCTTCACTAATTTGTCTTTTTGAAGGATATATTTCAGTAATTATTTCATCTTCATCCTCGCAGTCATCTTCATTGTTTTTTGTATCAGATCTTTCTGAATATTTGGTTAATTTTTCACCTTTTGATTTACGGTCGGCCATTTTGACTGTCAGTTCTAACGGACATGCTTGTTTTTCAAATCTCTGAGTGTAACCGTCTATTTCAACGACTGAAGTTTTTTCGTTATTTGAGTTTTCAATTGCTTTGCATATATTTTTGCTTATTTGTGTTGTATTTTGGTCTCTGTCTTTTGTATCGTTTGAATTAATCAGTCTCTCTATATTATTTAATATTTCTTCATCATCATTTTGATTTCTCAGTATATTAATTAATTCTTCTCTTAAGCTCTCACCCTTTTCCACAATTTTTTCTTTTTCTTTAATATCTTCAGTAGTGGATTTATTTTTAATTTTTTCTTCTATGGATCCATCTCTTATTTCTGTTTTTTGATCTTCGTTTGAGTATTTTTGTTCAGTCATTTTCTTTGAACATGCTCTTGTATTTGGCATTTTTGTTCTATCTTCTTTAAATATTTTCTTTATCATATTTTTATTATTGGGTCATAAACCATCCTCTGGCTACCAATTTGTTAATGAATTAAGGATCTGACCCAATAATATCCAGAGACCAAATTCTTATGTTAAACAAAAGTATTTATTGTATCCATACAATATATCAAACAACTATATACAACTAAGTAACCGTTTGTACATCTACTTATCTAGTATACTTATATACTATGTAGGCAGGGACTAATATACACTGATTGGACGC
>WNWU01013385.1:350295-371707 GCA_012654045.1 Ptyas mucosa | reverse complement strand
GCCAAGACACTTCCAATTTTACGCGGGAGAAAACCCGAATAACCAAAGACCTACATACAAACACCCGCGAAAACCTCAGAAAACAAATCCATGAATGTTTCACCATTTGATTTTGTTTCACCAAATCATCATGCAATGTAGTTGCCAGTACAACTACATGTTTGGCTGCTCAAGTCAGCCTCCAGTGACCATCAATCGACCAAATACTGTTGCCAACAGATCTGTTCAACTTTTGCAACAAAAACATTCCCGGATTTAAATATATATATGTTCCAAAGGAAGAAATTGAAGAAAGCAGGATGCTGCAAGAAGAAAGATGGAAAGTTAGCAGCACAATAGCTGGCTCAAGAGATCATCACCAGTTTGTGCCAATTGATTCAAATTCGATTTCTGTCAGCAAAGTTTCAAATGACACAATTAACTTTGTGACCAAAATTCCAATACTGTTGATCCAAATTTAAAATTGGCCAGCATATTTTGTGGTTGTTATGTTGCCTGCATTTATGACAAAAAATAGTGGATAGGCAACGTCATGAAAATTTTGATTGAACAAAATGATGCATTGGTAACATTTATGCATCCGCAAGGCCCTGCTCATTCATTTTATTGGCCTGAAAGACAAGATGTTTGTTGGGTTCCAGAACCACATCTTATTTCCATGCTTCCAGTGCCTTCAGTTACATCATCAGGTCAACAGTATCAATTCCCAGAAATGATGCTAAAGAACGTAAATTCAATAATAAATAAGCGATCATTGGAATTTGGCAGTTCATACGAACAGTATGGACTTTGGCTTAGAAACCTAGGATAAGTTGCCCAATTGCTGGCTTGGGAACTGGACAGATAACCACACAAGGCTTTGGAACCTCTGTTGTGCCTCAGCTACAGACCCCAAAGAATGCAGCACACACAAAGTCTGTACAAACCTTAGTTTACTAATTAAGGACTACTAATGAGCTTTCTTAGTAGTTGTTTGAACACAAGTACAGTTTAAATCAGTCTTTTCTGAACAAGGGCTGTTAATTTAACTTCATTAACAGTCAACAAGAATCCAAAGAATAATAACTCAATTCTGAGACATAGTATTTCAGATAACCGTAATCTTACTGTGGTTGGCAGAATGCCCAGAAGCAGTTTGCAGGAAAACTGACGAGAAGCAAGAGCCGATCAAATGTTTCTGGAATCAAGATGTGAAGGAATATGAATGAAGTTGTTTCGTGCAAATTGCATCAGTCGTCGTCCTTCCTTAAATAGGCTCATGGAGTGCCAATTAGCCCCAAGCCTTACTGTTGAGGAGACCTCCTCCTGAGGAGCCACTCCTGCCTTTTAACAGCTCTGCACACTTGTGCATCGAGAAGAGGCTCCTCCCCTTCTTCCTCTTCACTTATGGGAGCTTCTGAAGGTTCTGAAGGCCCTGGCTGAATCTCCGCCTCTGACACCACATTTTCTCCAGCCTCCTCATTGTCTGACTCGTGTGCCAACTGCACAGGCTGCTGGCGCATCATCACACCAGCCTCCTCGCTGTCGGAATCAGCTACTAGCTGCACAGGCCGCTCTCGGGTCACAACAACCGCAAGGAAGAAACCAAACTACAGGCTTGGGATCCTGAACCAAGAAACCCATCCGTGGCTGGTATGGCATGGCTATCAGGCGTGCCCCTATGGCGATGGGGTTGCTGGGTCAAGTGCCTGAACTGGTAGTGACAATGTCACCATGGACCAATGCAATATAATAGTAGTAATGATGTCTATATAAAACAAACAAGACAAAACAATAATAGAATGCATGTGACGCTGCCATAGCAACATCCTCAACTTTGTCCTTATTTTTAGGGCTTTATACGGCAGAGATGAAACACCAACCCTACTTTTTTAGAGGGTTTGAAACATGCTTTTTCTAATGAGAATTATTTAACAGTTTCCAGAAGGTTGAAAATACCCTATTTTTGGCATTTTTACAAAAAAGTCACCTTTACACTCAATTTGTGAACTATTGGAAAGCAGTAGGAGAATGAAATTTTATATTTGAAAACCTTATGTTGCTAAGTTATTATGCACAAAGTTTCACATTTCTCATGCCTTTCCTTCCAGAAATCTAAAAAGCCAAACTTTACCCTTTTTTCGTGCTGCAGTCATTTTTGGCTAACTTTGCTCCAAATTGTCTAGATGGAGATCGCTCATGAGAATGTTTTTATTATTTTGTTTAATAGAGCACAAGAAGTTGTATAAGATGGCCAAGTTTTGTTTCTCTCAACAAAATATTGCCTGAGAAATTATGTCTCAAAGTTGCTGAAATCTCAGAGTCATACTGTCGAAGGCTGTGGTATGGGGTCACACAAATGACTCTATCTCCACAAGTATTGCATCGGCAAATGTAATACTTTACCAATGTTCATTGGGGACTTGTGTGCACATTCACACCAAATTTCATTGAAATCCATGATGGTCAAGCTGGGCACTTTTCTGAAATCAGACCACTTGACATGGAATGACCCCAATATTAGTTTGATCACTATACTCCTTCGGTAATTTTGCTTGGTTTCGGGTTTGTTTGGTTTTTTTGGTGATTTTTAAAAAAAAATTTTCTAATATAAACATAAAAAAGAAAAATTTTCTCAAGAACGAAGTATTGGTCCAGTCACAAATGGGTATACTAGTTTAACAAATAAAAACAAATAATTTAAATTTAAATTCCAGCATCTTAATTTAAATCTTTCTAATATCTCATCATATATCTTAATCTCCTACTAAAGTGAAGCTCATTTTTATATTCAATTATAAATTCAATTATAAATCAAAATTCAATACCGCTCTGTCTAAAATCTTTTTCCATTGCTCCTTTTAACATCATCATTAAACACAAAAACAGTCTAATCTATTAATCTATATATTTACCTTACAATTTTATCACCACGAATCTTAATTTCCAAATGTATACAACTCAATTTTTATTTCACTCTATTAATCAAAATTTATTTCTATTTTTCTCGTTTTCTAGACCCAATTCATCCTATCTTGATCTTAAACCTTTACACAGACGTCTCAAAATTTTCCATTTCATTTTAATTATCGCCCAACATTTTCTTTTTCACCCCTTATTAATAATTATTCTTCAATGTATTCTCCTCATTCTCCTCCATCACTCCCCCTATTGTTTGGCTGATTTCCAGCATAACATATTTTGGCTAAATTGTCAGCATATTCTCCTCAACTATTATTTGGCTAATTTCCAGCATTTTCTCTTATTTTGGCTGATTTCCAGCATGCTTTATTTTGGCTGATTTCCAGCACTTTCCTCCATAACTCCACCTATTATTTGGCTGATTTCCAGCATTACATTATTTTGGCTGAATTTTCAGCTTATTCTCCTCCTCAACTCCAACTACTATTCTGCTAACTTATTTTAAAATTTTCTTTTTCAATATGTTGTCTATTAATTCACTGTTTCCAACTATACTCTTCTAGAGTGTATCCCCATCTATTTCTTGATATTAATCATTTCCAACATATGTTAAATTCAATCTCAGTTATGACTTCCCTCTGTGTACTTTAATATATCATCTATAATCATTAACAATTAATCATAATTATCATCCACCACTTTGTTATCAAATTAAAACTAAAACATGTTACATCAAATTATGCTTTTATGAAGATATCACTTTTAGTCACCTTAACTTCCCACTTCTATTTTAGTTATCTTTTATTTTTAATTTTCTATCTTTATTTTACCATAAGCACTTCTTGTTTTTATTTAAAGTTCACTTAAACTTTGAACCATTTAAACAATTAAACATTCAAACATTGCTATCTGATTTATCTATTTTGCTTCTTCATTTCCTTATCTGTCCATAAGCATTTCAATTCAAAGTCAATACTTCCACACTTAGAACTCTACATATCCTTTTTAATTCTATTATAAAATCTGTTTCCAGTAAAATACATCAGCTTCTCCACTTCCGTTCCTGCGCCAAAACTTTTGTTGCTGCGCAGTTAAACTTTTAGTTAAAAGTTTATTAGTCATTGTGTTTTTTTCTTTCTGTATAAAGCCATTAGAAGACAGAATAGGAATCTCCAAAGTTCAAAAACCGTAGTTCTTTTCAAAGCAATCCACAGTATGTAACGAGTCAAATAGGTTCTTTTCAGGAAAAAACAAGTTTCTGCAATCAACACTTTCACTTAGTCATAGCTTCAATTGCCTTCAATGGTCTTTAACTCCTTTCCTTATTTTACGAAATCTTCAAGCCCCTCAGATCTTCAGCCGCTAGGGAAGGCTGGGAGTCTTATTTGTAAATATCCTTATTTACAAATTGTTGTTTCTCACCTGGGTTGGTGTCACTCACCCGGCTCCGAACACATCATCCTTCCTCCTGCGCGTTGCTTGTCCCGATTTGTTGGGGTCTCGAGGCAGCCGCAATGGCTGCTATCCCCCGCCGCTGACTTAGAGGGTTGCCTCCAGCCTCTGAGGAACTTGCCCGTTCCTCTCGTCCGCCCAAGGGGTCCCTCTTTCTCCCCTGTCCCTTCAGGACAGGGTAGGTCTGCAGACCTGTCAGCAACGGTTTGCCAGTCAGGGTTTTTGTGGGGCTCTTAAGAGCCCCACTATTTCCCCAACTGCACCCCCCACAACGCCAAATCGGAAGTCAGTAATTTTGCTTAGTTTCGTTTGAGGGTTTTAGAGGAACTTCGCCTCCTCATTGGTTTATCCCATAAATCCTGAATACAAGCTGAGTGTAACAAGATGCCATGTGACTCCACTTGCTACAAAAGGCATCATGATTGCCTTTAACCATTAACCAGTAGAACAGCTTGCCTTCAGAAATCGTGGGCGCTCCATCACTGGAGGTTTTTAAGAAGACAGTGACTTGTCTGAAACGGTATAGGTTCTCCTGCTTGAGGAAGGGGCTGGACTAAAAAACCTCCAATGTCCCTTCCAGTTCTACTCTTACTCCATTCCATTCCCTTTTTGGAAGAATGAGTGACGTCTCTTTCCATTACTATCAGGTTCTAAGTCTCGGAGGAAAAAACTCCTGTTAAAGCACTACGCCTTCATTATGCTGTTGCTGTTTTCGCCCTCCCGCTCAACCATCCTGCTCTGGATTAGGAGTGTTGCCACACGCTCAGGGGGCAGAGCGTTGCGCCATTTGAACCTTTGCTCTTCCCGTACCCACTCGAACACTTTTGAGGAAGTGCTAAAATGGCGGCGGGAGGGGAACTTTTGGGAGGAAGTGGTGGACGGTGAGTTCCGAGGAAACCGGGGTATTAATCACACGGGTGCCACAGTTTGATCTTCGATTAGGACAGAGGCGGGAGGTGAGCAGAGGCTACTAAGAGACCACTGTCTCTTCCGGCTGCCGTAGTTGGAATGTGCCTCGTATATGATGGGGGGGAGGGGGGATTGCCCCACCTGGCGTTGGGGAAAAGGCCGTCGGTCTACCCTCTCAGCCTCCTTCCTCATATAACGATTGCGTACCCGCTGCCTTGCAAGGCTCTTAGTTTGCCGGCAGCAAATAGTTGGTGTGCTGTCAAGCGGTGAACCCAGGTTGCCTGTGAGCGGCTAAGACAGACATCCTGCCCACCCGTCACCCTACAGAGCCCACCTTGCCTTAACCCCGTTTCAAACTCTCTTAACTTAGTTAGGAAATTGAAGCTTTAGGAAATCGAAGCTTTTCCCCTATTAGCATTAAATAGGAAACACGCTAGCTCGTTCTCCTGAATACCTCGCGCTGCATGTTAAAGGTGGGATGAAACATTTAAAACGGCCAAGGCTTTAACGTGAAATGCTGGATCATTTGTGTGCAAAAATAATTAGATTGGTTTCTTAAGTAAGAAAAGCCATCATTTAGGGCTGCTGAGAGAAAGGAGCAGCAACAGCAGACTGTCAAGTTTTGAAAATAAAATATTACTGAAATCGCTTCTCTTTTTCTAATAAACCAAAGTGTATGGGTATCTACATTTTCGCATACCGTAGGAATGAGCATTTTGCATTACTCCTGTAAGTACTATCCAGTTTAGTAGTTTGATCAGTACTGGTAGGTTCTTTAAGAAATTTCAAACCTAGTCAAACGATATAGTTTTTTCCAGATTAGCTTAAAATAAATTCAACATAAATGTAACAGTATATTTCTAATATTTGAAGGATGATGATTTTCTGCAATTTTGTACACATTTTGGGCAGTTGACAGATTGTATGTATTCTTCCATTGTTTGCATAAAGAGCCATCTGTTTCTATATGCTGGAAAGATTAAAAAATAGTAAATAACATCATTTGAAACCATAGATAATAATCTTACAATGAATTTAGATATTCTCCAATAAATCTATCAGTTCTGATGGTTAGAATGCAGTACTGTAGGCTAACTCACTGCTCACTCCAGGAATTCTGAGTGGTTCAAAGTTGACTCAGCCTTATGCAATATGCTAACTAAACCGCTTAGAAAGGGCTGTAAAGCACTGTGAAGCAGTATATGTGCTATTGCTATTGCTATACAAAATTAAAATAAAACTGAAAAATAGTAGAAAATTCAATTGACAGATAATAGTTATAAAATTGCATTTACTCAAGAGGAGTTTGCTTTCCTCTTAGAAAAAAAATAAGTCCTATGTTCATGCTAGAGCTTTCTTATCCTGCCAATCTGTAGTTGCCAATCCAACTAAAATGGAATCTGGTGACACCCCCTCCGCCTAATAAACGTGGATCTGGCATACTTGTACTGTGTAGGGCCATGCTCTAAAAAGAACAAGCCTGGGACAGAAAATTAAATTATTATATATTTAAATTGTTTTGGCATAACAGGCATGTGCAACTCAGTGGTGGGTTTTACCTACCTTTGCTACTGGTTCACTCACGCGCTTCTGCGCATGCGCAGAGTATATTTGATGACGTCCGAGTGGGTGGGTGGAGCCTCCTGCCCCCCCTGCTACCAGTTCGCCCAAACCAGGGCAAACCAGTAGCAACCCACCACTGGTGCAACTTACAAAAGTCAGGACAGGTTGATTTTTCCAGAGTTGATCTTTAAGGATTTAAAGGTATAGATGAATGTACAGTACAGGACTTAAATCCAAAATTGCCCCATAAATTTCTTCCAAATACTGCAAAAATTATTTTAAAAATGACCCTACATTTTTGGCTGTAACAGTATCAAAAGGCCTGAGTGGTGTAAAAATTATGCTGTTGGGCTACAATCTGTCTATATGGTGCATATTTACATCTTGTATTTTGTAAAATGAATTAATATGCCATCAGTATACATACTAATCTTTTCTCATACATACAAAGTTACAAGTACAGAGATTTTTATTTTACAGTGCTGCTTGACTTTACACTTTTGCAAGTTGGGTGGTCATATAAATATTTAAAATATATAAATAAATATCCCACACATTTTCTTTAGTGGAAATAAGACTAGGTTTGGGAAATGTATGACAAGTTTCCCATTTCATATATGGAAGAGTTTTTAAAAGAATAACAAAATAAAAATAATGAGAGAAATGGCAAAATAAAAATGTGAGGGGGAGAAAAAGTAGAAATAAATGGAATCTCCAAATCCCAGGGAAGGACTAGGACCTGGCTTTTCCTACTTCTATTTCAACAACACTACCTCTCTTCTTCAGTAAGAAATGAAAGTTGACTAATGTAACATATGTAATTTGCAGAGAACATGTAAAATGAATTCCCCTTTTGGATTCATATATTACTATATTAAGATTTTAATATTGTATTGCCTACGTTATCTCTTGCTGAAAAACTATGTAAGGATGCAGACTTACTGTATCTGTTTATGTGATATAATATATTATTAATGTGAAGTTATGTTTGTTTTTCAGATCTTCAGTAGTGACTGATAATTATAAATGAAACAATACTGCAAGACTGCTTTTGCATCATATTTCTTGGCTGAAATTCAAACATTTATATTCTGTAAAGTGGGTATAATAATCCCTACCAGTCTGCTTACATGTGTAGATCATTGCGTTACTGTGTTAGCCACTGTCTGTATGCAGCAATGACAAGATTGGAAGAAGCAAATCAAGAAGTGAACATGCATTCCTCTGTCCGCTATCTTGGCTATTTAGCCAGAATGAATTTGTTGGCAGCAATATGTATGGGTCTTTATGTCAGGTGGGAAAAAACTGCAGATGCACTAATACTCATAATTTTTATCCTTGGATTATTTGTTCTTGGAATTGCAAGTATACTTTATTACTATTTTTCAATGGAAGCAGCAAGTTTAAGTCTCTCTAATCTTTGGTTTGGATTTTTACTTGGCCTTCTTTGTTTCCTGGATAATAATTCTTTTAAAAATGATGTAAAGGAAGAAGCAACAAAATATTTACTTTTTTCCTCCATAGTTATAAGAATATTATATGCTTTGGTGCAGAGAATATGTGGCTGTGTTCATCATCGGCCTATTTTACTAACAACAGTTGAAGTACTTGAGCTAGTTGGATTTGCAATTGCCAGTACAACTATGCTGGTGGAGAAATCCATGAGTATTATTCTATTGATTGTGGCTTTAGCAATGCTGATTATTGATTTGAGGATGAAATCATTTTTGGCAATTCCAAATTTAGTAATTTTCGGACTCCTTGCCTCTTTGTTATTTTTTCCGTCCTTACATATACCAACAAATCCATTTCCCTTGGGATGTTTTTTTAGTTGCTTAATAGCTGATCCCCTTCTTGATGTTTACTTCAGTGGACTTTCAGTTACTGAACGTTGGAAACCTTATTTATATCGTGGTCGAGTTTGCCGAAGATTCTCAGTCATTTTTGTTGGATTTATTGAACTGATTTATTTCATCCTTTCAGCACTTAAACTAGGTGATTTGGATCTATGGTACTTTGTAATACCAGGCTTTTCCATTTTTGGCATTTTCTGGATCATCTGTCACATCATTTTTCTTATAACTCTCTGGGGATTTCATACAAAACTTAATGACTGTCACAAAATATATTACACACACAGAGCAGACAACAATAGCCTTGACAGAGTAATGGCATCTAAAGGAATGCGCCATTTTTGTTTAATTTCAGAGCAACTTGTCTTTTTCAGCCTTCTTGCAACAGCAGTTTTGGGTACAGTATGTTGGCAGGTAGGTTTTAATGTTTTTATAGTCTTCTGTCAAACTGTCTTTAAAGTATGTGTAGCAAAAAAGGGAAATTTTAAAGAAATGGTTAAGGCTTTTGACAAAAAATAAAAGAGAGTAGAATATTATGCCTTGAAATGGACCCACCATGCTCTGTTTATTTTATTTTTAACCTTTATTACTTTATAGGTAACTCAAGTTGTTAAACTTGCTAAATACTCCTTTCTCCTGGTTTTTCCCCTCAAGAGCTATGTAAAAATTTCATTGGGCTAAAAATAAAGGACAACCCTTTTTTTTGTATGGGCTGCATTTTATCATTGGACTGATGGGCAAGCAACAGATTTGGTGACACATCATAAAAGTCAGTGCATAAACTTTTCAGCTGATGAGAAGAATGTTTGGGATGGATATTTACTTTCTTGCCATTTATTTTAATTTGCTCAGCTACATTTGTAGATGTATATTAATGTTATATTTGGTGCTGGTTAATGACTACAATAAAGGTTGAGATGAGTATTTAAGATGTAAATAGATGTGTTTCATTTTCCATTTAAGTGGCACCATTAGTAGCTGCCATACTAAAAGTAATGAACATGGAGTTCATATATTGAGGTTTTATGGTATATTCACATTATGACTTGTCTTACAAGTTCTTTTACAGAATGTAAAATAGAGTTGGAAGGGACCTTAGAGGTCTTCTGGTCCAACCCCCTGCGTAAGCAGGAGAGCCTATACCATTTTAGACAAATGGTTGTCCAGTCCCTTCTTAAAAGCTTCCAGTGTTGGAACAGCCACAATTTCTAAAGGCATGCTGTTCCACTGGTTGATTGTTCTGTCAGGAAATTTCTCCTTAGTACTCTGTTGCTTCTCTCTTTGTTCACTTTCCATCCATTGCTTCTTGTCTTGCCTTCTGGTGCTATGGAAAATAAATTGACCTCTGTTCTTTGTGGCAGCCCCTGAAATATTGGGGGGGGGGGGAGAAAGTGGTAGTAGAGGGTAAGTTATTCCTCTCTGAAGAGCTATATCTACAAAAGGGGTGTCAAATTCAAGGCCCGGGGGGCAGATCTGGCCAACAGGGTGCTTAGATGTGGCCCATGGGGCCGCACTGGAAACAGCAAAAGACCAGCCTGCAGTGCCTGCCAGCGAAAACAGAGCTCCATTTTTGCTGGCAGAGAGTTGTAGGAAGTCGTCACAAAATGGAGCTTGTGAGCCGGTTTTCACTGGCAGAGTGCTCAGGCCACCGCAGGTGCCCCAGACATGAGTGATGTTGAGCTGGCCATGCCCACCCCAACCCCCTGAGGTCAAACCCTAATGTGGCCCACAGTGAAATCCAGTTTGACACCCTTGATCTACAAAATCTCCATACTTAATTACAAAATGATCCTTTAGCTTGTCACAAGATATGACCAAAGTTTCTCTTCTTTTTTTAAAGTAAGCTAGTTCATTTATTTTCATTTATTTTCCCTTTGTTTATAGAGACCACCTATGAATGCCACCTCTCTTCTCTTAACACTTTTATTTCCTTCTAACAAGACAGGAAATATCTTTTAGTTTTATCAGCTGTTTGTCTAACGAGGATGGTTAAAGTTACATTAATTTTAGTTTCTCCTTGAAAGATAGAAGATCTGTTAACCAAGTTGCTTTCAGAGCAAGCTTGATAGTTAATTCTTTCTCTAATTTAGGAAGTAGCTCCTTAGGTTTCTCTGTGTTCTTTTCATCCACCCTTGGTCCCCCTCAACTTGCTTATAGCCACAAAATCATCATAATTAAAACCATTTAACAATAGTTTCTGTTAATTTCCTTATTTTTAGTATTACTTCATTATATTTGTAAGCACTAAGACAGGTGAGGCTGGCACCAATAGTTTTCAACTAGGGAGAATTGTTATATAGATATATTGCAGCTGCCTCCTAAGCCACCAAGAAACAGGACAGTTAACTGGATGACAGGGAAAAAAGAGTGTATACTTCTTTCCACTGTAGTGGAATTGTTCATTAATTAAGTATACGCACAGACTCAGCCAAATATTTACATTTTTCTTATATAAATATTCATTTTCTTGAAAATGCATATTTATATAAGAAATATTAATATTTTTAAAAATCAGAAATACAAATATAGACCTTCTACTGTAAATATTTGGATTAGTCTGTGCATATACTTAATAAGCTTTTTCAGCTATATTTTTTGTTAAAGTTGTAGTACATACTATTGAACCTTTTGGGAGGTGAGGAGGTTAGGACCAAATTGAGAATTAGCATTGTTAAGATTACAATATTGCATGTGAATCATGTTTAAAATATTGTGATTTTAAATATGTATTTTCATTCATATTTGCAAACTGATAAAACTGTAATTGTATGCATTCAATTCTTACAACAAATTCATTTGTTGTAGAAATCCAATGGAATCTTCATGAGTGTTTTTTTGATTGTCTTGCCCCTTGAATCTATGGCTCATGGATTATTTCATGAACTAGGAAGTTGTTTGGGAGGCACATGTGTTGGCTATGCAGTTGTGATCCCTACCAATTTTTGTAGGTAAGTGTTAATGCAAATACATGTTATTTAATACACAGTAGTGCAGTCGTCTAATTATGCTAATTTCTCTACTAGATTTGCATTTTTCTCCTTTACATATCCTAAACTGAGAAGTTTAAGAAATCCATGGGAATGTGTTGATTTGTTATTAAAACTGACATAGTGATCACTTTAAACTTTAAGAAAGAAAACAGTGGTAATGTTAATTGCTTTTTGTTTTGAATGGAATCATTCCTAACAGCAAGTTCAAGTCATATTTTCTATAAAAGAAACAGCATTCCAAATGAAGTTCTATCACTATTATTTCTTTTCCTTGAAACACACCTTCTGTTCACACTGATTTGGCTGTTTGCCTACTTTCTATAATAGTTTTGGATTTGGAACTTTGTATCTGTAATTGTTTATCAATGCTTTATGTGATATCTCATCTGTTGTGAGGGTTGAATGGGTTGGAGCGAAGTAATGAATGAGATTAGATATGCAGATAAGATTCTAATAACCCCTTGAATGCTCTGTCAACTAAAACTGATAGAAAAATGAGGGGGAGCATTCTTCTAGGTCATAGAACAATTAGTGCCAACGTATGTCTGCTGATTACAGCTAGGTTTTCTTGAAATGGCTATTAATGTCTGAGCAAAACCATTCACATTTGCATTTTCAGCTAAAGTCTGCCTCTATAAATACCTTGTTTCCCCCGAAAATATGACCTGCCCTGAAAACAAGCCACAGCCCGATTTTCACGCCTGTGCCTGATATAAGGCTTACCCCATAAATAAGCCCTAGTTAAGCTCTGCCCACCATCTGGTTGTACAAGGTGGGGCGAGGCGCAAGCTAGGGTGGGATGGGTGGAGCTGCCCCACGTGCCCCACACCCACTTACCTTAGGACTACCACAGCCACACCTCCCATGTCCCGACACCTATTGTGCCCAGTGGTGAAGTCCACTTACCTTCACTACCGGTTCGGGAACAGGAACATGCGGGACTGTGCACGCACTATGTATGTGCACAGCTCTTCTGTGCATGCACAGAGGGTAAAAAACAGGACGTAATGATGTCCCGGCGTGTGGGCGGAGCCTCCTGCCTCCGGCACTACCGGTTTGCACGAGCTGGATAGATCTGGCCGGATTTTACCGCTGGTCATGCTGTTGCCTAACTTCTGTGGCTGTTGGCAGCCAGACGCCATGAGGCTCGTAGCACCAGTGCCACTGCTGGCAGCAGGATGCCACATGGCTCATCGTGCCGGTGCTGCCACTTGTGACAGGACGTTGGGTGGCTCGTCGCACTGTTACCTCCGCTCATGGCAGGATGCCGCATGGTTCATTGCATCGGCGCCACTCACAGCAGGACACTACATGGCTTGTGCTGGTGCCACTTGTAGCGATAACGCTGCAAGACTCGTGGCACTGGTGCTACTGCTCGCACCCTCAACGGCACAACACACAACATGGCGTCCTGTGAGCAGCAGCACCGATGTGACAAGCCTTGGGATGTCCTGCCATGAGCGGCGCCCTGGCACGAGCTATGCGGCGTCCTGCCCCGAGCAGCACCACCAATGCGACGAGCCATGTGGCATCTTACCATGAGTGGTGGCACCGGCATGATGAGCCATGTGGCATCCTGTCGCAAGTGGTGGCACCAGTACGATGAGCCACACGGCGTCCTGCCGTGAGCGGCAGCACCAATGCTACGAGCTGCGCGGTGTCCTGCCGCGATTGGCAGTACCAGTGCTACAAGCCTCGCGGCTGCAAGCAGCCACATTAAATTGAGTAGCGGCACAACAGGTGATGTGGGAGATGTGGCTGTGGTGGTCCTAAGGGTAAAACATCCCCCAATAATAAGACCTGGTGCTTATTTTGGGTTCAAAAAGAAAATAATGGGTCTTGTTTTCGGGAAACAAAGTATCAGAAAGCAAATAGATATTCATAGTTAACGTATCATTGAGAAATAGGACTATCTTAAAAACTATGTCCATTGCATATGCTATCAATGAGACATAGAACTTTTCCATGATGGCTGCTAATTTAAGCCATTTGTAACTGAACATTTCTGTTTTAAAATGTATGCAATTATAAGTGGTGAATTATTTCATAATACAATATTAGACAGTAAAACAAGTTATAAGTTGTATTCATTGCAATGTTTCAATTTTTCTTCTATTTCCTTCAGTTCTGATGGGCAACCAACATTGCTTCCACCTGAGCATGTGCAAAAGCTAAATCTGAGGTCAACAGCCATGCTTAATGCTATCCAAAGGTTTTTTGCATATCATATGATTGAGACCTATGGCTGTGATTATTCCACAAGCGGACTTTCATTTGACACATTACATTCTAAATTAAAGTCATTTCTTGAACTTCGGACATCAGATGGACCTAGGCATGATAGTTATATATTATATTACAGTGGTCATTCTCACAGCTCTGGGGAGTGGGCGCTAGCAGGTAAGTACTGAATATTTATCTAAGGTATAAATTGCCCATCACTATTTAAGTTTACAATTAAAAAAACTATAAAACCCCTAAAACCCCAACAAAAACAGATGAAATTAAAAAGATAGAGAGAACTCACTCAATCCACCACCACCCCTGAGGTTTTGTGCCACTTTTGGATCCCCATGCCAGTTAACAGAGCCAGGTCTTAACATTCATTGACAGAGCAAGGTCTTTATACTGTGTTTCTTTCATTTATATATGTTTAAAGCTCATTTAGCCTATCATTTTCAAGGACAATTTTAGTAATCTGTAGTAAGGCTAAACTATTTTTTAAAAATGCAATATGCTGGAATATTAATAGAGCAACTGTTTCCAAATTGGTAAAGCAACCATGTTTTGCCAGGGTTCCACAGATTGTTTTGAAAGTTACCCCTGCCACTCTCTTCAGGTATGTGCATGACATTCACTTGGGAACTTAAAAGCTACTTATAAAGTAGTTCACATATATTTGGAAACTGCTGGGAGCAGTTTTAAAAACAGCCATATGAAGTATGGCAAAAGATGCAGTGGTTTTAATGATGCAAAGGGTGGCGCTTTCTTTGTACTTTCATGCATTGCAAAGCTCCTATTCTTGGCAAAATATTTTGAAAGTGGTTTGCCATTGTCTTCTTAGAACTGAGAGTCACCCAACTGATTTCATGCCTAAGGCAGGACTACAACTCATTGTCACCTGGTTACTAGCCTGATGCCTTAACCACTACACCAAACTGGTTTTTACCTATATAAAACTCATTGAAGCAGATTTATTTTTTTCTCTGAATCATGTGGTTGCTCTCCATTGTTATTGCACAATCTTTGAAAAAGGCAAATATTTTCCTCAAACATCACAATATTTTTATTATTTATGTATTACTTAATATGTAAAACACAAAGAAAAGTAGAAATAAGAAATTAGGGGAAGGAAAAAGAGAGGGGAAAAAGAAAGTGTGAGATACAAGGGAGGGGGAAGAAAAAAAAGGCACAGTACAAGATAAAAACACTCCAGCCTCAACTTTTTACTTTAACACATTAGTATATAACTGTTCATTTCTATAATGACAAATCTAAATAACAAAACCAAAGTCAAAATTTCATTTTTTTTATCACAAGCACAAAATCCAGAACTGATATGCAAATGAAAAACATACTTAAATATATTCTCCTCTTTGAATAAAATGATCAATTCCTGCTTTATCTTCCTTGCTATGGAAATAGTATATATTTCTATTTGCACCTAATAATCTTCGTGTCACCATTTTTATTAACAAGGTTCACTGTATTCTTTCAGGTTCTTTGACCTTACAGGGAAAAATATTCATTTTCTTCATCCTTTTTAAAATGCTAAACTTTTCTTTAAACACATTTCTAAAACCAAAACTTTCTAATACATCTTTTTCCTTAATTTCTTATAATACTATACAGTATTAAATTTAGATCCCTCTCTCCAAACTACCCCTATCGAATAATATTTTTTCTTTTATAGACATCCTTTTTAAAACTCAGTTTTTGTTTTTAAATTATTACATTTTCTTTAACGCTCTATTAACACAGAAACTCTCAAATACACTTTCAATAACATTTTGCATACTTTAAGAATTACTTAAGCATTGTATATATATAAAAATTACATTTACAAATTTTGGATTAAGACTTTTTCACTTAACAAATATCAAACAAATAAAAATCCATCCTAGATCCAGTTAACTCATTAAGTTTAAGTCACTCCTTCCAGCTTGTCTTTATGGAGTAAAATCTTCTTCTCTGGAAAGTTTATCCAGTAGTTATAAGCCTCCCTTTTTATCAAGGATTTCTTGACCTTGTTAATGTGCCTAAAGAAAAAGTCCCAAACTTGTCTTTTTAAAAGTTGCTGATTTTTTGAAGCTCTTCTTTCAGTTTTGTGGAGAGATTCATATTTAAACCATCATAATAGTCAAGTGTCAGGCTTATATTCCAAAATTACAGTTAACTCCTCTGCATTTTCAATTACTTGTAAAGTTGCCTCAGTAGTTTGGTAAATTTCTACAGATTTGCATCTCTAAAGTAGTGTGAGAGGTTTTACCATCACCCTTGGAGCACATCTGATCAACAAACTGGTGAATTTTATTTAGGGAAATTTGCTGCAATTACTGCAAGTTCAAACCTCACCAGGCTCAAGGTTGACTCAGCCTTCCATCCTTTCTAAGGTAGGTAAAATGAGGTCCCAGTGTGTGGGGGGGCAAGAAGCTGACTTTGTATAAAATATACAAAAGTATGAAGGCTATTGCTTAATGCATTGTAAGCTGCCTTGAGTCTCTGGAGAAGGGCGGCATATAAATCAAATTAAAAAAAAGAATAGCTTTTTAGTAACTCACTTAGGAATTGCTAGCCATTCAGGAATCATAAAAAATCAGAAAGTTTTCGCCACCCACAGCAAAGCAGACCAATATACAAGTTACTACAATAATAAACTAAAACCACAGCTTTCAGTCTTTATGTTTCTCCATCACCATTTTTCCCCTCCACACTTCTTTATTTTGGCTTGCCTTAGCAGCTTTCTTCCTTGTTGTTTAACACTAAAGAAATCCGCAAAATGGTGCAGGTCCTCAAAAAGGCATAGCAGGCTGTGACTAAAGAGAGTCTCTTTAAACTTAACTTAGATTAATAGTCCTTAATAGATTAATAGTTCTTAAGAATAGATTAATAGTCCTTAAAGGTGATTAAGAAATGAAAGGCACAATTTACTGTCCATTTGAAAGGTAAATTTCAAAACGGTAGCTTCTTCAACAAAAACATATTGCAGCCTTCCCCCCAGCTTTGGCACACAGCTCCTAAAGTTGTTTACAGATCTCAGCTCTAAGGGCCTGAGACTATGTAGCATAGAATCTGAAGAATACAGCCACAATCCCTCTGGTAGATGATTGGCCAGCCCTGCTCAATATTGCCAGCATAAGAACCCCTCGTTGCCCAACTTCCCTTTAATATTGATATGAAAATCTTTTCTTTTAAGCCATAGAAAGCAGTGCTCTGTTTCATAATAGTTTATAATCCTTTTTTTCTAGGCCAAATTTCATTGTCTTATTTCATCCTAATCGTTATTCCTTTGGGTGTTCAGATAATCAATATCTTTTGAGCCTGAATATAGTTTCCAAATGGAGCTTTGCATATAATACAGCAGATTGCTTCATTTGACATTATATCTTTTGATTTACTAGTAATAATACTTAAACTGCGGCACTGCTATTTTATATTTAACTTGTAATGCATTACAATTCCTATTTTTTTCACATGTTCTCAGTGGTGGGATTCAAATTTTTCCAGTACCGGTTCTGTGGGTGGGGCCTGGCGAGGGGGTCATGTGACTGAGTGGGCATGGCCAACTTGATGTCACTCGTGGCCACGGCCACTCAGTCACATGACCCCCCCCAGGCCACACCCACAGAACTCGGTAAGAAAAAAAAATTCCAGGCCGCCAAAAACTACCGGAGGTCTTGAACACACCAAAAAAGCTGCTGCAGTGCCATCACCATCCTGTCGATGAACAGGGTGGTGACAGCAGCGGCTTTTTCAGCGCGTTCGAGACCTCTGGTAGCTTTTGGCACAAGAAGCCTCCAGCCAGCCGCTGCAGCTGGCTCAGTTCTGGATGCCAAAGAGGCAGCGGCTGGGAGGAGAAGAACGAAAAAAAAGACATGGCAACTGCAGGCTTCTTCCAGCAAAAATTACTCACCTCTGACTCAGCTCCTCCAACACACCGCTGCCATCCTATTGTATGCGCTTGACCGGGAAAGTCCGAGCGGAGCGGCATAGCAGGCAATGGGGTGTGCGCAGGTAGCCGGCACATAGAACAGGGTGGTGGTAGCATGTTGGAGAAGCAGAGCCGGAGTTTGGTAATTTTTGCTGCAGCCCCTGCATCTTTTTCCAGTGTGGCTGGACCCGGTTGAGGCGGACAGCAAGCGGGCAGTGGCTCCGGGGCAAGGCTGGAGCCAGGGAATCGCACCTTCCCTGGCCAAGGCGGGTCCGGGGCCTTGAGAAATGGCACATCCCTGCGGCCTTGGCCCCCGACCCAAGGCGAAGGGCAAGCGGGCGGCATGCATTGCTTTCCTTTGCTGAGCTGAGCTGAGCGGACGTCGGCGAGGCAATTAGCTGGGCCATGTGGTAAAGGCATCGTATATATGGCAGGGGTGGGAGGGGCAAGCGTCGAGCGGCCGGAAGGGGCGAGTGAGTGTCAAGCAGTCGGAAGGGGTGAGCAAGCGGTAGGCGGGGCAAGCAAGCAGCGACGGGGGGGCGTGGCCAGCCAGAAGTTGCTACTGGTTTGGTGACCCAGGCCAAGTTGCCACTACCAGTTCGCCCAAACCAGTGCGAACTAGCTGAATACCACCTCTGTATAGTACCACGGTAAACATTTTTGGACCAAGGTAAACATTTTCCTTTCTATAGCAATATATTTTAATTTTCTATGTTTTATTTTGTTAGCTTTGGCTTATATTCCAATATGTGAAGAACTTTTGAAACTTGATTTTACTCCCCCTTTAAGGTTTATTAGGATTACCCAAGTCACTTATTAAAACATTAACCCAGAGTCCTCTGTTCAAGAACATTTGGCAATTTCATGTTTGACCCATTAGAGAACACCTATTGGATATGTCTGTCATTCAGACAGCTTTTGTCTGTCATGTTGTTTTCATGATCTATCAGTTTAGTACTGTTACCAAAAATAAAGTTCTACCATGGCTTAGTCTTGATAAATTTATGTTGGTTCTTAACATTTAATAATATTTTATGTAAATTTATCCAGTTTTGTCCTCAGCCTGGTCTTCTTACAGGTTTTGGCTATTCTGTTTCATAACTCTTTGGTTATATATCCCTTATTCTGATTCCTGCCTTCATCCCATTAAGGCCGTAGCTTCTTAGAAAATTTCCATATAGCCTAGTTTCCACATTTTCCATTCTCACGTGGAAAATTTGTCAATGTCCTTCAGCATTTAATTTACTTTTATTCTTCCCAAAATTAAGGTAGATCTTTTCTCCACCACCATTCCCACTCTCAGATACAGATTTCTTTTATCAGTCTATTGTCTAGGCTGTAGCTCTTCGTCCTGTCTCCCAAGGTCATTCCCATATACCATTACATCCTTCCTATCCTTCAATTGTTTTTTTCATGTCATGAGTTTTATCCTACATTAAAAGAGCATTATGAAATTACACTCCCAACATATTGAAATTAAACTTACACTCGTATGTCTACATGTTATATAGGCAGGTGTGACTAAGAGTGTTCTAACCTCCACGTTTCCCATTATATTTACCTATATTTTACTGGGCATTAATTCATTGTCTTACTTCCTCCTTTACTATAACCATTCTTATCCCTAATCCCTTAGTAATTAGCTGTGGAGTTTTCTCTTCTGTGGAGAAAATACCAATAAGATATAACAGTGAAAATCTAAATCTAGTTAGCATTCAAAATAATTGCACCAGAGGATTGCTGTGTAGTGGAGAAAATTGCATTTTTAAGAGCAGTGTTCTGTATTTGAGTAGTTTAATAATGTTGTTTCGCTGTGGTAGATTGGTAGATGCACAGTAATATGAAAAAAAAAGTACCTAAGCAGTCATGCATAAGCCATGAGCTGCAACATGGTTTGAAAAGTTGAGCTTATTAGTTTAGATCACAAAGCTTTTTGGCATTATTAGAACTGGGTGCTGAACTCTTATCTTCATGAATTTGCATACATAAAAAGATTGATATCCTCGGATGGATAAAATGAAAGAAGCAAATAGAAATGTTCTTCACATTCACATTTATAGCGAAGTTAATAAAACATGTTTTCAAACTTGAGAAGATATTATATTCTGATTCTGTTAGCCCCATTTGCCACAGTGTGTAAACCATTCCGTTGGCATATGCAGCAAAAGAAACTCCTGGGACATTATTTTACCAAGAGTATAACTTTACTGATAGATCCATATAGGCGCAGAAGAAGCTAAGCTAGCTCGGAGGTTTTCCTGCGAAAAACAGCATAGTTAATTTCCCCTTTTCCCCATTTGGACCACCCATTGCCCACCAATCCTACACGTTTTTTTTTATTTTGGGAAAACAGTTTGCGCCTTCACAAGGTTCCCATCACTGAACCTTGACGTGTCAGGATTTTCTCACATAAATTCCTCATTCCTCCCAGCTCCCAATACATCCCAAGCATTCCCCACCCCCCTGCCTGCATTTCTGTTGTCAGGTTGCGAGTAGAGATGCTTTACGAGTCAGTGTTACTTAATAGAGTGAAAATATTACTCTGCTAATTATGAGATATCATTTGATTGCAAGTTAATGACTGAACTCCTTAACTTTGTAAGTGCATCTTCTAGAAATTTGTAACGAATATTTTATTTCATAATCAAAAATGTTCACAACAACAGTTCAACATATCTCATTGTAAAAGAATTGATGGAGGTTTTAAAACTAATTTCTCATCTAATTAAAAGTAAACTTCCTTGAATGGTACTTCCTGGGTTGCATAACTGCTCTAGTTAATTCTGATTACATAACATGTAGCTTCTTTTAGGTTGTAATGGGAATTAGTTAACAAGAACAGGAAATCCCCATAGGGCTACCATTATTTTGCCTTCTTTAATGCACTGACTGTTGATTCAGGAAAAACATTTTTTAATTTTTTGCAAGAGCTGATAGTTCCAAAGCATGTTTACATCTGTCCTGATTCATAAACAGAATGCGTAATTTTAATCTATATATAATCAGGTCTTGTTTTTCTTAAAGTATCTTAGCTCTGGTCCATTGTGTTATTTGAACCTTAATGAATAACTTGTACTTAAGCAACCATTATTGCAGAATTGTTTTACACCATTCTGGTTTTATTTCACATTTTAGAACCAGAATTAGAGATACAAAAGTCATGAGTCTTGTATTATTAACACATACCATATAGCCAAAGTTTGGCTGTGATTTGGTTTTTCATCTTCTGTGCATTTGTGCACTAATAATATTAACTCATGGTTAACATGAGCCTGAGTGGTGTAGCAGGCTAATGCCTCCTACTAAGACAGCATTTAACATCCAGCTGCCTGCAATTACTGCAAGTTCTAATCTCACCAGGCTCAAGGTTGACTCAGCCTTCCATCCTTTCTAAGGTGGTAAAATGAGGACCCCGTTTGTGGGGGCAATAAGCTGACTTTGTATAAAATATACAAAAGTATGAAGGCTATTGCTTAACGCATTGTAAGCTGCCCTGAGTCTCCGGAGAAGGGCGGCATATACCGTATATACTCGAGTATAAGCCGACCCGAATATAAGCCGACCCCCCCAATTTTACCCCCAAAAAGTGGGAA